>SMDT01002724.1:610000-960890 GCA_005392925.1 Aquilaria sinensis
CCTATGAAGTTTTATTCTCCAAACCATCCTCTTTGGAACACCTCAAGACATTCGGCTGCCTGTGTTATGTTCACAATAAAGATAGGCCAAGGGACAAATTTGAAACTCGGTCTAAGGCTTGCATCTTTATAGGATACCCTAATGGCCAGAAGGGATATAAAGTCTATGATTTAGAGTCTCACAAAATTTCGGTATCCAGGGATGTTCGGTTCTATGAAGAGGTCTTCCCTTTCCAAGAAACCAAAAATGACCATGTTCGAAACCCTTTTGAAAATCAAACTGACCTATATATTCCTGATGAGCTCCCTACACCGTCCTTAACCAAAGAAGTCACCAACTCTCCAACCGAAACCACCAGCCCACCTGAATTGCCTCCAGAACCAGAAAACCTTCGACCACAACGAAACAAACGACTTCCCTCTTACTTAAGTGACTACATTTGTGAACTTCCTCAAGTGGACATGCCGTCTACACCTGCTGCCGATCACGTTTCTTCGGGTAAGGCCTATCCTATCTCGTCACACTTATCTTTCTCTCGGTTTAATCCTGGGTATACCAGTTTGTGGCTGCCATTTTAAGGCAACAGGAACCACGGAGTTATTTGGAGGCTAAAATAGATCCACGATGGGTAGATGCCATGAAAAAGGAGGTTACAGCCTTGCAAAAGAACGACACCTGGACCCTTGAGCCATTACCACCACACAAGAAAGCTATAGGCTCCAAGTGGGTATACAAAATCAAATACAAAGCAGATGGGAGCATTGAAAGACACAAAGCCAGATTGGTTGCAAAGGGATTTAATCAGGTTGAAGGTATAGATTTTTCTGAAACCTTCGCACCAGTCGTTAAACTCACCACCGTGAGATGCTTATTGGCAGTTGCAGCCATCAAAAACTGGGAACTTCATCAACTCGATGTACAGAATGCATTTCTTCAGGGAGATTTGAATGAGGATATTTACATGTTGCCACCTCCTGGCTTCCTTTCAACTGGTGATACGCGAGTATGCAGGCTACGAAAGTCCTTGTACGGACTGAAACAAGCTCCCCGACAATGGTTTGAGAAATTTTCTACATCCTTGAAGAGCTATGGATTCTCTCAATCAAAGGCCGACTACTCACTATTTACCCTCACTTGCGGGCAAAGTTTCATTGCAGTGCTTGTGTACGTTGATGACATAATCATTGCAGGTAACGATGGTAAACAAATTCAGTCATTCAAACAGTTCCTACACGACACCTTCTATATTAAGGATCTTGGCAAGCTTCGGTATTTTCTCGGGTTGGAAGCTGCTCGCTCAACCAATGGAATCTTTCTGTCTCAACGTAAATATGCATTGGACTTGCTCAAAGAAACAGGGATGCTAGGCTGCAAACCAGCCCCGCTTCCTATACAACAGCAACATCGCTTAGCTTCCGATCATGCTCCTCTACTTCCGGATACAACACGTTACCGCAGGCTTGTAGGGAAGTTGATTTATCTTACCATTACAAGGCCTGATATTACCTACACAGTTAATCTTCTGAGTCAGCTTATGCAGGCACCAACTTAGGCTCATCTTGATGCCGTGATGCATCTACTCCGATACATTAAAGGAATGCCTGGTCAAGGGCTCTTGTTCCCTTCACATGGTGATCTTGTTCTTCGTGCTTTTTGTGACTCTGATTGGGCTAGTTGCCCCAACACTCGTCGCTCTACCACTGGATTTGTAACTCAACTTGGGAATGCTCTTCTCTCTTGGAAATCAAAAAAACAACCCACCGTTTCTCGCTCCTCAGCCGAAGCTAAATACAGAGCAATGGCAACTGCGACTAGTGAGTTAGTTTGGCTTCGAATGCTTTTGTCGGATCTAACTGTGACTTCCGCTAGAGCTATGATACTTTCTTGCGACAACAAAGCAGCATATCATATTGCCTCAAATCCGGTCTTCCATGAAAGAACTAAGCATATTGAAATAGACTGTCACTTTGTGCGAGACAAAGTCCAATCCAAGGAGCTCACATTACAACATGTTGCCAGTCATCTTCAACCAGCTGATGTACTCACTAAAGGACTTGGAAAAAATCAGTTTCAGTCACTTCTTGCCAAGTTGAGCATTTGGAATCCTCATGCTCCAACTTGAGGGGGAGTATTAGCGTGTGCGTATATTAGCGTGTGCGTTTGTTTCGGTTGACGTTTCCTAGCCAGCTAGAGTTTCCTTGGTAAACACAATCTTAGTTTCCTAGCTAGACACAATCCTATCCTGTAAATTAGTTATTTCCTTGTACAGCAAGTAGGACTCTTAGGCTATAAGAAAGGCTTGCTCGTTTGTATCAGTTACAGAAAAATATAATTGAAAACGTCTCAGCCAACCTGGCTTCAATCAAATTCTTTACAATGACCATTATGGTCGACAGTTTTCCATCGTCAGTGCGCGGCAACGACGACCCAACTGCTTCTCTTGAAGTATTTAGCACCCAAGCTCCGACTACCGACATCTCTGAGACTGAACCCTATTATTGAGGTCGTTGATTTCCAGCAGTCAACAGCAAGGCATAATCAGAGACGTGGAAGATAGACGCCGGTCATCTTTTATGGCAACTTCTCGCCTGCTCATACCCTCACAGAGATACACTGCTAATTTCTGGTAATTAATTAAGCAACTATCTCTCTTGGCTAATTAACCAACTTATCTCATATCATAAAGTTAGGCCTTTTATGATTCCAACCTTGATCGATCACTATTTTGTTCATGCGTGAATTGATTAACATGCAAATGATGATTAATTGATTTTAATTAATAGGGACATGTTGACTTAATTAAAAAAGTTACAAAATTAGATAACTAATTTTGATATTTTCTGCTTGTTTTTAAGGTCCACTATTTGCCACATAAGATTTTTGTCAAGTTTTCTGGCTATATGACTAACATAAATCACATTTTTGAAGATATATGGCTCAAACAAAAAATTATGAAGATATATGGCTTACTTAGAAAACTTGTGAAAGTTATCTTAATGATTAAATGGTGCTTACAAATTAGAGTACAGATACGATGAACTCAATCTATGCACTCCACCCATACTTTCACAATATTTACAAAATTGTCACTACGTCTTGAACAACATAAATAAATAAACGAACACCACCCATGTAAGACAGACACCTTCTTCTAGATAGAATACCACATTATTTTAAGTTGAACACTAACTTGTACCTTGATGTTTTTAAACTACAAATGTGTTATTATTGTCAAATTATTTACAACATATTACAGAACAGTACATTTTAATAAATAAACAGTATATTAGAAAATAACATATTTATATGAATTGAACAATACTTCTTGTTGAATAGAACATTATTTATGAATAATAAAAAGTGCTGTAATATGTTATTTACTTCAGTAAGAAGTGCTATTCATTTTCGTAGAATATGATATTGAAGTTCAATAATAGTTTTGTAAATAATGTGAAAGTGGTGTACATAAATAATATAAATATTGTTCATAAATAATATTGTTCGATTCAAACAAATATGTTATTTTATAATATATTGTTTATTGTATAAACTGTGATGCTCGTAAATAATGTTGTTCCGTTCAGTAAAAAGTGTCGTTCTATTCTTACAAATGTAATGTTATGTAAAAAGGAAACTTACCAAGACCCTCTAAGGTATAAGCAAACCTACACTTTTGTCCTCTTTTTTAAAATACCTATATCGACCTCCCTTAAAAGTTAACATACCTACAGTTACATCCTTCCAAATCTAACTCCATCTAACAAGCTACCCCAAACTTGTGAGATCCCATACAACAGCAATCCTCAGCCATTTGAAGTAGCGCCAATCCAGGAAGAGAATGACAGAACAGCCCAGAAATCGACATTGAACAGCCTAGAAATCAAACACGTTTGAACTCGGTTGCAATCGAACACGCCCAATTGAATTCGAACAGGATTGAAATCGAACACGGTTGAAATCGAACCAAGTTGAAATTGAACATGCCCGATTGCAAGATGACTCGTGGGTTCGCTATTGCATCTGCATTTGAATCCGTGGCTTCGAATCAGCGTTTGAATCAACGTTGAATCATCATTTGAATAGGGTTTGAATTATGTTCGATCGCCGAGCCCATCTACATTTGAACCCGACGGCAACCGTTCCTGCATCTACGTTTGAATCAGTGCCTTCGATTGTCGAGCCCATTGGGTTCTGTGAGCCAAAGAGATGAATCGGAGGAGGCGGAAGCCGAAGAGATGAATGTAGGGGTCATCGGAAAAGGTGGCGAAGATTAATGGAGAAGAATCGGAGGTGATGGTGGTGGAAATGAATCGAGTGAAGTGGCGGAGATGAATTGGAGATGATTCGAAGGAGCTGGCAGGGATAAATCGGGTTCCGCGAGCTGAAAAGATGAATCGGAGCAGTCATGTCGGTCACCACCGTCCAGATCTTCCTCTCCAGCGGCGCCAGAGCCACCATAGCCGTCTATGGTGGATAAAACGAGTTTTGGGGAGACAATGAGGGGTGAAGGAGACAGAGTGCAAAGTTAGGGGGGGCAAAGTTATGAAGTCTAGAAGTTTAGGAGGAAAAAATGAATTTGTCCTTCTTTTTTAAAACACTCCTATTAGCAGAGTTATTTTTAGGGAGGATAAGTTTAGGTATTTAAGGAGGTGTACATAAGTGTAGGTTCGCCTAAATTTCATAGGGGATCCAAATATTTTTTGCTATGTAAAATATTGATAATTTCAAAAGAAATACCATTCATAAATGATATTGTTTGATTCATTAATAAAAATTGTTCTCTTTAAACAAATATGTTATTTTTATATGGTGCTGTTTCTACCAAATAAATGTGTTGTTCAATACTCAGTGGTAGTTTCATAAATAATATTGTTTGGTTCATTAATAAATGTTGTTATCTTCGTACAATTGTATTGTTTTATGAAATGTTACTATCTTCGAATAAATTTGTTGTTTAAGACATAGTAACAATTTCATAAATATGATAAAGGCGTAAGTGTATTTTATCCTTATGCTACAAGTTACCTCTTAACTTCCAAAAATTTTGTGGCTTGTTTGGCCCTAAACAAACAAAGCTAATTCGGCTTAATGAAAAAAAAATATATATAGTACGGTTTAAATTGGTCATTTGCCGTCTTGAAAATATGGGCATCTGCAGTAGCGGGAAATATTGATTTCCATTTGAGAAGGAGAGGGAGAAAGCAAGCGGTTGCAGTTGTTGGCTGCATACGAAACGAAGGTGGTGACAACGACCACACTCCATCTCTTGCTTCCGTTACAGAATCAGAAGCACCACTACCACCTACGAAATCTCCCCTTCATCTCTTCTCCTTTTTGTAATTGTAAGTCTCCCTCTCTCATTATATCTTCTCTTGATCATGTTATTCAAACTTTCAATTCGCGCTTTGATTCTCCGATACAGCGTCTCTAACATGCGCGGTATCTTTCACAACCAAGACGTTTCACAAATCATTATATTCTTTTTATCGCTTTTTGTTGTATTATGTTGCTTTTGGTTCTGGGTTTTGTTTTTTGCCTTCTGGGTAACTTTCTTTGGCCGACATCTCCTCTCTGCATTCTCTTTTCAGTTTTAGGTAGTGCCAATTTTCGTATGCTATCTCTTCGATTGGACGGGATTTGCTTGGGGACATGTATATCTATGATACTCCTATTTCTAGATAAAGGCGCCTTTGCCTTAATTCTTTTAAGGCACCGAGGTTTCAGTGTTGCGCCTAATATGTCTAAATATCCCACAGTTTTATTGCAGCTTCATCATTGCTCTTTTGACAGGATCAAGTGGCTTCTCCATTGGGTTTCTGACTGTAGATTCCTCTATACTCTATAGTATCTCTGCTCAAAATTCACAAGTTACAATAATGCCTTCGTTTATGCTACCCTAGGAGTCTAGGACCAACATAGCATGTGCTGTTAGAATCTTAACTTCTTCTGTAGCTACTGTATTTTTCCCTCCATGTCCATTTAGTTGCTAAGAAAAACAATGGAGATTTTTTAAGTCACGTGCTGCTGTTTCCTAGCCTTAGAATTTTTGGAACAAGTGCACTCGAACAAAGACCTTTGAAGAACATGGTAGCAGAAACTTAATTTCTCAAATTTGCAAGTCCTAGCTAGGGGAGCATTTTTTAAAACTATTTGCTTTCTGTGTTCTTCTTTATACTATCAGTGTTGTCATCCAACTGCTGTTGCCATTCTTATGGCACAAGAACAGTTCTCTTTATGTTGTAGATTTAGCTATTGCTAGTGCTTCTGTTGAGATACTTCAGCTATGTTTTTATTCGACTTCCATTATCTACCCTGATGGGTTACTAATTACTATTGCACGCTTGTCAAGGCTAATCTGATAACACATACAAGGTTGTCTGAGTTTAAATTTGTAAAGAGTAACTTTCTGAGTTTAAATCTGATAACTAGTGTGTTTTCTGTCCTTTGAACTTTGAAGGATGGGGAGACATTTCATTCTCCTGGTGGATCATTTTCTAATTAAATCACCAACTAGCATAGCCTTGAGATGGAAAGCTGGTCTTACCAAGCCATGCCCTTAGCAAGAAATGATGGCGTGACTGATTATTCTTCCCATTGGATGGGTGAAAACATTGGTTCATCTCCATTGCAATTGTCAGAATGTAGGATTTGCCATGATGAGGATGAAAATTCAAACATGGACACACCTTGTTCTTGCCGCGGCAGCTTGAGGGTGAGCCTAAGAGTATCATGTCTTCTATTTCAAATTTCTCTAGCTCCTGGCTTGCTTTAACTGTATTGGTGAACATGCTCCCCATCTTTCTTCTGACCATTTGAGACAATGCTGATGGTCAATTGAGTTACAAAGCAAGACTGTTTTCTGAATGTTTCTCTTGAATTGCTAATGTTGCAGGAGATCCTAAACAGCTCCTGTTATTTCATTTCTCTTATGGTTTTCTGGATTTTATAAGTTCCTTCAGAATCAGAATAGATTTCTGAATTTAGGGTTCCTCCTCCTGGGCGGAGAAAATTGCAGCAAATTCAAGTATCTGTTCTAACACTTTTTGGTTTTCGGTGTGGGGGTGTGGGGCTGTGGGTGCTGAGATTGGTTAGTGAAGGGCAAGATGTTTGGTCATTAAACAACTCGGCTCAGGGTAAATGAGTGGTGCGCTTACCAAATTTTCAGGCACTAATAAGCCAGCTCCTCCAACACTTAAATTATTCAAGTCATTAAAATAGCTAGAAAATATCCATTTTCTACTTTTATCACATTCCTTCAAACTTCACTGCACGGTCAAAGAAGAGAAGTATGTGCACGTTTTCTTTTTTCTCCTTTGCTAGTAAGTTAATGATTGGTTTCTTATAAGATCCTGATCACTGCAGTATGCTCATCGCAAGTGCATTCAGAGGTGGTGTAACGAAAAGGGTGATGCCATCTGTGAGATCTGCCGTGAGGTCTGTCAATCTATGCACATGTTACTGGTGCAAATATATCATTTATACCCTTCTGTAACATGATTCAGATGAATATAGTGATAATTTACATGCATTATTGCATTCAAAATTTTCCAGGAATTCAAACCAGGGTACACAGAACCTCCAGAATCATTTCATTCTGGTGCTAGTCCTTTCCAGTTAAGGTATGACTTGACATGCACAGTACGATTACAGGTTAACTTGCAAATTGGGGTTCTTTTCTTTTTAGACTTTGATGATATAATTGTGTTGTTCTGCCAGGGGAAGTTGGGAATTTTTCCAGACGGATTTGCAGACTCCTCCTCAGTTCATGGCAATGGTTGCTGATGGTCATCATTTCATGGAATCTGGCTTCAATGGCTGTCCTACTGCCAATTCAAGAAGTCTAATGTGCTGCCGTGCTGTGGCAATTATCGTATGCTTCTCTCTGATCCCTCTTGGTTTTGTTTCAAATTCCTTCCCTCTTTTATGAGAATTCTTAAAATTTCAGCATGGGGGCAAATAACCAATTATTGCGATTTTGGAGATTTTACTGTTGATTTTCTCTATAATCCGGAGCAAAAAATCTGCTAATTTTGATAGCTGGCAAGAAGCGGTTTATCTACCCCGATTACTCATGCACTTTTCTAATATCCAGTTTGTGGTGCTTCTGCTGTTGCGCTACACCCTACCAATCATAGTCAGTGATGTTGGAGAATATCCTGTGACATTGTTGACGTTGATGGTGAGGGAGTGGTTTGTTCTTATCAAAACAACGGCAATATTACTGTTCACACATACAGGAACAGTAATGACGGTCATCTTTGTCTGCTTTTTGTTTCAGCTTATAACGTTGAGAGCAATTGGGATTCTGCTACCGGTGTATATTATGACCAGGGCGTTCGCTGCTATTCGACGCCGTCAACAGCAACAGGTATGAAAGTCAGTTTTGTGGCATGCTTAAAGCAATAACCATGTCAGTCTCAAACTAACCTGCATCCATTAGCTGTTAAGAGGTAGGTGTCAATTATTTGAGGCCAACTTTGTTCATTCTGATGCACCAGGATCCTCGTCTTCACTTGGCACCCGTTGATGAAGAAAGTGATTTTTCAGGATTACAGGCACTGCCTTCGGTTCATGCACATCCATTGAGTCATTGACGCTGTAACTCCCCTCTTGCCTCTTGGGGACCTACTGTTGTAAGAGATTGATAATCTAGTAAAATGAAACACAACTTTTAGAAGACTAGGTTGTGTGTGTGTGTTTGTATATTGGAACGGACTCAAGCTTAGCAAATACTGATGGACGTTTACATTTCATGATTCGCACAGTTTACTTCCCAAGTCGTTCTCTTTTGTTCAATGTTGTATGTTCATGCGCTTCGTATTTTCCAAGGATCTCCTATACTTCAAGCACTTTTTCTTCATAAAACTGGAAATGGAAATAGGAAATAAGAAACGCTACTAAATGGCATCTTAGCTTTTGTGTTTAACAAATGACGGTTCTTTCACTTTTCCTGAAAACCTTTCCCCTGACGTGTCACAAATTGGAAGTCCTAATCGTTTTCCCTTGTTTTTTATATAACTCTGAATAACTTCGTTAAGTTTTAAATGCAAGCTTTCATTGATTGGATACTAGAACAGTCTCTGTTGAAAATGTTAAAGAGTTTCACCAAAAAAAAAATTGTTCGAACTAACTGGCAAGATAATTGTAATTTGAGTTAATTCATTGCGCTTTGTTTTTGACAGTGCAAACTCAACCATCATATTAAACTTATGGGGTCTAAAAATTTCAGTTGACTCACTAATTGCCAAGATAATTATAATTTGAAGCGCAACATCGAACCTTCGAGGGTTATGCCTTGAGGATATTGCAATTTTTTTTTCGGAATTCAAAAGCATTTACAATGAAGGATACTAGTCTGAGTTAGTGAAAGTTAAGCATTGATTTACCTGTTTCTTACGTACTACAACACATTTCTAATTAAATTAAGAAAGGTAAGCTTCTCAGCTCTCTCTCCCACTTTCGAGATGCAGACATCAGCTGAACTGCTGGCTGCCGCACCAGACAAATATTGCAATTTCAATTTTTTGAAACCTCCTCGCACGTGACGATGCACATAACAGCAACAAGAGTGTAATGACATCTAATCCAACAGATGTATCACGCTTATTGGACTTGTTTTGCGCGCATGTGGCGACACTAAAGTCATTTAGCTCCTTAAAACCGTATACTAGCGACAACTGGTTATTACAACACAGAAAATGACGCAGGCCCATTATAATTGAAATTTATATAAATGACAGACGCTAAATAGAATTTGCCTTCGACCACTACAATAACAGTCTCTCCAACAGCCACCTCGCATGTCCCACAAGTTCTACTCAAACTATTGGAACAACACACCAGATAGTAGTGCAACAGTTAAACCAGAAACTGCATCAGCCATCTGGGAAGTAGATGGCCGGATGCTAACTTATTCACTAGACACTCAACCCATATCATTATAAATAAACACCAGAACGCAAACTTAAACAACCATTATTTATCCGTACTTGGTAATACTAGACTTGAAACGCAAACAGGAACGCAGGCTTCCATCAACAGAAACAAGCAGAATAAAGGCCATCGGTAGCTCATTCTTCCTCGGTTTCTGATTCGGCACTCTGCAGCCAGTCGACAAAGGGCTTAGCATTCTTCCATATCTGAGTCTCCTTGCTCCCACTCTCAAGGCCGCCTTCATACCACTGCATTATATACTCTTCCTCTAAAACATCAGCATCATATAGTCCTTTCAGGACCAGAGCCACTTCCTTCACTGCACCGGGTCTAGCCTTCCCACAGAATGCCTCGATTGCCTTCAGCAGAAAAAGCTGAGACCCTTCCTCTTGACAAACAGCAACTGTGAGGTAATCCTTCTTTTTCATGACTTCCTTTGCAAAACCTTTCTCCACGCCATCAAAGAGGGCTTCAAATAGAGCACTCATCTTCTCTTGAGCAGAACGAGCAAGAGATCCAAAGCGTGATTTCAGTTCATTTACAGAAACACTGCTCTTCAAAATTGTTTTGAATTCAGCCACAAGCATCTCATGGTTGCTCACATCCAAATTCTTGGCCTTAGGCTTCTCTTCCCTGGGTGGGGAAGCACCATTAGTCAGTACACCTCCTTTACAGCCTTCCTTTGCCTTCTTTTCAGTTTCATTTGTAGATAGCATTACCATATCAGCAGTAACAGCACTTAGTTGTTCCTGGATGCGCTGACGAGCTGCCTCCAACGATGTATCCGTCTGCCACTGAACATCATCATCATCGCCATTGTCATCAACCTCTTCCTTCTCATCACCTTGGCTGTGAGCTGGAGAAACACGATCCTCATCAGAACCACAACCCTTCTTCTTAGTAGAGTTGCCTTTGGCGGTGCCTTCTTTTGAGGATCCCTTCTTTTTTACTTCTTTCTTTAGTTTCTTCTGTTCCTCATCAGCAGCCTCCCCTTCTTTCAGGCGCTCCTTTTCAGCCCTCCTCAATGCTTTCTTATCTTTTGATCCCTTCTTTGACTCAGGTGGATTTTTCAGGATAAAAGTTGTCAGCTTGTCCCTCATATCCACATCAGAAACAAATCCACAGGCTGCACACTTAAGTTGGATCATCTGATTCTTGGTGATTACAATCTCTGTCTCAGGGTTCCCGCAGCCATAACACTGAACATATTTCTTAATGAAATTCTCCAGAAGCCCAGCCAGTTTTGCAGTGTCATGAGATCCATTAACATGAGAGGTACCAGTTTTCTCATCAAACTTAGATTGAGCACCAAGCTCACAACCAAAGTACTTGGTTGTGTAAGAGGCTGGCCTTGCCAGTGCCTTAGCAATATCAACCATGTTGACAATATTGGTTTTGATCCCATTCCCTCTGCCTTCAATTTTTGTAATCATTTTTGGCATCTTGTACCTGTAGAAGGCATCATCGCTGTTCCCAGCACCAATGTTCTGCAACGCCATATTGACCAAAGGTGCAAGAGAACAAGTGAATGTTACAGACAGCAAACAGTACGAGCAGTGTTGCCACCCAAAGTTTTGAAACCAATTAGAGAAGCCTGATCTTTGGCTATCTGGAAAGGTTGCAACCAATAGCAATAACAAGTATCTTCTTGTTTCTGAAGAGGCCCAAGATGCATGCAGTAAAGTTTGTCTGGAAAGGATCTGTTCCTTTTTCTAGCAGACGGACAATAATGTCCAAGCAAACCAATGAATCCCAGATAGGGAGTACCCTGTAATGACATAAAAGAAACTTCAACTTTCACGGGCGTCACCTGTGAATCTGCTGATACCAGCAGCACCTGCAAAAACAACACAGAATCATACAATAAAACAAACGATCCAAACTAAGTTGATAACAACCAATTAACTCAATCTTAGCAACTTTAAACAGAATCATCAAACAATGATCCCGGTGCACAGTAGAATTCCAACAAAACTTTCAATTCATACAATAAAACAAAGAAAAATCACATCAATGCAACTGCAATCAAGAGCATGAAGGTTTGTTGCGCCCACAGTACCCATACTAACGATTATATAGTCATGTCAAGCTAATGGAACTCGATGATTACAGACTTTTCTATATATATCCCATGCCAATAACTGTAACAAGTAGCCTAACCGCAGTCTTACACTTAGGCTTATTATAACAAACTGCAAGAAGTCGTAGACTGAACATTCAGGCCCTTCAATCCAAGAAAGCAACAACTGAATCAAATACATAAAATCAAATTCACGCCTCAAAATCGCCATCTTCTAAGATGGAGGTGATAATTTTAACACATCCTATATATCAAAACAATAAAAAAAAATTCAAATATTCCTCGATAACCGACACGATGCCTCAAGGATCAATAATCCCACCGGAAAACAGATCTCCCTTTTAATCCTTGTTTAGTAACACGCAGACATAGATCTACGTAAGAAAACGATACAATATTGACGATCCAGACAGATCTGAAACCGATTTTCGCAAAACAAGCCGATACAAAATCGTCAGAAGAAAACGAAACCGATCCTCGGAAAAAGCTGGAGGTCAGTTACGTTACCTGAAGCCGTAGGAGCAGGACGGATGAATTTCTCCGATCAGGGAAATCCCAGAGCGCTAGCTGAAATAGGGTTTTTCAATGATAGAGGTATCGTTATTGTGGAGGCGGCCAAGCCCCAGTCTGTTTATATAGGATCGGGGATGAGGCAGGGAATTGTCGCATTTGACAAGGAGAAGGATTGCTGATACGATGCTTTCTCCTGTCGTTTTGGGAAGATCGCCAGCACGCTCTACCTTTTTTTTTATCTTTTATTTTTATTTTTTTTTTTGTTTTTTGAACGAAGAGATGAAAAATAAAATAAGGAGCAGCATATTGAGGTTAGAGATGAGCATGAATTAGGTAGAATCATAAATTTACCTAACTCAATAGGGTTAGATTTGGTAGAAATTGATCATAATTCGTGAATTAGTTCCACTCTTAAGAAAATAATTATTTTTTTTTATTGATTTTAGTTCCATATGAAACCAACTTAAGGTATATACACTAATATATTATAAAATTTATGCTTTTACGTATATAATTATTTATTGAAAACTATATTATAGGAATTTTTAGTCTTTTAGTTCTAGACTTAATTATAAGTCCCAACTATCTCAATTCAACTCCACAAACGCATTCCTAATTTCATAGATCTAACCATTATCGAATAAGAGTTATAAGTGTAATTTTATTAGATTTTTGTGTTGTTATAGATATATGGTATAAACCAAAAAATTTAAGAATCTGAATAGACAAACCAGAACTATGGTTCTGGTTTGTTGGATTCTTGGTTCTTGGTTTGAGTGAGAAAATTTAGAAACTGAGCCTATTTCCGGTTGATTTGGTTCTAATAAAAAATGCAATCTAACACAAACAATGCTCACCCTAACTGCAACAAAGCTTGTTTTTAGGAGAATTCTTTTTTTTTTTCCAAAATCATTTCCTCGATACTTCTTATTTTATTATATAATTTTTTCTAAGAAGCTATTTTTCTTTGTACTCACAAGACGTCATTGCAAGTAAGATAAATGAAAATTAAATCACTTGACATGCATTTGGTAATACTTCTTTTGTATTTTCTATTTTATTCGATTTATGGAAAAAAAAACGTATTGTTTTGTATTTTTGTATTTTTTTGTTATTGAAACATTGAGTAAATTTTTTTAAGAACCCGAAAGAATGAAATTGTTGTTTTCAATTTTATTTAAAAAAATTCAAAAATTGTGAAAATTAGTTATTTTAATAGTTTCCACGTTTACATTTTACTAAAAACATATTACCAAACGGCCCTCAATTGTGCAAATCATATTAAAAAAATACAACAAGGTAGAGAGAGAATGAATTTACGAGTTCCGAAATAGTTTCATGGAGCCATCGAGGCGGGTTAAAGGCTCAACTCAAGTGCCTCCACTTCACCATGGACATATTTAGCTAGGCTTGGGCTCTCAAATCACAGTATAAGAAAGCATTTGGTTGTGACTTGCGACTTGTAACTTGCAACCAACCTTCCAACCAATAGTTCACCTAGATCTACCTTGTTTGTTGCCAACTTCAAACATATAACAACAGCAGCCATTAATGTAGCTAAAAAACTACCGATGTCAAGTCTAGTCTGAAGGTCGGTATTCATATTTCACCACCTTTGCTAATTGGCTCCTAGCCAAGGTGGTGTGGTCCGCCCCAAGAGTCATGTCCGAATCCATAGGGTAGAATCAGTTTAGAAATCGCCATCAATTAGTCTATACCTGAGTCAATTAGATATCTGTTATGGTATATGAGAGATTATAAGATCGTGAGTCAGTTATGCTAAAATAACTTTATTATAATGTCCAAAAATTGGTACCATGAAAGTTTGATTTTATCTCTTCCTAAATTCTTGTTTCTTTTAATGTTTGACCTTTGATAAAAAAAAAATTAAGAATTTTTTGTTTAACTATGTTTAATTTTTAATTTAATTTCAAAACGTGAATCTTACCAAATCAATCAGATAGGGAATTCTAGATGTCTTTAAAATCTCAGAAATTTACCAAATTCACCAAAAATTTTGAAAAGAAACATCTTGTTCAAACTGTAAATCTTATCAGATCAATCAGATTTAAACAAATAATCCATCTCGGAATTTTATCAAATTTACCAAGAATAGATCCTTGAAAGTATTTAGTTTCTTTCCAATTTCTAAAAGATGACAAAAATTTTAAATTATATAAACAATTAAGTAACTAGCCTAACCAATAATTTTGTGTATTATTATTATTTTAATATACATCATGGGTTTTAAAAAAATCAAACAATTCTAAAATTGAACAGATAAGCAAACAAAATATCTTAAGTTATATTCCTATGCGAATTTAGTAGTCAAATTTAATACATGGCCAAACAAGCAAATAAA
Organism: Aquilaria sinensis; assembly: GCA_005392925.1. Taxonomy (NCBI): domain Eukaryota; kingdom Viridiplantae; phylum Streptophyta; class Magnoliopsida; order Malvales; family Thymelaeaceae; genus Aquilaria; species Aquilaria sinensis. Next base: position 624,889 of record SMDT01002724.1, read on the forward strand.
TAGAAACAAGGACAGAAAAACAATAAAAGGTTTGCTATTAGTGACCGACTTGCAAAATAAAAGAAAGTTATTGACTTATACAAATGAAAATAAAAGACCAAACTACAAAGTGAGAGTTTTACCTAAAAGGAGAGGCTTGACTCTGTCAACTGAATCGAGAACAGTTCGGATACAGGGGTTAAAAGGGGCCTTGCTTCAATTCACACCACGGTGGCGCTTTCAGGATGTTCGGTAACTTGGGTTTGCTTGGGGGGTGATGCACGACCAACAGGAATGGGTGGACGGCAAGAAGCCACTGCGTCCAATGGTTGATCGAAGAGAAATCGTGCAACGGACAATGACACGACCTCTTTTTCCTTTCAACCTAGTAAAAACGCCAGTAAGAAAACTGTAGGAGACGGTGGCACGATGTGGGGTGCAATGGGGGAAGCTGGGTATGACCGTCAACGAAGGCTGAAGTGGCATTGGACAGGGGAACCGAAGCGTCAAGTGTGACGTGGCCCAAAGGGAAGTTTAGGGTTTCTAGAGAGTAGAGAGGAGGGGGGTGAGATCAGAGACTAAAGCTGCAGTTTGACCTTTTCCTAGCTAGAGCCATTTTTCTTCTTGTGATTTCTCTACAATGGTGACCCTTATTTATAATGCAAGTGTCGTGAACATGATTAACAAGCAAATTTGAGATTAAACCTCATCAAAATTGAATTTGTAGAGGCTTAAATCTCTTAGGATAAAATCTAGTTAAAATAGCTGTCCAAGTCCACAAAAACTCTTAAACTACTGATTTGGCCCCATATTTTCATCAAAAATTCAATTCAATCCAAAATTTTTAGGGTTTGTCAAATTAGCCCAAATTGTTTCAAAATTTCCAGATTCTTCTCGGATCTTTATAAATTCACCAAATTTGCCACCCAAACTATTGGGAGTTGGCAATTTTGCCCTAGATTTTGCATTTTTGACCAAAAAGATTCTAAAAGCCCTCAATTCACTCCAAAGTCTTCCATTTTGCCTAAACTAACCCCAAAAGATCTTTTGGATCCCAAATTAGTACATAGACTAAATTAATTTCTATTTTAACACAAAATAAGCACATTCCTAAAGATTTATAACACAAAATAACAACATGATCTAAATGCAACTAATCCTATCAATTTCCTGAGCTCTAAAATCACCAATTTGACCCACATGTCCTATGAAAAGACCAAACTACCATTGAAAACAAAAAATGCCCCCTTAAACTAATTTTTCTAACCTAAAACTAAACGAAATTAGTACCAAAAAAAATTTGGTGTCAATACTCAGTCGAAAAACAAAATGTTTTATTGAGTTTAAAATTTAAATAACTCTCATTGATGTATTATTTTTTCTGATTTTATTTCTAGAATCAACGTAATTTGAAATCTACTACTCTATTCACCTAATAATTAATTGAATAAATATTTTTATAAATTAATTAGTTTTTTCAAAATTTTTCTATAACTAGCTGAATAAAATAAAAATAATAAAAAATGCTTAAAATATATATATTAAAAATAATTTTAAATTTCATAAAGTGAAATTTCAATTGATATAGAAGTTAGGTTTTTTTTATCTGCTTTTCTTTATCTTTGGTTTTTAAATTGAAATTTTAGCTACTATGATTTATCTACTTTTGGATATAGTTCAGGTTGAATCAGTTTTTGAAAATGATTTTTATTTCTTTTATTTTCATTTATTGAGTTAATGGTTAAACTATTAACACTTATAAAATTTTTATTACTCCCTTGGGCTAAAATTTTTTTTCATTAAACCTCACAGAATTTTGTCAGTGAAATTTCACTATTTATCTTATTTTATTAACTGTTTCATATTATCTTTCTCTCTAAAACAAAATTTTAGTCACTATGATTTATCTGCTTTTCCGCAAAATTTGAGCTAATTACCTTTACTAATTTCACTTTTTTTCTTTTCCTTTTTTTAACCCTTATTAAGTTAATAGTTAAACATGAGGCATTTATAGTTTTTTTTTCTGCTCCCTTAGTCCCCAAATTTTACCTTGACCTTTTGCCCTTAATTCTTACAATTTTTTTCTATTGCTTCTTTTTTTTTTTGTGTCAACGGTTAAATATCACAATTATTCTAAAGAAAAAAGAGAAAGATCTTTATTAGTTTATAGTAGTTGCCACCAATTTTAAGTCAAATTAAAATTTCACTTAGTTGATTTTTATGAAAAAAATGGTTTGTATTAATTATATTCATATCTAATATTAACATGTATTGAATGGGTGCAACACGTGGCATCGTGAAAGTCATTATAGTATATACTAAAAGACAATTTTCGGTTACTATTTATTTGAACAATAAAAATACAGTGTCTTTCCAGTTTTACCCCTCAATTTTGGGTTGGGCTGCAACCTGCTCTACCACCTGGCTTTTTTTTTTTTACGTGATCACTTCTTTTAGAAGTTTGGTTAGATTTTCAAAAGGCAATAGCTTTTTGAGGGCCTATATTGCTATTCTCTCACTTTCATTTTGTTTCACATTTCTTTCTGGTGAAATGTGATTCCAGTCTCTACATTGTTTCCGTTTCCCATATCAGACCTTGAATTTGATCAGCTTAACATTTTGAACCCTAAACTTAGTAACTACTTAGTTATAGTGTTTTTGTTTGATCTTTTGGTTTTTTTTTATAGTGTGTTATTTTTTAAACTAAAACATTGGTCACCATCATTTATTTATTTTTTTAGTGAAATAGAGCTTTTTTTCCTTTAACTTTTCCTAAGTTTTTCCTAACTATTTTACTTAATATTGTAACATTATGTAACTACCGCAATGCAACAGCTTTTGAACCTCGTATCTTCATATTTCCTATTCCCTCTACCTCATTTTTTTAAAATGATTATTGCTATTTTGACTTATCCTTGTGAAGCTTTTTACATTCAACTTCAAAATAATAACATTGGTCTAATTTTTTTTTAAATCACAAATGTCGTACATATATGGTTATTAAAGTCCTGACTTGAGTCTTAGAATGTAGAAACTTATGTTTCTACCATTTTAGAAACAAATATGTTTCAATTCTCAGTAAAAACTTAAATATAGGTATTAAGGGGTAGAATCTCAATTTTAGTCTTAGAAACTTATAAATTTTATGACTATACTTTTCTATGTTATTATGTCATATTTGTTGAAATTAGACTAAAAAATGAAAGTAAGCAAAAAATATATTAATTTATTGCCCAATTCAATCTTTACACAATAAAACGCAACCCATTTAGAGTTGAAATAAAAAAAAACTAAAGATAAACTAAAAACAAATCATCTCTTATTCTTTTTCTTAGGCTTCCAGTGTTGCTTGATTACTCTTATTCACTATGACTTTGATAATCCTAATTATCAAATTTATGTGGATGTGTTAAGTGCTTGGCATGTCTATCATTTAACCTTTATTTGCATACTTCATAGCAATAATTGTTAGAATTTAGTGTCATTCTAGTGTTATTCTTATGTTTTCATAGATGAAGGTGATTGGAGCAAAAGAGGGGTAACTTACAAGTATTTTTTGGACATTTTCTTGGCATCTTTAGGCTTGGGTAAAAGCATAAAAGTTGTAGTCATTCTTCTTAGGTTTGAGTGGGCTATTAAATCACGTCAATCGGATACCTGTGTGCAAAGTTATGGTCAAAATACTAAAAAGTATCCGTATTATCAAGTATTGGCAATGCGTCACCGTGAGTGGCAACGCGTCCCTGAGACCTGCTCTGTTTATAAAAATCCTTGGTGAAAAGTTACAGGGGAGGATCCCCTTCGACCCCAAACCCTCCAGACTCATTTTTTTGTTAGTTTCTTAGGGTTTCCAAGGATTATGGAACTAAGAGGCTAATTTGACAGAGATTCTTGCTTGGATTGGAATGAGAGTTCTTCTACAACAAGGATTTTTATTTAGATTTGGTTTTTCTAACCTTAACTCATCTTTTTCTTTAGTTTGAGATTCTTGTAAATATGTGTAAATTTGTTGTTTCTATGGATGTTGTGACCCATTTAGGATGATTTAATTCTTGTAAATACATAACCCATTGATTATTTTATTGATTTGTTGACCATTTTAGCTTATGATTGAATGTATTCTTCATTTGTTGGCTACCTGTGTTGAACAACTTGCTAGACTTAGGAAAGACTTTAGAGAGGTTTCCAATGTTGGAAGAGGGCTAATAGAGTGTAGGCAATAAGTAAATTTGAGAGAACTATTATTCCTATGAGGTCTTAAATGAGAACTTTGTTAGTGCCGTGCCCAAAAAGTGAATCATGAGATGATTGTATTTTTGCACATTGAGTCATGATATTTTATTAAGGCATTAATCCAACAATTATGTTTGTTGTTCTGTTTCTGCGTAATGTAATAAATATAATTGTAACCCTAGAATAATGATATTCTCAAACGTCCCTGGTCTAGTATTATTGTGGAGCGGGTTGCAATAATGCATAACGACTAGCATATGTGAAGACTAATATGAGATGTATAGTCTACATATAGGTACAAGTTGGAAAACTTGTGTACTGGACTGACCCACCATGAGAACATTACATGGATCGTTATATGAGTGTCATAAGTGATTCTCATAGTGATCATGGTATATGTAGTCCTTTGACCTAAGATTATCAAGGTTCTCTACATGTGAGTTCAATACTTTGATACTTTCCTTTGTTGCTCGTAACTGAGTGAACTTAAAGGAGGTCATTGGGTATATCACATATCATGCGGAGGGATTTGTATGATCAATATGGGATTTGTCCCTCCTATGTAACGGGAGTGATATCTTCGGGCCCCTTGATAGAGTAAGACTTAGAAAAATGCATGGCCATGCTCGGATGAGTTGATATACAATATCAATGTCATCAGTTTAAGTTGGTCTACTCAGTAATCAAGAAACCAAAGATTGAGCTATACGAGAGTGACACATTTCATGTCTCGTGCTTAGTCTTGATATCTTGGACAAAGGGACAATGGCATATATCGGTGATGATCATAAAGGTTTAGTCGAATCACCGACAATCTTGTCACTTAGGTAGCAATGATATGTTGCTAGACACTGCCCATTGCTTATAATCATAAATGTGATTTATGATCATTGCCAATGTGGTAAGAGCCTATTAGGTCGTACACATAAAACTATTTAGATCATTAGAATGCATGAGATAATTATTTGGGTTATGGTTTCACTTTAATTTCGTATTAATAATGGGCCCAAGAGTTGAGCCATTATTAAGCTCGAAATTAAAGCCTAATTGGATTAGGGTTTTGAAACCCATTAGGCCTGAAAGTTGAGTCTCACTATAAATACAACTTTTAGTGAGAAATTTATAGGTTTTTTTGCCCTAGCTTCCAAAAATGATAGCCGTACTCTTCTCTTGAGCGTAAGAGAAATGCATCTGCCGGGACGTGGTGGAAGTGTGGTAATCCTGAGAGGCTCGTGTGGATACCATAGAGAGCTTGAACACGTCAACTTTTCAGGTTTTGTTATTCGACTTTACAGTTAGGTGAGAGATCTCAACCGAAAATTAGGTATGAAAATTTTCGAATACCTGGTTTACCCCATTTTCACTTGGATCCTGGAGGGTTTCGGTTAAATTCCACTGTGCTGTTTGGCTCCCAAAACCTAACAAACTTGAGCTTAATGGTTTCTAGGACAACTGGTTAGCATGAGAATGTCTAATGGGGTTCTAAATAACTAATTGGTCCCGTTTTTAGAGAAATGAGTTGATACTGTAAAGTTTTCCACCCTGCAACTTTTAAGAAGCATGATTTGGGTTAAGTGGATAGTTGTGTCGAAGTTATGTCTATGTAGCAGCCCATTTGATTTGAATTCCTTAGAAACTTTGTAAATGTGTGTTTAGGATAGTTGTTATGTTTGTTTGGTTTGGTGGTTAAGTGATCCACAATTTTGGTAGTTTAGTTTCTTATTCCTTGTTTTCAACGATTTGTTTGCTCTACTTAAAGTTAGGTCATTATACTTGGTATTTGATGAGATTCTTTGCCATACAATTCTCTGTGGGATTGACACCTGACTCACTGTTACTACAATTGACATCATACGCTTGCGGGTGAGATTGGAGTTAAGGTTAAGAATTTTTTTTATAAACTTATGTCTCACGATAGGATGTGAATGTAAATGAAGAAAATGCCAATTATGGTATAAATATTTGCATAAATGAGTTTAACCTATCAAATGATAAAATGACAAAAAAAAAAAAAGATAAACATATAAATTTAAAAATTGATAATATTGATACTATCATTCATCATAATGTTCCATATATTCCATTAGATAATTGAGATGTTTTCAACTTCCCACTTGTAAATTATGAATTTGAAAATAATATTGATACTATCATTCATCATAATGTTCCATATATTCCATTAGATAATTGAGATGTTTTCAACTTCCCATTTGTAAATTATGAATTTGAAAACTTGTAGGTAAACTAAATAGTGAATTACTCCTACATCCCAACTCTTTTAAGATAGTACTGGCATCAATATAATTATGATGTCCACAGCCACATGGCAGGCAGTGACAAATTTGAAATTTGGATTAGTTACAACCAATGGGAGGCATGGCTCTTTTTGTCATTTTGACAAATACTCTAGCCATCCAAATTTTGGGGTCACTCTAAAAAAATATTGCCACATTTTATTAAATAATATGGTGTCTATTTGTTTTTATTTGAAAAATTTGTATAAAAGAAATCATGGAACCAGGAGATGTAAAAAAAAAAATATTTTATACACATTTGAAATTTAAATAATGTGTTTCAGAACAAAATATTAAAACGACCATTGACAATGTAAAGAAAGAAACAAATATATCAATAATTTTGGGATGGGTAGTATGATTAAGTATGCTATTGGGTAAACAACACATGCTGTCCCTAAACTAAAATCCACATTTTGGATTCATCCTAAAACTATAAAATATTACACTATTTATCTTTTAATTATGAAAATGTTACAACAATTGTTCTGCCATTAATTGAAACCGTTAAAATAAATGAAAAAAAAACATAAAAAACTAGTTTTAACCCCTGAAAAGCTTTCATTTATTATAGAAACCTCAAAACTTTTATATCTTACAATAAAACCACCATCCCGTCATAACCTTTACCTATGCTCCTCCGCCCTTCATGACTTTCGCCTTTACTATGACCAGTACAAATCTGCCACCTTTATGTCCACATCCCACATCACAACCACTATTGATTATTAATCAATGGACAAAATGGAACAAAAGCCTGAGACTTTTGAGGCCATAACACAGACTTTTTCCTTGTTGATTGTTGTCCATCATTGTCATCTTCTATCACCGTTTTTGGATGCCGTCTCGTTGCTATAAAATTAAATATCGCAATATACCACTTACCACAGGTAAGCAGTACGTGGTACAAATGTTTTCATATTTTATTATTTTTTGCACGAAATATGAGGTATATAATGGCATTTCATAGTATTTTGCATATCGGTGACTTTTCTGTATATTTTGACTAAAAATTGTAATATACCACAAATACCGTAAGATACGTACAATGGTATTATATTTTTCACGGACATGTGTGAGATATTTTTTTTTCGTTTTAAATCAAAATTTCATACTTAAATATATAAAATAGTAAAATATAATTAATGCACATATTTTAAAATAAATATTTATTTTTATTTTTTGGTTACTTTTTTCCTTTACTCTTACTTTCTTTTTTTTTTTAGGTATTCGAAAATGTATTGTTATTATTAAAGTATTATTTTTTCTCTTGTATCAATAAATTATTTTTTTATGAAGTAATATTTATTTTTCTTTGTGTCTAATATTTTTATATTTTTTGTATAAAAACTATCTTCTATCATATATATTTTTATTTATATTTAACAAATTATGATGAGAAAAATTAGAATACATATAAAGATGTGTAAAAAAATTATTTATTTTATTTTATCTTAAAATAATTTTCTAACATTTTTGTTTTTTTTTTTTTATAAAAATGGTTATGATATGTGGTGCGGTATACTTTAAAAATATAAGATGTGGTATACCTAGGGGTAATGATATTTAATACCTTTCTTGTCGTACTCTCCCATTGATTAAGCGCCCTCTTTTGTAGTGCTCTTCTGTCGTGCTCCAATCTTGGCCATTTTCATTCTCTATCGTCATTTCCCTTCGATCCCGCCTGGACATCTCCCTTCAATTGCTTTCCAACATCATCATCTCCCTTCAATCATGCACTATCGAAGGAAGATGACAATTGACAATCACGTTCCATCGGATAAAGATGATCATGCACCGCCCGAGAAGGACAACCACACACTGCCGGAGGAAGACGGCCACCGACAATCTGGCAGAAAAAGAATGGAGGTGGGCTCACAAATGAGGAGGTCGGCCTGAAATCAATGATAGTGGATGTGAGAACTGAATGGGCGAAGCAAAGGATGACAGTGGTCATTGAGGAGATAAGGCAGTTAGGAGAAGGCGGTTTTATCATAAAATGTAAAATTTTTAAGGTTTCTATGACAAATAGAAAGTTTTCAGGGGTTAAATTAGGTTTTTATGTTTTTCTGTCCATTTTAACGGTTGTTGTTAACGGCAGGATGATGGTGTAACATTTTTATAGTTAAAGAATAAATGGTGTAATGTTTTATAGTTCCGGAACGAATTCGAAACATGAGTCTTAGTTCAAGGATGATAGGTGTTGTTTACCCTATATTGTTTTAAGTATTAATATCATATATCAAGTACTACAATTTTTATAAAGACTTGCTCCCATAAAATAGAAATAAAAGAGTCATGCATGCTAACTTCATGTTTTGCTTTGTACAAAAAAAGTTTCTAAGAATCACTTAAGGTTGACCTGAAAATGAAAAAAATAGACTCTCGTGTGCATGAAGTGAAGTTACACCATTTTAATTGGGTTTAGTTGTTGAAAATTTTCTTTTTTTTATCAAATTATTTTCATAAAAATATGAAAAAAAAAATTGTTTTCTAAAATTTAAAAAATTTATGTATTAAAATAAAAAACTTATTTAAGATTTTTTTTTATTTTAACGCATGAAATTTTCAAATCTTGAAAAGCAATATTTTCCACATTCTAAACAACATACACATTTAAACTTTTATCAATTTTTTTTTAAAATAAAATCTCCACATCTAAACATCACTCTAGTAACCTTTAATTCACTAGCATTAATGTCAACATGTTTCTTTATTCGGGTAATTTGCATGCGTTATCTCTAACTTTTAGTTGTTGTTTCACTTCTAACCCTAATATTCACCTTACTCGTAGTGTATCTATAACCTTAATAAAATGTTTCATTTTGGCCCATGTTTAGATGAAAATCGTTATTGTAGATGGAAAAAGTCACACCAGTAGGAAAAATTGCTAATTTTAACCCTTGTAAAAATTTTCTTTGCTAAAAAAGCTCTAAAACTTTTAAATTTGACAAAACTTCTGAACAACCTATCCTATCTCTCCTCTTTCTCCGGCCTCCCTTTCCTCCCCCTCCTTCACCTCTTCTCATCTTCTACCTCCCCTTCCTCCCTCTCCTCCATCTATCTCCCTCACCCATCCTTGCTGCTATTCACTGTCATTACCCCACTTTGGCCACTATCATGACCCTGGTTGGGCCTCCGTCCTATTCCTTATATGATTGAAATGGCTAAAACAAATGATTTGTGAGAGGGAAAAGAGCCTACGATTCCCTCAGATTAATTGTCATTCCTTTGTAATTCGTTTGTGATTCATAATTATGTCTGATTTTGTACTCGATTGAAATGGCTGATTCGTGAAAGGGAAATGAGCCCAATTTGGCTTCCTCTCAATTTGGCATCAGTAAACGAAGGCGATTTGGCGGCAAATGGACAAGGGTCAGGAGTCACGGCTCAAGACCAAGCTTGATTCCATCGAAAGGAGGATGAAAGGAAGAGGGGGATTAGGAGTTGAACGGAGGGAAGGAGGAGGGGGAGGAAAGGGAAGGCCGAAGATGGGGGAGAAGGAGGAGAGAGAGGACGGGGAGGTTGAATATGGGAGGAGATGGAGGAGAGGGAGGAAAAAGAGGTCGAAGAGGTAGGAGAGAGAGGAAAAGGAGGCCAGAGATGGGGTTGCCGGAGAGAGAAAAGAGGTTGATTGTAAGTTTTGTCAAATTTAAAAGTTTTAGGGTTTTTTTGGTAAAGAAAATTTTTATAGGGATAAAAACAAACATTTTCCCCTATTGATGTAGCTTTTTTTTTTTTTGTCTAAGATAATGATTTTTATCCTAAAAGGGTTCAAAATGAAACATTTCATTAAAATTAAGGATATGCTACGAGTAAAATAAAGGTCAGGGTTTTGAGTCAGATAAAAATTGGAGTAACACGTACAATTTACTCATCTTTCTTCTTTGCTCCCTTTGTTCAAGCAATTAGATGTATGAGGCAAAAGCAATAGCAGCAAAAAGTTACCCTATCCAATAATTGTAAATTTTGATTTGAGAAGTCAAGGGAAGATTAATTCTAAAATGAAGAAGAATTTTTTTTAAGAATAAATTATCTTGAGTTACAATTTTCTTTCAACCTAATTAATTCGTGTGTGATAAAGAGTGCAAAAAGAAAAATACTTGACGGAGAAACCATACAATTGTAGATAGTCAAAAATCAAGTTGGGTTTTGAATTTTTGTACTAAAGAACCTTTTCATCAATAGCATATGTTGGTTATTTATTTATGTGACATGTACTATATGTTAAGTGGCCGCCTGGAGCTTTCATCCAAGCTTGTTGTCAATGGCCATGATGGGCCAAACTGCGAGGATATATACTCAAAGTCAAAGGGAAGATTGGACACCAATTGCCGATGCAATGAGGAGTCACAAGATTACCTGTTTCCGTCCGCGAAATATAAATGTGGCTGTTTGGCAAATTCCAATCTCATCCGTTTGGCTGTTGAGGGCGGCAGAAAAGTTACTAAAAAACGCCAGAATTTTTCTACACCGTTATTGTGCACAGTTTGGCAAATTTCAATCTCATCCAGTTTAGAAACGCTCATTACTGCAAAGCGAGCATGCTGATTTTTTTTTCCACCGTTCTTTACGCAAACGGGCCCTAAGTGAACGTACCAGTTGACCCATCGTTATCCAAATTCATTTTAGCCCACTAATTCTATGTGCTTCAATGGAGCCCATGTTTTAACGGGTCACTTCGGATAGGGAGTTTTTGGAAGATGGGATTTGCTTGACAATTGTGTGGGTGGTCCCAAACCTTTGGGAATTGTTTCAAATCGGCCCCCATTGTGTCAATTGATCAATGATAGAATAAACAATAGTGAGACAGCACCTAGCCTTGACATATATTAATTACTTTATCTCTATGAAGCAGAATTCCATCTCGTTACCTGTTTTTCTTTTTTCACAATTAGGGTATGTAATGTCATAAGTGGCGGCCATAATAAATGTCCCTTTTTAATTTGAGAATAAGACTTGCCAAATCTGATTTCAGAGCATGAAAACAACGGTTTGGACCCAGGAAATGTCAAATCTATATTCTATATTATTCATTAAAGGAGAAGGGGTGTATATGGCTGTGACACCTATGCTCCTTTGGCAGGGTTATTGATTGTTTTGCCCCTTTTGGTTGTGTCTTTGTTTCGGATGAGAGATCGTTTCTTCAAGGCTAGCATTTTGGTCTTCATTTTATGATAGACACGTGTATACATATATACTGCTGGGGTAATTTATAGGGGAGATTTTAATTGCTTGTTTTTGGTCAGTTAGGCCCTTGATCATTCATTGTTAGATCCAAGAATTGTTTTCATTTTTTTCTATATATATTGTTGAGTGGTAATTATGTAGATAGGACTCTTCTTCTGTTGTTGTTTCTTTCCTGTTACTCTGCTTAGTTGTGTGTCTTGAGAGGGGTTTGTTTGTGTTGTGGAGAACTTTGGAGACCTAATAGATGTTTGGGACATATCTTTTGGTCTAAATGTAATGATAGTGTTGAGGAGTTTCTTCCTTTGCGGTTGTGCCCCTGATTACTGCAAGCCAATAAAGAAAGAAAAAAAAAATCATTGAAAAAGAAAAAAGAGACTGAGCAGGTGGACCGTTTTTACATTGCTGTAAAGGTGTCGCCAGAGACAAATGAAAGGTTTCAGATGCTAACTTCAAATTCTACCTCCACTGGAATCGGCAATTTCATCATAGTCTCATGCTTAGAGAAATATAGTGAAGCTGTGGAGACTAATCAATGGAACAAATCTGACAACTATCAGATTTCCTTGCGTGGTTACGGCGATGACGTTGCTTGGGACAGAATAGAGAGAAGTTTGTGCTGGAGGGACAAATGGCTATATGTAGAGCTTCAATTGACAGAGTGAAACAAGTGTTTGTTTCGCCAACCAAACGTAACACTTCGATTGTTTCTTAAGTGGTGGTGAAAAAGGGAAGAATCTAATGTTGGTGGTGGAGAACTGCGGAATATTCATCTAAGATGTTGCTGGACATGGGTTTATGTTTCCAGGGGACATGGGAGACGCGATGCAGAGGATTAGTGAGACGGCAATGATTAAAGGAGAAGGAACAACTGAACAAGTAATGGAAAGAGGGAAATAGGGATGTTGTGAATACTGAATACAATGTTGGTGGTTATAAGAATGTTGGAGAAGAGGTTGGGCCGTCATGGGTAATGGCGGAGGGGCTGGAGGAGGCGCTACGAGTGGTGTTGAGACACGGGGAGAGCCATTGAATTACAACTTGATACCCACAGTGGAGCTTAGGTGCTTCCCCTAGTTTAACAATCTTTTCATCAGGTTTGGGCTTACTCAATACAAGTCAAAGCCCGATTGACTAAGGATTGAGTTGGGCCTTTTGTTATAACAGTTGCCATATTACTACTATATTTTAAATATGAACATTGGTATTGTTGGATAATAGTGATTCTATTTTGGACTGGTTGAGCCCAGTTAGTTCTGGGCCATGGTTCAGTAGCTTTTTTTTTTTATTGCTTTCAACTTTTTTTTTTTTGTTTTTATTTCTTAAGGTGCTTAGCTTTCTAAGGGACTATGTTGCAATTTTCCATTTTTTTTCTGTCTCACATTTTTTCGGTTAAACACACGATTTCATTCCCTAACTTTCTAATTTTTTCTTTTTCAGACCTAAGTTACGTCTGTGTTACATTTTAGTCCCTGAATTTTATAACTATTAAATGAAATCTTCTATTTGGTCTCTTGGCCCCAAAGTTTTTCTTTTTGTTATTTTTTATGTAGTATCTTCTAAAATAAGACATTGGTGACTATAATTTGTTTATTTTTTTTGTTAAAATTTGTTCATTTTTTAGTTAAACCATTTTTTATCTTCATTAAGTCAATTGTTATATCCTCAATGCCTAAGTTTTTTCCTTTTTTTTTTTGTCTTACTCTAACTTTTTTTTATTGATTTTCTTTATTTTTTTTTTCTAAAATGGAGTTTTAATCATTATTTCTATTATTATTTTTTCATTATTGTTTCGAAGCACGTAACATGTTTTTTGTCACATTGTTATTATTAAAATTTATTACAACAATGTACGGGTCACCAAACCTCTCCATTTGTTCTTTTGGTTTCTAATTTTTTTGTCAGTTTTTTTATTGTTTGCTAAAACAAAATATTGGTAACCATAATTTATTTCTCTTATGTTTTTTGTAGTAGCATTTTTTATTTCAGCCTCCACCTAATAAGGTATGAACATTATATTGTTCAAAAATTACAATGGATGAAACTTGAAAACATATTTTTTTTTATTATATCAAGTCTTTATGTCTTTCCATGAATTTATAAAATAATCATATGAACCACCGCGCAGCCTCCATGCATCTCGTTATAACTATATATGAATTGCCGACTTCGGGTGTTGTTCATAAATAGTGCCATATTTTTTTTCTAGACTGTATTGACTGTTTTTATGCTCGATCCCATTTTCGCAAATGGATGGAGTCCTGAAGGTCCGTATTGCAATTTTCTTAGTTTCCGCTTGTTTTACTTTTGACTGTGGTTAAATGCGTTTTCAGTCCCAGAATTTCTAATTCATCTAAACTTCACCATTTAAGTCACTAATTTTGACTCACCTTCACCATTTTGGTCCCCGAACTTAATAATTGCTTAATATTTTTTCTATTTGCTCTCTTACTCTCCAAGCTTTTTTGTTGTTTTTTTTATGTATACTTTTCTAAAGTAAAATAAATTAAACACAATTTTTCTATTTTCATCATATCTTTTTCTTATTGATAGTTAAGTTTTGTAGCATGAATTATTTAATTCAAAAGCTTTATGGTTTAATAAAGTAATTTGGTTTATAATTGTTAAAATTGAAAGTAAATTTTTCTAAATAAATTTATCACCAATATTAAAAATTTGAATTTAAGTTGATAAGAAATTTTTTTTAGTTAATTATTCTTTAAACATGTATAGTGTTACTTTTTTAAACATCGTTGATTCCCTTTTTTTTTTTTTTTTGCTTTTCTGCTGGACATGATTGACTCTTTTTGAAGTTCAGTCCTCTTCTTTCAAGGAAATTATGTCCTGGGGCCCTGTGTTAAACTGTGATTTCAATCCCGTAATTTCTTTCCTTTCCCATTTCGGTTACTAAACTCGAACCATGTTATGTTTCAGTCCCAAACCTAATAAACGATAAATACTTAACTATAATTTTTCTATGTGCTCCGTGCTCCTTGCATATTGAGTTTTTTTATTGTTTTTTTATGTACTATATTTTAGAGTAAAATGCTGGTCACCTTCAATTATTAAATTTTAATACCTAAAACTTTTTCATTTCATCTCTTAGTCCTTGAATTTTTTCAGCCAATTTCTTATTTTTATTTTAATCTTTATTAATTGATTTTTGTAGAATGAGTTATTTAATTCAAAATTTATATGGTTTAATAAATTAATTTTATCCATAACTGCTAAAATTGAAAGCAAATTTTTCTAAATAAAAATTTTCATCAATATTAAATATTGAACTTTGAATTGACAAAAGGTGAAATTTTTTAGTGAATTTTTCTTTAATGACATAAAAAATATTCATCATTTGAAAGTATGTACATGAGTTATATTTCGATTATAACTAATCATTTGAATGCTAAGAACATGATATAAAAAATGTTTAGCTTAAAATTAAAATAAAATAAAATATTAATTTATTAGCATAATTTATAGCAAAATATTTTTTAATTATTTATTATTAATATTTATTTTAATGATAAATTTAAGAAAAAAATTCCTGCTACACAGTGCGGGTGAAAACAGAGCTCGTTACAATTATTTGTTGCCCCACACAGTCTAATTGTCAAAAGCGCCAAAGGTATATATCTGGTGTGCCGGATTAGACCTTTTTTTCCCTCACCTCTAATACCACAGAATGCCATTTTGTGCTGATTTAGTGATTTAGTTGCATTTTAGGGTCCTAAACAAGCAAATTGTTCTTTTCTACATTGTAATTATCCAACTCTAACAAAGAGTACAAAAAAAGAAAGAAAGAAAAATAAAGATATGTCATCTACCTAACAAAATAGCCGCTGCTGTTTGGTCTAACATTCATAGTTTTTCATTATAAAATGACAAAATCTTGCTAAACAATTTCTAATTCATCTAAAACTGTGTTTCTAAACACTTAATTTTTAATTCATCTAAAACCGCCTTTCTCAAACATAATCAAATTCATCTAAAACCGCCTTTCAATGGGATAAAACAATTTCAAAATTTTGCTGGACAAGTGAAATCCCATTGGTACGAAATACCACGTTATGAAGGTACAAGCGCCATGTTTGACCCCGCATCGTGTATATGCGTGGGGAGAAATATGGGACTGGTTTATATGTTTCATACCTTATATATATCTTACCCCTATAATTACCCCTCTGTAATTATTAAAATTAAAAAAAAATGTAATTACATCCTACCTCCTCACCATTCAGCTTCTATCTTTCCTCTCTTCAATTTATAATGGCAACGATACGCAGAGTTGGTAATAGGCTAGGTCTGGATGAGACGGCACCAGCGGAAAGGATAATGATGGTGCTATGGCGGCAGTCCTCAAAATTGGAATTCCAAAAACAAGGAGGAGAGGAGAGCGTTTCCATAGGAGATGGATATGAAAGGCGGAGATGTGGCACAGAAAGCTAGGCGATAGCTGGATTGTCGTTTCCATCAAAGAGAGATGAGAGACAAAAGACGTTTTGTGAAGGGTAGCTGGATGGTGACTGGGGAGGGAGAATTTGGGAGGTGGTGGCCGGGAGAGATTAGAATTAGGATTTTGAGAAGAAAATACCCTTCTCCCTCTTTTTTAAACTGATCATTATGATTTTTTGGACATGCAAACATGTGAAAAAATAATACATACAATGTTATGAAGTTATATTCATACAAAATAATATAGGTCCTCACACATTTAGCCTAATAGTTAAGGAGCTTGGGATATTATGAGGAGGTCAGAGGTTTAATTCTGGCTTCCTCACTCATTTTCTTAAAATGTTGCATAAAGTTAATTTAGTTGTCTTCCACATAAAAAAAAAAACTGGTATTTCCCTTTCTTTATCTAGAATGCTAATAACTTTTCCTTTATATACTTGTAAAACATACTTTTGAGTGCAAAAAAAAAAAGGAATAATGTTAATCTCACATTATATATATATTACTAACATATAATCACATATGAGTAAAAGAATTGCATAATTTGTACAAAATAATGTCAAATACATTATTATTTATATGTAAAGATTTATTCACTTACATATTTGTGACGTATCTCTGATCTCTTTTATACATATGTGTTATACATTTTGTATATATCCATAAATTACCTTATATATCAAGTTTCATACATATCTGTCATTTAATTTGTACATATATCTAGTTTTTGTGGGAAATGAAATTTGACGTGTTTATACCTATTTTTTTTATAAGAGGTTAAACTCATATATACTATTGAAAACATATCTATGGTCTTGTTCATACATATGTTACACATTATTTATACAGATATCTCATCTTTTTGTACATTGAATTTATATATATCTAATATATGATTTATACATATTTTCAATTTTGGGGAACACAGGATTTGATTGATGTGTTCACACTTATTTTATACTATGAAAAGTAATATTGGAGTACAGTTATATAAAACATAAGAGATAAGGTGCACATTAGACATGCTCAAGAAATACTAGGTACAAATATATCAATCTTGGTAGATTTAAAATTTTATTCGATACCCATATGGAGTTAAACCATCAAATAATTCACTTGCAGGCCTTGAACTGGGGCTGTTCTTATTTTTACCGAAGGGCTTAGTGCCGTACATGCATTGAATTGTTTTCTTTAATTCACATATGAAGAAAAATAAAAGGATAAAAACTTTAACTAGTAATAACAACAAGTCTTACCCTCTAATAACTTAAGGACTTTGGTTACACGAATAATATAAAATATTGATATATATATCGTACATGCATTGAATTGTTTTCTTTAATTCACATATGAAGAAAAATAAAAGGATAAAAACTTTAACTAGTAATAACAACAAGTCTTACCCTCTAATAACTTAAGGACTTTGGTTACACGAATAATATAAAATATTGATATATATATTGTGATATACCGTAGATATGTGGTGCTATAAATTTTGCTCACGATTTGTTAGGGTACAGCATGAAGTACAATGGTATTTCACAGATCTATATTTTTTTATGAATTTTTTCAATTTATTGTTGTATATTATGTACTTTGAGTTAGATTTTTTTTTATCCTTTTTACATTAATGTATCACATATAAGATAGATATCATGATAAAATATAACTAATACATATATTTTCACATAAATCTCGATGTTATTTCATTTTTAATTTAAAAATATTTTTTACTAAATAATAGTTATTTTATTCTATATATTCCACTTCTTATATGTTTTCATTTAAAATAAAATTAAACACACACACACACACACACACACACACACACACACACACACACCATAAAATAATATTTTAATATATAGTTTCTCTATCCCATTTTCATTACACCATGTTTCATTTTGGATTGTTGCATATTCTTTATGCCATTTCCTTTTCATTAAATTTTACCAAGAAAGTTTACCATTATACCCCTCCTTTTACCCTTACTTTTTTGAAAGCCAATGGTTTGGAATATTCTGTTCTATTCTTTGCTTCTCTACATCTCTGATTATTTTGGCCGCCGTTGGAATGGGTCATGATTCCCTCACCTTGCCTAATCTGAGGTTGTATGAGAACTACCAAAAACGGAGGTCATGACTAGAGTCACTAGTGAAAAGCCAGGTTGAGGGAAGGTGATAAAGGATCAAAGTGGGGGCAGTGTTGGTAGATCACACTACTAAAAAATGGGTCTTTTCCAATGGCTTTACGTTGGAAAATTAAATTTTTCAACGCGGAGCCGTTGGAAAAATATTTCCTATGGCTCTTTTTTTTCCGTTGGTATTTCCAACGGATAGCCGTTGGAAATTGAGCCGTTACAAATTTCCAACGTCCGAGGTTGTGGTCTGGTTTACGAGGTTTTCCAACAACTTAAGCCGTTGGAAACTTTGTAGAAGAAAATAAAAATATATATAATTTATGAATTACTAAATTATATTTTATATTTTATAATATGACTAAAAAATTTAAAATAATTATATCTTACACTTACATAACAAAATATTCAAAGGCAGAAGGTAAAAAAACCATAAAATTACAAAAATATGAAATTAAAAAATTACATAAGTTATGAAAAATTAGAAAAATCATTCTAAAATAGATCTCATAAATATCACATAAAACAAAAAAAATACAAGAAAAGCAAAGAATAGTAATCATATCCGAGTCTGGAGAAGAGCATCGGCGGATCGAAGCCAAGGTGGAGTACTGGCGGATCTGGTACGAGATGTGAGCCAAGGCGTCAAATTGGCCAGCAGAGAGAGGCGAAGCAGAAGGCGAGCCAAGGTGGACGGTTGGCGAGCATATAGAAGCCAACGTGGCGCACAAGGTAGATCTGGTGCGAGAGGCGAGCCAAGGCGCAAGGCGGACGATCGGTGAGCAAAGAAAACCGAGGGAGATGGCGGATCCGATGCGAGAAGCGAGCCAAGGCGCAAGGCGAACGATCGATGAGCAGAAAAAGGCAAGGCAAACTACGGATATAGTGTGAGAAGCAAGCCAAGGCACAAGGCGAACGATCGGTGAGCAGAGAAAGGTGAATTAGACGGCAAGCCTAGGCGGTCGATTGGCGAGCGAGAGCGAGCAGAGAGAGCGACGGAGCACTGGCAGATTTGGTGCGTGCGAGAGCGAGCAGGAGCAGGGAGAGTAATAAAGCACAGCGACGAAGGGGAGATAAGCAACCAGATGGCGAGCAGAAAGTGAAAGGTGAAAGAGAATAAGGAAATGCAGAAAGCGCAAGAGAGCAGATTGGCGAGAGAGCAAATAGAGTTGTGGGTGAGAGATGAAAGTAGGAAAAAAAGTATATATAGCTAGGGTCATTAGATCTAGGTTAGTGTTGGTCCTAATAAGTTGAGTTAATTTGACACTTTTATATAAGTTTTATATATGATATATATTATTATTAGTTAATATATATTAAATATATTATTATATATTATGATACATTTTAACATATGATATATTATATTATGACTAAATTATATACTATACTAATATATTATGATAAATACATATTATGACATATATATACATAGTAATATGTTCATAAGTATTTACATTATTATTATTATTAGTATTATTATTATTATTTTAAAATATATAATACATAATGTGTTAAATGTCGTTACCACTAAGTATATCACACCTCATATTGTTAAGGTATATCATTATCGTACGATATATTATATCATATACTGCTATTGCTTTCATAAAAAAAAAAATAATATTATAATATTATTTTAAGATGAAATAAATTGAAATAATTTTTTTTCACATTTTTATATGTATTCTAATTTTTTTCATCATAATTTTTCAAATATAAATAAAATATATATGATAGAAGATATTTTTTTATACAAAAAATATAAAAAATATTATATATAGAGTAAAATAAATATTACTCAGCAAAAAAATCTAATTTATTGATACAAGAGAAAAAAAAAGAAACAATACTTTAATAATAACAATACATTTTATAATGCAAAAGAAAGCAAAATTAAAAGAAAAAGTAACAAAAAAATAAAAGTAAATATTTATGTTAAAATATGTGTATTAGTTATATTTTACTATTTTATATATTTATGTATGTTATTTTGATGTAAAATGACAAAAAAATACCTCATATATGTCTGAGAAAAATATAATCCCACGGTACGTTTCTCGTGGTATTTGTTGTATATAGTGGTTTTTTGACAAAATATGCATAAAAAGTTACTGGTAAATAAATACGTTCATAAGTATTTACATTATTATTATTATTATTATTATTGTTGTTGTTATTTTTATTATATATATATTTAAAATTTTCATTGCCGTTGGAAAAATTCACCCAAATTTCCCAACGGATTAAGACGTTAGAAAGTTCTCCATTGGTTATCGTTTCCAACGGCCAAAGCCATTGGAAAATTGCACATTGTTTATAGGCCGTTGGAAAAATTCACCCAAATTTGTGGTTATCATTTCACCCGAATACTTATAACGGCAACTTCACCCGAACACTTATATTTTCCAACAGCTTTCTCCATTGGTTATTATTTCCAACGGCTATTGTTTTTCATTTCTAACGGCCTAGGTTGTTAGAAAATTGCCTATTGGTTTTCATTTCCAACGACTTAAGCTGTTGGAAACAATAAACATTAAAAACTTACATATTTTCCAATGACTACCCATTGGAAATTTTTGCAAGCCGTTGGAGTTTTTTTTTTTTTTTACAGAATATAATTTTTTTTTATAGATTCCAACGGCCTTGCACGTTGAAAGTTTCTAACAACTTAGCCATTGGAAAAGGGCTGTTGGAAAAAACCATTTTTTTAGTAGTGTCAATGTGAGACAGAGGCGATTAATCTATGAGGTGATGGAGGTGATGGATCGAGGTAGGGACAAAGGTGACAAAGGTGATGAAATGAAGTGGGGACAGAGGTGACATGAGGCAGGGATAGAGGGCGCAAATGTGGTTCATCGTGTAGCAAACAAGGAAGAATTAGAAAGGGTAAAATTTTAAAAAAAGCACAAACATTCATCCTTTCTTATATTGGAGCAAAGAAATTGAAATAGAGGAAGTATATTTTCATTAAAATGATAACAAATGATAGGGCATATCACGGTACATTATGCGATATATCTATAATTTACAAAGTTATATGAGTAACAATAACAATTTTTATTTTTTAACACAAAATTTAATGCAATTTATTACAAAAATAGTGATAAAATTAAACAATCGTAAATTTAAGGATGGGAAGGGATTTGCTGCATGAATTCTAGAAGACATGGGCTGCAATTAGCCCATTCTAAATGTCCATTTTATGTAGAGTATGACACCACTTTTTAAATCTTAATTTTATCTGTAGGTATCCTTTTATTTTATCATTTTAGTGGGCAGGATGTTTCATGGGTCAAAACTGTCAGGGAGTGTTGGCGGATAAGCACAGTAGAGGCCCGTGGTAATACGAAAAAGGCTCCACCGTATGCGGATCGCAGATCTATAACCAATCCGGGTGAAGAAAAGATCAACGAATGAAAACGTGTCGCCAACTGTTGCAGGCGCAGCCTTGTGCAGCAATGAAAAACCTCGCGGCTCCCACCCGACGGCCTCTTCACTCTATCCCACAAAACTCCAACCCCTTCACATATTTCTTTATTTCATTTGCTACTATAATTTTTTCTTTCTTCTTTCTTCGGTTTCTACCACATCCACAGTGAAGCTGTAGTTTAAAGGTGAGTGACCAACGTGTCGCGGCCAAGCCACGCCTTTAATTAACTTTAATCTCCAAAACATGGGAAAACACTGCGACACATGAGAAGCATTCGTTGGGGAGATAGAATAAATTATTATATGTTTTCTTTTTTCATCATCAAAACAATAATGTACCCGGCCGGGTACGTACCATATGAAGCCAAGGCAATTAGTAAACAATTAGCAGTCTAGTTGTTTTATTAATTTTCAGCAGCCAGCTGGACGACTCTTCCATTCCCCTCCGATCCTTTTCTCATTCATTTCACCAACTCATCTGTTCTGCCTAATTCATATCTTCTCCCCTTACCTGCCTTCATCAGAAGATGACAACTGCAAGGACGCCCCCGCAAAACCAAATGGCTCCTTATAATTCTTCTTCTTCTTTTTCTCTGGCAGCTCGTTGCAACTTCAGCTCATTGTTTTCCAGGAAGCGTTCCCGGAGTCCAGCGCTCCAAGTCATCAGAGCCCGTAGGTACCGAGACGAAGGTACGTAATTCCTTTAGAATCTTCACCAAGCTTAGCCAGCTGATATAGCTAGATAATAAATTAAAAGCTAGGGCCGGGGTTTTGTGTAAAATTTTTTATGAACAGGGAGATCGAGATACAACGACAATAAAAAAGTAGACGCTAATCTGAGGGTGCTGAGGGAGAGAATAGAGCAAGTGAAGATGAAGGAGAGGCTAGAGAGAGGGTACAAATCGAGCCAGCACGGTTGGACATACGCAGCTGGTTACAACTGCAAGCTCAAGAGAGAAGCCGACGCATCCGAGTTCCTTCAACTTGCCACCTTGGTTGCCGGGACTATTGGATTCACCTGCCTCTCCGGCACCCTCTTCCTTGGCTTTCTCTCTCTTTTTCTTCATTCCATTCCAACCTTTTGATTCAGATTAAATTACGAGGTATGATCCAATATCATTTTTTAATATTTCATTTTTGTTTCTTTGTGGGGTGGTTTGGATTTGGTTGATGAGAACTGGCAGAACCATCCACGTACCCGTGGTTTGACAAAAAATATATATTCGTACTTTTTCTACTTCACAGGATATAGTTTGCAATAACTTAAGCTTAGTTAACTTGAGCTTTGTTGAATTGGTATAAGTGCACGAACACCGGTCCTCACAAATGTATGATCTAAGGTGGTGAAAGCAGAAAATCAAGAAGATGCATGTTTGGGCTCAAGCCTGTGAAGGAGCCCATTGAACACTAAAAAATTCATAAATTATTTTTTAAATTTTGTAACTGTATGAATATATATCATTTTTTTATATATGAAAAAATAAATTATTAATGCTACTAGCATGTATTAAAAAATTTACAAAATCTTACTTATCATGATTTGATTAGCAATTAAAAAATTAAGTAAAAATTATTAATTTTTTTACTATCAAGTCAATTTTTGATATATTGGATTGAGATATTTGAAAAGTGCTTTATTGACAAAATCGTATCAAGGGTTTTTTCTTTGATAAAAAATGAAAGTCTTGTCTTACAAACAACTGACAAGTTGAACGACTTCTTGAGCTTTAGTTTTATTCAAAAATCTATTGTGTTTAGTTTACATTCATTCAAAAAACGTTTTAGTTTACATGGCGTCAATAAGGCTTAACCCAATGGTGAATTTTACAACTTAAAAAGACTTGGAGACTTATTGCTCCTTGCAGGCTCGCAACGAAGTGGGAGCTGTGCCCAGGCTGTTACGTGGCGACGTGGCGTGGTATTTAGTTATTTATAGTTGTAGTACAAAAAGGAGAAATTGGGCTTGGGGCACTAGTTCAAGTAGAACAAAGTGGTTTGGGGGCTCACTACGATAGCTCTATGTATTGAGCCCATCCCATTCGGTTATGGTTGACGTTGGGAGCCCATGTTTACTGATGCCCACGGCCCAGAACCAGAAGCGGACCACAAACAAGATGAAATTCGACTACCAAGATTCAAGGCGATAGCCGTAGACAAATTGGGGCCCCTTATAAAGGGCCCATATGCTAAGCAACCCAAATAAGTCCTAAAAGCTCAACATCCCATGGGCTAGAAAGATAAAAGGTAAAATCAAAATATGGTCCCTTTACTTTAAAGGTCATCCTAAAGTGGTCTTTTACCTTCAAAAGTATCTCTTAAAGTCTCCTATCTCCTTTAACATGTCCTATTTTGGTCTATTTTGTCAGTTTAGTCGTTATCTTAGATGAAAAATGCTTATGTGGCACTAACTCTACCACATGGCATCCGATGTCATAACAATATGTGACTGGTATGGAAGAATAATAAAATTGAGGTTAAAATTGATAGAAACACAATATTAAGGACTTAAGATGTAATTAACCCATAATATTCCTTATCTCCAAACATACAACTACCTCCGCCGCCCACCTTTGCCTCTCTGTTGTCAACTTTCCTGCTGGCCCTCCCTCCTGCCAACCTCCCTCTACCTTTCGTTAACCACGTCACCTCTCATTCTTAGGCTGCTGGTGAAAACCGAGGAGTTAAGGAGATTTCTTCAATGAATCGAAACCTTTCTACTTAGAATCAGACCTCCGCGTCATCCTCTGCCTAAAGAGGCACCTTCCCTACGGCCGTGATGGAAGTAGAGTAAGTAGGCGGGGACTAGCATAAGGTGGAGCGGAGTGAACACCGAGGTAGAGGTGGTGGTGGTGGAAATTGGGGTCAGATTCGTTGGCCTTTTTGTAAATATGATTTTTGAAGAAGATGATTGTGGGTCAATCTACATTTTAAGCCCATAAAATTATGTTCTTGTGTCAGTTTTAGCCTAAAGTTCTTTTTTCTTTCAATATAGTAATTTGCAGGATGTCACGTGAAACTATGGAACGTCATGTCAATCTATGAAGTGCCACATCATCAAATTCAGTTTGAGATAACGGATAATTTGACCAAACAGATTTAGTTGGGACGTGTGTTACGAGGAAAGAGACTTTAAAAGATACTTTTGGAGGTATGGTACCACTTTAGGACAAACGTGAAAGTTAAGGGACCGCAAATGAATTTTACCTGAAAGATAAACTTTATAATAATATAAAAAGGTAAATTGGCCACTTATGTTTAACTATAGGAGGATCGGCCTTTATTGTTTTTTTACAATAAAATCACCCATTGATATTACATTATTAGCATATATTAGCCACCGTCATTATGTTTGTCCCGCTATATGATGATTTTGAATATTTTGATTATGTGGTGGCAAACATAGCATGTACGTACCACAAACTTGCGTATGATAAAAGATAAAATGCCTACCTTAACCCTTAAAAAGGTAAAATCCAAATTTGGTCTCTTAACTTTAAGGGTCGCCATAAAGTAATCCCTTAAATCTAAAAGTGACTATTAAAGTCATCAAACTCAACTAGTGTGTCCTATTATGGCCCCTATCATCAGTTCAGGCCTTATTTCTGATAGAATTTGCCTCTGTGGCACCCACAGGCTTTGTTTTTAAATAAAATATATGACCATATTGTACAAAAATAAAAATTGAAACCCAAAGTGACATAAACAACAATAGTAGGGACTTGAAACAAAAATAACCCAAAATTCATCTTCCCCAATTCTAACCAAACCGCAACCCACTGACGGTTCACAGGTACACCGAACCACAAGCATTTAAGGGTCAAATTCCAACCATGGTGTGTAGGCAGGACCTTTTTTACGTTCTCGTAGTCCATCAACGGTGACATTGTTTCCTCTAGAGGCAGCCACCGGAGATACCAAAGGAACTAGTGGTCTCTTTGCTCCAACCTTAAGATGATTTCTGGTCCGAGAACTGGAAACTGGGAAAGGTCGCACTAGATTTGTTAAATGAGTAGCTGGGCACGCCAACTTCATTTGCCACTTCGATTGTGGATGTAAATAACATGTCAATGACAAACCCAATTGCTAACGATTTTGTCCATTGCGTCTCTGACAAAGAACTTTTTTTCCTTAATGAGAGAGGGATTCGAGTAACGGTTCGAGGGATTTGGGCAGTGATTTAGTGGAAGCGGCAAAAGGCAGAACAAGGATAGTGGCTTGGGAACTGTCGGCAACAGCTGAGCTTCAGTTAGAATTAGGGAAAATGAACTTCATGTTAATTGTGTTTCAAGTCCATAAGACTATTGTTTGTATCAGTTTGGTTTCAATTTTTATTTTTATACGGTATTGTTAAGTGCATAAATTCACGGTCAAAGTGGTGACTTTCCGACAACTTTGACCGATATTTTCTTATAACTCTTCCCTCTTGATCTTAGTTTTTCCTGTTTTCTTTGGCTCACTTCAGGTTGGGACTGTGTTGCGGATCAGGCTTTAGAAGCGGACTCGAGCGGAATGGCGTTTGAACAAAAGAAGCGGGAGAAGTGCAAAAACAAGGCTGGCGACACGTTGCCAGAAATCGTGAAGGTTGGCGACGCATCGCCAACGATATCACTGTCCTAAGAATTTCTGCCCACCTGGCGACGCGTCGCCAGAAGTCGACCCAGATTGGCGACGCGTCGCCAACGTCACTCTGTTTCGCCGAAAGATCACATTTTTGTTGGTCCCCCACTCCTCCCACCTGATGAGCTGGCTTTTTAGAGTAATCCTTATCCCTTTTAGGGTTTAAGGGAGAGGAAGTATAAATAGGAAAGGGAAAGATGAGCCCAAGGGACCTCACTTGGCTGATTTTGATCTCTAATCACTCTTGGGGATTTTGGATCATCAAGGAAGCGATTTTGGAGCTTGAAGGAGGGGTGATCATTCCTGGGAGCTTAATCTTTGAAGGGTTTCCTTTGGGTTTCTTCTGTCCTTTCTTTTAGTTGTTGGATTTTCATGGGTATTTTCATTGTGGGACTTGTGATGATGTTTAATATGTGTTATGAGTAGTTCATTCTATCTCTCTAGGGTGACATTCTTTACCTTGCTACTTAATGAATTTGTCTTGTGGTTGTGTATGAGATTCTCTTGTGTTGTCCCTTTCATTGTGCTTATTGATTGTATGATGGTAGGCCACTATACCCCATGTGCTAGTTCTCTTAATCCTTGAAAAAGGTTTAATAAGTGATAAAGAGAAATGGATGGGGCATAGTGTTAACCTAAATTAGAGATAATCTAGGTGATCACTAGGAGTCAAAAAGAGGTTTGATTCTTTAACCATTCTAAGTTAAAGTTGAAGTTTGAGTAAGACCCAAGTTAGTTGAGGGTGAGCAACGACCCATCTTGAAAAAAAGTTCTTGATGTGAGATCCTCTTTACCACACATGGAAAATCATACTTGAAGACAAACTTACTTGGGTAGCAAGGGGTAGGAGTGGAATCCTAGAAAGGTTGTTGCCTTAATTCTAAGTTCTCTCGACAAGTTCTTTCTAGCATATAGGGATTTCTCTTAGCATAATTTCCATTAAGAACCTCTTTAGGACCTATCACCATCTTTAGACTCATTTCTCTTAGTTTTTAAGTTAAGTAACTTGAGTAGTTTGAATTTCGAACGTAGGTAGAGTCACTAAATTCCCTTGGGACGATACACCTATTCACCTTTGAGCACACGACAATTCCGTTCGCTTGTGGGTTTTTAAGGGTTATAAATTGATAAACTCTTAGTTTTACAACAGGTATAGCCATCCATTTTAGTTAAAAACGAAGCCACATGGGTAAATTCCATAAAAAATAACACTTAAACTAATGGGAGAGACTAGAGTAGGACACGTTAGTTGAATTAGAGAACTTTAATGAACATTTTAAGAGTTAAGGGACCACTTTAAGATGAATCTTAAAGTTAAGGGGCTAAATTTGGATTTTACCCCCTTAAAATGTTGTCCAATACTACAAATTCCCCTTAAACTCTCTATTTGCCCTGCACTTAATCCATATCCATCCCCTTAAATTTTGCCACCTTATTCATTGCCATTTGGTGCTTACACTTCCAGCACGAACCAATAATCGCTACCTAGGTGTTGGCACCAATCCTCCTATGCTATTCATCCATCATTAGTAGCAAATTGACCTCTTGATGAGCTCCTAACTTAGTCATCGGACCACATCCCTTAGAACTCGATACTTCCAACCCATAGTCTTAACAACCAAGGTTTTCTTTGTCGAGTTTCCTATCCCTGTCATCCTCATCCTCCTAGTGGCATCAAAATTCAACTTGTAGCTAGAATGAATTGAATGTGAAAAAAGTGTAGTTCATTCACAACAAGTTGACAAAGTTCCAAATGATGAAGATGTGATGGCAGTGCGGTCAGGCAAACGTTAAGTGGGTAGAGGCCAAGAACATTAGAGATAAACAGTCCTTGCCGAAGCCATGGCTGCATTGGAGCACCAACTGGACTCTCTTGTCCTTGTCGTATCGCGTTTGACAAACGGAGCAATATGACATTTTAATTTTAATCCTTCTTGTGGATATCAATTTATACCCTTACTTGTGAGTGCCCCACCTATCTTGCCCAACGGGTAGTTTTTTTTTTTTTAATTGGACTGGCTTGGGTTGGGTTCAGGTTTTTTCTTGTTTTTGTACTCGTTGGGTATGAGAAAGTTACGGGTTTAAGGATTTGCCCTCCCAAACCCAGGATGTACCCTACATGTATATTATACATAGCATATAAGTTTATAAAATATTACATGTATTATATATATACATGCCAAATTCTAGTCATATACAACCCAAAAATATAATATAACTCTAACTTAATAAGCCCCAAAATTCACAATTGTATAACTAGGTTACTTTGTTTTCCGTTATGTTGTATATTCAAGTATATCATGCTTTCTTTAGTTTCAATTTTAGATATTGTGATCTCTTGTATGGGTATTGTGGGTACGATACCTAACCCTATCCACCCCAACGCAGGAATGGTTTGGGCGAAGAAATCCTACCCATTGTGTGTTACAGGGAGAGTTTGGGTAAAGTTTTTGTATTGTAGATAGGGTTTGGAAATTACTTTACCCTCCCTAAACCTGGTCCATTGACGTCCTTAATATTTCCTCCTCAAATTTCAATTGAAAATGGATCATTGTAGCCAAAGTATCAAATTGGGTGGTGTGGGATAACAGCTAACATGTAGTAGAATTTGAAAAGCATGACTATGGGAAGGCAAACCATGTGATTAGTTGTGGGAATAAGATGGTTCTTATGCTTTAATTTTTAGTTCAGAAATTAGTGTGTACAAAAACATATAGCTCATGGATGAATTATGTAATTTACCATTTCAATCAGTTATATCATCACCACATTTCACGGAATATTTCATGAGATAATAATGTATTCCAGCAGTTAGTTTCATAAATGGCTAATTTGTCTTTTGTCACAATCATTAGTGGGCACTATTCCTTAAAGGGAAACTTAGATAACCGATTTAACTGAAAAAAAAAATAGTGAGTGATCGTAGGGGTAGATTTAAAAAAGGCTAGCATAGGCAAGGATGTCTCCTTCAAAATGGTAGAATACATGAAATTCTCCTTAAAATTTAAAGGCAAATGTATCTGGTCCTTCCTTAAAATTAGTCAAATTTTTTTATAATGACTATAGTTTAGGAAAATATTTATTTTGGCCACTCCTTTATAAAAAAACTTGGATCCACCCCTGAGTGATTTACATTATATCACTAACATGGATTGGTAATTTGCATTTTTCCTCATAATAACCACATAAGGTTAGCTAAAGTCGGCACAAGGCACCCTTAGCCTATTACATGTGTAGAGATGTCAACAGGTTAGGTTTTGGCTACATATAGTTAATCTCAAACTCTCTTATCGAATAATCAGGTTCGTTTAGTACCCATACCGTGAATTAACAAGAATTATTTGTCAACCCATTTTAAGGCATATATTTGATTTTTTTAAGACTTCTTCTTTGTATATTTACATATATTTTCAAAAGAATATGTATGTTTACAACTAATTAATACTTAAAAATCACAAACTAAAGCAAAAAAGATAATTTATGCTAAATTATAATTTTATTTTAAAATAAAATTATAATTTTAATATAAATGCACTAATTTAAGAGAAGTGCAAGTAAGGTCGAGTAAGGTAAATTAAACTCATGTTTTTACCATGACTTTGCTAGTAGAGTTAAATTCATGTTTGAATAGCCAGGTTTGGAAAGTATAAAGCCGGACATTGTATTTTTTGACATCCTTGTACATATGTCCTCTGATACAGTTATCTTCCGGTTGAAGGGCACCAACATCAAAACTTATACAATGGTCATAATCTTTATTCAAGAGGGAAAAGATCACATCCTTATTTAAATAACAACAACAACAACAACAATAATAATAATGATAATAATCCATATATATTTTCTTATTATTTCATAAATAAGATTCCGCTTAATTAAAAATTAAAAGAAAAAGAAAAAGAATAACGAGATTTTGTGCTAGAGATTTCAATAATTGCACAGTCAGTTGGAGAGTTGGAGGAAGGAAAGCTATCCATGGCATGAGAATCTAGCAGTAGCAGCTAATTAGCCCGTAATAATGTTTATCCAACTTAGTACAGAATACGTGGATTCATTGTTGAATATAAAACTACGACAATGATTAAATTAATTGAAATAAAGTATTTGCACATATCTCACAAAAAGAAAAAAGGATGTCTATCTTATTGCCTTTCCAGCATAGACACTATTTAAAATCCACGTGACATAATTTTATTGTGACATAATTTTATTATTTTAGGTTAGGACTCCGGGAAACCAGGTTTTTAGGCTCCAAGGGTTAAATGGAGACAAGACTAGCAATGGCTAAAATTTAGGAGGAAAAAGATTATTTAAAGAATTATTTATAAAAATTAATTTTTATAAAAAAATACTTAAAATTTTTATTTTTTATTGTAAATTCATCCATAAGTTCTCAACTGTTATATATTTGTCCTAATTCAATCACTAACAACATTAATTGTTGGTTAAAGGGTAAATTTACAAGGCTAGACAATGGTTTAAGATAAATATGCAATAGTTGTGAGGTTAAGGATAAATTTAAAATGAAAAGTAAAGATTTAGGGCTATTGGTATTATTTATCTTTTCAATATTCTTCACCAGTTCATGGGGGCAAAAGCAGTTGGTCTTTGACTTCTTACAAAATAACCAATTTAGTACCTAATATTTACAAACATTTAAAATTTTTGGGGGTAGCAGCACCCCCTGCCCCTATGTGGCTCCGCCACTAGGGCTCCCAATTCTTCTCTAAACCATCACTTTCATTTTCATCTTCATTATACTTCTACATACCTAAATTTTAAAAATTAACATTTTCTAACTTTCACTTTTAAGACGCTGTGGGGCACTTAACTTAAGCCAATGTTGATGACGATATACACAAGGCCAACGGCCTTTTTGACTTGATTAGGAGTGAAAAGAGACCAGGCCTTTTTCGGGTAGCTCGAACTTGAGCTCGAATTGAGGCTTTTTGAGCAGGGCTTTTCGAGCTCAAGCTTGAGCTCGAGTAAAAAAATGGGCTCGAGTAAATTTGTGGCCGAGCTCGAGCCTTAAGGTATTCGGCCCTATGGGCTCGCGGGCCTATTAGGCTTGAGCTTAAGTAGTTCTCCTAAGACCAATTAACATCGGTCCATAACCCGGAGAAATGGAGCTCTACTTCTGCAAATGCACCTAATACACTTGTTTTTCTCTCATATATAGGTTGCGTTCTACCGAGTGACCATGACTCGAGGCTCGCATTAGCAACCTTCAAAGCTTCTCTGCTCGGATCGCACCAATTGACAACAAGAATAGCAGAAAGATGGGCTCTGTCGAACTTAGCTTGGAAGAATTAGTGCAGGAGAAGAAGCGTGTTAGGAGCCCTTATGTTTCTATCGTTATGGATTCTTATCTTCTCCCTTCAATTCTGTATCTCTTCTTTTTCTTTTTTCTTTTTTTTTTTTGGATTTTCTTTTTCCCTCTTTTGTTATTTTGTGATTTTGTTTAGAATTTCATGGTTGCAAGGTTGAGCTCCAACAATTCAAGTACATGATGATCGCCTTCCCCACATAAGTAAGAGACAAATAGCCCCACGCTGACGCTGGAAACCCAAACCTAGGTCGGTAGCAAGCAGCCAACTCGTAAATCTTACCATCTCTCGATAACAAATCTTTGCCGCCTCCATCGATTTCTTGATTTATATGGGTTTTTGCTTGAATCTCTCATGAGTTGGACTACAGTGGCCCATAAATTGACCGGACAAGTGGATGAGGATAGACTATGATGGCTCTGAAGTCAAAGTAAGGAAGACGATGGCTAAGTTGTGCAATTCACAAATTTAGGGTAGATTAGCCAAGGATCAGAAAGTTTGAGATAGGTTTTCTAATTTTTTATTTTATGGTTATTTATATTAAAAATTACAGATTTGGTCTTCATCCTTCATCTAAGTTGTAATTTTATTTTATGGTACTAAAGATTTATATGTGCCATTTGAGCTCGACAAGCTTTCGGGCTAAGCTCGAGCTTAAAAAATTAGGGTTTGAGCAATTCGAGCTCGAGCCCTGGTAGTATCGAATGACAAAGGGGCCAAGCTCAAGCCTGGTGGGTTCGGGCTCAAACCAGCCCATTTTTACCCCCGTTTGATCAATGGGACTAAGACATTGGCATCCCTTGCCCTGCCACTAATGACAGTTTGATACCCAAGTCCTATGCAAATTTGGTTGACATCTCATACTCTTCGTAAAAAAAATAATAAATAAATAAAATGAGTAAGTTTGTCTCTAAAGTTTAT
This sequence comes from Aquilaria sinensis, assembly GCA_005392925.1. NCBI lineage: Eukaryota > Viridiplantae > Streptophyta > Magnoliopsida > Malvales > Thymelaeaceae > Aquilaria > Aquilaria sinensis. The sequence goes on from SMDT01002724.1 coordinate 657,468, forward strand.
AGAAAGTAATTTTGCCATTGATTTTTTTATAGGTAAATTTGTTATTAATCTTTTTGAAATATGCAAATTTTGTTATTAATATTTTGTGTTTGGAGCAAATCTGACATTGACCATTAAAATTACTTAACATGGCAAACATGAAAAAAAAGGGAAAAATGCAAGTTTCAATTCTAAGGGTGTAAGTTATAAGCCGAAACCCAAATCCAAACCTGACCCAAATTATCGAGTTCGGTTAGGTTTACAAAGTAGAAAAATGCAAATTCAAGCCAACCTAACTCTACCAACTTCAAAAATCTCTAAAAGCGGGTTGGATCAAGTTAACCCTAATAACCTAATTTTTATATGTTTGGAATCATTTCTTATACCCAGCCCAGCCCACTACCTCACAATCCATCCTATCTAACCCCTAGTCGTTACATAACAAAACCCAGCCCACTTCTCCTAAACTAATGTCACAATCCACTTGGCCATCCTTATACTTCTAACCTTAAAAATTTTGTGCGTTCAATGGCCACTTTTTTCTTTTTTATTCTTTCAGCCGCCATTGTTTGCCGTCACTCTCTCACCATTACTCTTTTGCCTCCCTCTTTCAGTTGTCATTCTATCTCCTCATTTCTTGCCTCCCTCTCTTAGGTCACCATTCTGTCCTTCTCTCTCAACTCCCTTATTGATTGTCATTCTCTTTCTCTCGATAGTCAGTCTCTCACCTCCCTCTTTCAGCTATCAACTCATCATGGTGACTTTTTAATGCAGTGAAGGCGAGAGCAACACAGTGTGAGAGTGGGTTCTTCAATATGGGGCGTGAAGAGTAGCGGCAAATTGGTAAAAGAGAAGAGCATTGAGTGCAAGTAGAGGAAAAAAGAAGCACAAACCCAACCATAACCAGAAAATTTTTGGGTTAGGACCCATTGGGTTTATCCATAAAACTTGGTTTGGGTTTTAATTTTTTGTGCAAGGAACAAGCTGTAAAGATCAAATTTCAACTTGAATGTGACTTGTTAAGCTGAATTTTCAACTTTGTTCTCCAATTTTTCTTTCCCTAACAGAATGACCCTAAGTTTCTGAATCTATTATTGTCACCATCTTTTTTACTTCAACAACCTGCTTTATAGCTGCACTCCTCACCACCCTCCACCCCTTCTGCTACCACACTACCTCCATTATTTTACACATCTTGACAATGCTTTTTAGAATAAACTCTGATAAAATAATATTTGATCGATGTAGGTGGGGCTAAATATAAAGACACTACATTTCTAGAATAAAAGATTGATAGTAGCGATAGTTGAGGGTTGCTTAACGACAATGAGGAAAGTGAAGACAGAAGGCTCAACAATGTGAGTATGTGGTCAAACATAGTGTTTTTGAGTTATTTGAGTGTTGTAAAATATTTGAATAATTAGGGGTTAAGGAGAAAAATTTTAAGAATTAATTTAAGAGCTATGTCATCAAATATTTTTTGAATAAACGAAATATTTCTACTATTTAACCAATAGAGCTATTGAATTGCAATTTGACAATTTTTGAAATTGTCTGCTTATTTTTTTCTTTGGGTGGGCGGACTCCGCTCTTCGAATCCTGGTCTTAGCTAAGCGTGTCCGCAAGCATTGCCAACTAATCTGTTCCGCGGAAGACTTCTTTTTTAAATTTTAATTGGCCAGGAGACTTGCAAGGGATGAAAGAACAGACACAATAATTTAAGGGAGTGACCAAGACAGAGGCCTACACTAAGTAGCGTTTATTACTTTCCCAAACTATTACTCTCTTATAATTTTACTTTCCTCTGATTTTAAGAATCATTGAATTAATCTCCTCCTAAATCCTTACATGGAGATTATATATTATCGTAACGGTTTGGGATGTCATCCGTTTACAAATAGACTCGTGACAACAATTGAATGTTCCTGTAATTTAACTCCCGCGATCACGGTAGTATTTTCATATCTAGTGGAGTATTTGGAAGACGGACGAATTTGTAGCCGCGTAGGGTCGCAAACAATTGATGAAGAGTGAATAACAGTAATATGACTGGTGACGAAGCAAAGTACTTAGAATATACACACACACACATTAAATTGGGAAAAACGAGGTCGCCGATGCGCTCGTGACGGCGATACAGGAATGTGGTTAGTTTTTGGGTGAGAGGGAACGTGATAGTGTAGGAAGGAGGGGCGGCGAGCAACCGACAAGACACCGTCACCGGCAATCTTTGAAAACAAATAACTTTAAGTTGAGGATTGAAATCAAACACGGACTTTACTAGTAATTAATGTGTTATGTTTGAATTAATTCTAATTTCACGCAAAGTTTATGGTTTTGACTGTTCTTTCAATGCCAACGCTCACCTCTCACACACATTGCTTCTCCATGTAACACACTCCTCATGTATTCACATAGGCATAGGACATAGATATGAGCCCCGCAACCTTTTTAGTATATACGAGTTATATTTTGACTCGCACATTATAGTGTATATTTTTCGTTTTAGAAATTTAGTATTAAAATAAATATTAATAATAAATAATTAAAACATTCTCATCCATAAATTTATCCTCATTAGTTAAAATATCACTTTAATGTAATTTTGAGCTCTCTTTATTTTATTTTATTTTCTTATCATTAAAATGATTAGTTATGAAAACATAATTGATAATTCTATGGAACATAAGAATGCACATGTTTCAAAATAATGAATATTTTTTGTCATTAAAAAATAATTCACTTAAAATTTACATATTTTATCAACTCAAAATCCAATTTTTAATGTTGATAAGAAATTTATTTGAAAAAAATTATTTTTGATATTATTAATTATGGATCCAACTACTTTATTAAACCATAAAGCTTCCAAAGTAATAAGTCATGCCACAAATCTCAATCATCAATAAAAAATATATATAACTAAAACCTAAAAATGCATTTAATTTATGTTAACCAATTAATGGATTAACCATTAACTTAGTAAAGGTAAAAAGAAACGAAATGAAAAAAATTAACCAAAACCAAATTCACCCGAATTATAGCCAACAGTAGGCAAATAAAATGACTAAAATTTCATTTTAGAAAATAATAATATACAAAAATAACAAAAAAAATTGGAGACTAAGACAAGATCTGGAAAAACTTTAGGTATTAAGGATTTAATAATTGAATAAATAAATAAATAAGAGAAATTATTTAACTAAAAAATAAATAAATCTTGATCACCAATATTTTACATTAGAAGATAATACATAAAAAAACAACAAAAAAATTTTAGGGACCAAGATAGCAAATAGAAAAAATCTAGTTAAGTAGTTATTAAGTTTGGGGACTTAAACGTCACAACGGTCAAACATAAGAATTGAAATGGGAATAAGTATAAATTCAGAGCCTAAAATCGCTTTTTATCCAAGAAAAAAGTGAAACACTGAAAATGGATAACTAACAATAAAGGCCCTCAAAAACATGATCACCTTGCGAAAAGTGGAACAAACTTAAAAAAGATTCTATTGTGTTTGGGGAAAAGCAAAAAAAAAAAAAAGGTGAAACTGTTCATTTGCACTATTTATGAACAGTGACATTTTCACGCCTTTTAGATATATACGAGGTATGGAAGACCCGTGCGTTGCGGTGATCATATAATGTCACAATATTAAGTAAAATAATAATAAATAAAAATAATAATAATAATTTGGAGACCAAGAGAGAAAATGTAAAAACTTTATGTATTAAGAGTTTAATAATTGACTTAGGAAAAGTTAAGAAAAAAAAAATCTTATTTCACTAAATAAATAAATAAACCATGGTGACCAATATTTTAGTTTAGAAAACAAAACATAAAAAAAAAAAAAGAACCAAGAGATTAAACAAAAACACTATAATTTATTAAACTCATGGTCCAATATCAGAAACGGAAATAATATAAGAATTGGAAATGTGTTTCACAAAAAAAAAAAGTGAAAGTAGGAAAATAGCGAGATCGACCATCGAAAAGATATTTTCATTCGAAAATTTCATCAACCTTCCAAAAGAAGCAACTCAACCCAACATAAAAAAAGAAAAAAATGAAAGGACAGACAATAGAGCGGGTCACAACCCAGCCCAACACCGAAGGGCAAAAGCAGAAAGAAACTATAGTTTACTGTAGATAAAACGATAATTAGAATATATAGAATTTTTTTAGACATACTTTGTAGAAAACATTTTTTTTTATAAATTTTGACATTAAAAAAAATACCAATAATAAATAATTAAAAAAATTCTCATTCATAAATTGATGTTAATTAATTAAATTTTGCTTCTTTTTAATTTTGGTTTGGGTTTTCTTTATGTTATGTTCTTATTATTAAAATGATTAATTGTGATCAAAACATAATTCTATAAAACATAACACCACATGTGCTTCGAAATGATAAATATTTTTTGTCATAAAAAAATAATTCACTAAAAAGTTTCATCTCTTATTAATTTAAATTTAAATTTTTAATATTGATAAGAAATTTATTTAGTAAAATTCACTTAAAAGCTTTAGAGTCTAATAAAGTAATTTGATCCATCGATCCATAATTGTTAAAATTGAAAATGAATATGAAACATAACATTGTACATATTTTGAAATGATGGATAAAATTTTTTACTAAAAATTAATTCACTAAAAATTTTTATCTCCTATTAATTGAAATTTCAATTTTTAATATTCTTTATAAATTTATTTAGAAAAACCATCTTCAATTTATTTATCTTTTTTTTAACCTTTATTAAGTCAATTATTAAAACCTTAATGTCAAAAGTTATTTCTTCAAGCTAAAGAAATAAACCATGATTACCAAGATTTTGCTTTAGAAGATAATAAATAAAAAAAATAACAAAAAAATTAGAGATAAAGAGAATAAATTATGTTCACCAATGTCTTTCCTTAGAAAATAATACATAAAACAACAACAACAAAAAAACTTGGGATGAAGAGAGCAAATAGAAGAGGTAGATTAATAGTTATAAAATTTGGGGACCAAAATATAACATTGATGTAAATCCGAGCCTAAAATGAAAGTATTAGAAAGTTAGAGACTGAAACCGTGTTTTCACCGAAACAACACATGAAACCACCTCCACCATCACCAGACGTTATGATGCCATAGCATAAATTGTAACACAGATCCTCAGGAAATTCAGCGCCTTGCAAAAAGATGACCAAAGTCTAAAACAAGCAAATCGCATCCGGAAAAATAATAAAAAAAACAACGAATGCAAAAAAAAAAAGTTGATAAAGGGCAAAACGGTAAAGGCACTGTTTTTTACTGTTCATTTGAATAGTAGCCGAACACGGCTTTTAGTATATAGTATAATGAGGTTTTGATGACCCGTACGTTGTTGTAGGGACTTAATTCGATAAATTTTGCAATAAAATAAATTTATATTTTAAGTAATTAAAAAATTTTCACCCATAAATTCATATTAATCAACTAAGATTTTACTTTATTTTAATTTTGAGTTGAGTTCTCTTTACATTATATTTTTATCATTAAAATGATTAGTTATGATCAAAACATAATATCGTGAAACAAAAAATTGTATGTGCTTTGAATCTATACATATTTTCTTTGTTATTAAAAAAAATTTTACTAAAATTTTTTATTTCCTATTAATTCAAACTCAAATTTTTAACATCAATAAAAAATTATCTAGAAAATTTTACTTTAAATTTCAGCAATTATTGACAAAATTATTTTAGTAAATTATAGATCTTAAAGTAAATAATTGATGAAGCAAAATTCAATCATCAATAATGAAAAAAATGACCAAAACACAAAACTGTATTTAACTTATGTCAATCAATTAATGGTTTCATTTCAAAAAATAGGCAAATTATACTGATTAAAGTTTCATTTCAGAAAGTAATAATAAAGAAATATTAGTAAAAAAACAGTTAAAAAAATAAAGAAAGATAATAATAAAAATTTGGACCAAGATAAAACTAGAAAAATTTTATGTATCAAAGTTTAATAATTGATTTAATAAAATAAAAAATGATTTAACTAAAAAATAAACAAACTATGGTGAATAATGTTTTAGTTTAAAATACAGTACATAAAACAACAACAATAAAAAGTTTAGGGATCAAAGAGCAAATAGAAGATCTAATTAAATAATTATAAAATTCAGGGGCCAAAATGTAATACAGATGTAACTCAGGGCTTAAACTGGAAAACTTATAAAATTAGGGACTGAAACTGTCTTTTCACAGAAATAAAAGTGAAACAGAGTCAAAACCGAGAAATTGCAACATTGGCCCTCAAAAAGGTGAGCACCCTGCTAAAAGAGGATCAAATGAACAAAAGAGCAAATCTCATCCGAAAAATGGCAAAAAAAAAAAAAAACACTACTGTTCATATCCTGTAGATGAGCACTAAATCCATTCCTTCTTTAGAATATAGTATAATATGTATGTGTGTGTTTATATGTGTGTGTGTGTGTGTATATATATATATAAAAGACACGGAGAGCACTGAGAATAAATATTCCTTACACAAGCTAGAAAAATATAACAAAAAATTACAAGGAACTCAATATTATAAGAAACTACGAAAACGCATAAATCAGCTAGAACCGTTGGCACTGGGAGGAGAGATATCATCTTGGGTCTTGTTTGGGAATAATTTTTGTAATTAATATTGAAGTTTTTGATAATTTATTTAAAGATAGAGATGAAACCGCTGAAGATAAAAGTTAAGAACTATTATTAGATATATTTTTTAAAAAAAGATTTTAACACTAATCGCTGATGTTAATGCTAAATGAGGGCTTTGTCGAGAGCTGTGTAGAATTCCACCATTCAATTCAAATAACACCTGTTTAAACTTTATTAAAGTATGCGCCCCATCGATTTAGTTAAATAATTTAGCTATTAAAATTGGATCAACTAAAAATTGATGTTAAGAAGGTCGAGGTTAAAACCTTCTTAAAAGCAAAACATCTGTGTAATCTTTTAAATAAGTTGTTAATTGCTCACAAATGGTAATTTATAGTTTATGGATGTTAAAAAAAATGTTATGGGAATATGAAAGAATCAATTTTCTTTTTGGTAATCAAAATAATAAATAGAAGTACAAGAAAGAGCATGAGATAATAAGTCTACAGAACATAACCACTTAAAGAATCTATACCATCTTAAAAGCAATAAGAAATGATGAGATATCTGTTGTTGTTGAAGCCAAGTTTGATGAAATTGAGCCATTGACTGAAGAGTGATAAAGAGCCAAATCTTGTAGTGATGTAATACCACTTCTACTCACTAAAATTTTATAGTCATCTAATAGGATCTATTGCTTCCCAAGCAGAAAAAGGAAACTTTAGAGATATCAAAAAACTCTGCATAACAGTTCACAGTTGTTTTCATTTTGCTAATGCTATATCCAAATATCGTTATCAACTGAAGTAAGGATTGAAGCCTTTGAACCTGATAAGATTTGTTGCTTCCATTGCCATGTTTGAGATGACCGGTTCTTAATGAAATCTGTACCCATTATAGAATCATTTAATGCATGAAGTTGCTGATGCTTTGCCAAAAGTCAGTTGGGTTAAAAGCTCTGATGTTTGTGGCCTTTGTTGTCAACTTCTAAATAGTCAATGGAATAATTAACAACTGCGAAACCAATTGTTTTCAATGACTTTTTCTCAAGGGAGAGCATAGAAAAGTTGGAGCAAGAACTTGAATCATCTGGACCAAAGACTTGAACACGAGAAGCTTTGATTACATAAAGTAGCAATTTCAGCCTTACTGCAAGCCTTCTTCCAAGCGTGTAAAGAGGCATCCTATAATTTCTGTTTCTGCTGCTTCCTTTTTTCCTGATAACCTTGCGGCTGAGCATTAAATTGAAAATGTGTCTAAAGGGGAGTTCAAGCCGACATCTTTGTTTCACTATGACATTGGCTAGGAATTGCTAAAGTGTGAGAAAAAAAGATTGAGCTAGAACTACACTATGAGGGTTCGTTAGAGTATTGTTTTCTAGAACCATTGTTGAGAGTGCCTTGTACATACTAAGTCACTTTGTCTGATATAACCACATGGGTAGATGACTTGTAACAGGGAGACCCTCTATGAGCAGGTGAACCGCACGTAAGGTAAGCACAATTTATCCTTTCTTTACTGAAGCAGATGAACTTCCCTCCTAGATGTAGAAATGACCACGATTAATTTATTAGCTGCCAAAAGTTGAGAAGTATAGAAAAAGGCTAATGAATGTACAACCATATGGTACCAACAGAGAAAATCTTACTTTGTTCCATTAATCTCTTAACCAAATCCAAATCTTGGAAGAGAATCTCTTTACAACTTGTCTACAATAGTTTTAAAAGCCCGACATTTTGAGTTACAATTCTCATGTTGTCGAGATACATCTTGAAGCTATTGAAGAAGTGTTGCATTTTGATTTACAAATTTATGAATTAGAGCATCAGAATCAGTTACTCTGGATGTAAATCTTAGTCGGTGTTGCTCCAGCTGATCTTTAAGATTATAAATCTCATTTTTCAACATCGAGATTCAAGGAGTCATTTGAGATTGTTGGGTTTTGATAGCCATGAGGAAGGTATTTATTCACCACAACTTGAAAGATCTCTAGAAAGTCAAGCATGGGACTACTTATTCACCCTGCTAAGGTAAGGACTAGGTTTGGAAAGTAAAGATGATCCCTTGTAAGGCCTAGACCCCTTCTTTATACTGGACATTATAACCTAACCAACAGAGAAGAACCTTGAAACAATAGCCTCCGCCATGAGAATGCAGGGAACAGACTATCAAACTATGAAAAAGAACAAAACTAGACACTTGTAAGAATAACGAACCTAAAGAAAACAAAGGGACAAACTCAAGCTAGAAGTAAACTTCGATCTTCGTACAGAGACAAACATCTAAAACTCAAGAAAATTGGATTGCGAAAAGAAGGACAGCGTTACAGACGAAGAGACTGGGAACAACAAACTTAATCACAAACAAAAAACCATAGGAAAACTAGCAAGAGTTGGACAATGAAACAGAAAACGACGACTCAAGACTTTAAATTGAATAGAACCAAGAGCAAGCCCACAAAAAGAAGTAATTAAACACACTTAGACGCAGACAATAACCAGCATAGACTAGAACAGAGGAACAAAATTGAAGTCTAGAAATAAAATTAGCAAAGTAGAAAAAGGCAAAAACCAAAAGCTAAAATCTAATAAGATACAGGAAGAACAAACACATAAAGCATGCAAATACCCAAAAATCAAACTCTAAAAATCAGAGAACAACCACAATAGAATAGAAGAACAATATCAAAATTTGCTAAGTCTCTGAAAGAATCATTTTAAATCGAGAGTTGCATATAGGTTAAGGGAGAAGAATGTTTTTCTATTTCTTTCGGAACAGAGGAATGTTAACGCACGCAAAGTCGTTAGTGGTTTTACACCTGGAAGCCATTTATTTTCTATCGTTATTGACCCCGCATTTCATCACTGGAATTCGGAAATTTCCACTAGAAAAAAGCGGCATAGCATAGCACGGCCCACACGTATTCCACAAATCATTCAAGTCCGAAGAAAATACATTTATGATTTACCCACCTAAGTTTTGCTAAAGTTACACTTGTCCCCTCCTCGTTTCAAAATGTACTTTGTCCCTTATTTCTTTAAAGGATTAGTCTCCCGAGTCCCAGGGGGCCAGTCAACTAAACAAGAGGACTATTTTCCGTCAGACAAAGAGAAAATTATAAGAAAGAAACTTAGTTTAAATTGTTTCTCAATAATTATGTGTTAATAAATATGTGATTTTAAATTCTAAATTCTTTGATACTTATCTGATAGTATACAGCTTACAAGATAGTCTAAATTGAAGGTTATGATGATCCTCTTTTTTTTTTTTTTTTTTTGAATGAGGCTAGGATAGTACTTTACTATTATTACTTAAAAGATTTAATAATAGTGTTAGTGTGAGAAAAAGCAAGTATAGATTTCTTAATCGATCACGGGATGCTTTTCCACTAAAAAGCTATCAGGGGCTAAATGTAATTCGCCCGAAAATAGAAAAAAGGAAAATAAAATAAATAAAAACAAAATAAGAGGAACGAACAACAGAATAAAATAAAATGGGAATGAAAATGAAAATGAAAATACGAGGTACAGCTCGAGAACGAACTTTTCCTACTCACATGTCCTAAAAAAATTGAGAATGGTTCCCCTTAAACGCGTGACTTAGCTAATAAAGTCCAATTTCATTTGTCAACTCCCACACAGCACAACTGTCTCTCTACCCGAGTATCTTTCCCTCCCTCTTTTCCTTCACACTTCTTCAATTGTCTCCCTTATAAATACCTCCATCTTCAAACCTCAATCTTCCAACTTGCACCTTGAAGTCTAACCGAATCAGAAACACGAATTCAGATTCAAGAATCACTCGCAGTTGCAGATCATGGGCAATTACGTTTCTTGCGCTCTATCAACCAAATTCTCGACCAGGTCCACCAAAGTCATCTTCCCCGGCGGCGAACTCCGCCAGTTCTCGTCGCCGGTCAAGGCTGCGGAGCTCATGTTTGAGAACCCGAACTTCTTCGTCGCCAACTCGCGCTCCCTCAAACCGGGTCGCCGCTTTTCGCCCCTCAACGCCGACGAAGACCTCGAGCCTGCGAACGTCTATGTCATGTTCCCGATGAAAAGGGTCACCTCCGCGGTCACCACAGCCGACATGGGCGCGCTCTTCCTCGCTGCGAAATCATCAGCCCAGCGCGGGCCCTTCGGTGGGAAGGTTAGGATCTCACCAGAGTCCCACGAGATGAGCCATATTCCGGCGCCGGCCGCTGAAAATGAAGTGAAAAGCTGGACGAAGCTTAATTTGGATGACATTGAAGAGTTCTCAGGGCCGGAATTCGTGCAGAGACTGTCCATGTCCAGGTCCAAGAAGCCTGTGTTGGAGACTATAGCAGAGGAACCTGGGCCTTCGAGATGATTTTTACTTTTTCTTTTCCCCTTTGTTATGGCCCCTTTTTTTTTAAACCCTTTTTTGTTAAATGGATTGTGGGAATCCTCGGGTGATTAATTCGATACCCTGAATTGCTTATAGGAAAATGAATGTAATATTGTACGAAAATCAAAGATTGGAAATGCATTAATTTTCTCTCTTTGTTTATTTTGTTAAGACATGGGCAGAGGTTTAGAACAGCAACATAGATATATGTAGGATCTCTAGGTTGTAGACATTTTGATTATTTGCAGATGATTGATTTAAGGACTATAATTAGGTCATAGATCACAGCTATGATAAATAGATCTGAATCATTCGTTTACCATGGGTCCTGTGATATGTGATGTTATATATATTTTTTAATTTAAACCATAAAATGTAACTTTTTTGAAGGCAAAAATAACAGCTACAGCTATGATGAGTATTAGGTTGATTTAGTTTGAAAATGATCCGACAGACTTTCAGTTTCTATAAAATGTATCCAAATTGTTTTAATTACATGTTAAAATTGATTCAAATCATTTGAATTATATTTCGGTTTATATGGTTTAGTTTATTCGGTTCATATTTCTAAGACCTAGATACATAGTAAATGAAAAAAATGAGATAAATATTCAAAACTTTATATCATATACCCAAAATTGTAGAAGGATCAACAACATATAGTCCATAATTAGTAGAAAATAGTTTTACATATGTATGATCAATATGAATAATGGTCAAATATTTATTAATTTTTGGTTCATTTAGTTTACTTAGTTTTAGGTGTATGATTCAATAACCGAGCAGATAACCAAATATGAAATTTGGTTTTGGTTCAAACTGACTGAAATAGAAAAACAACCAAACAATTTTATCCAATGTAATCAGCTTTTTCAATTTTGTCCAAATAATGTTCACTCCTACCTAAAGCCCCTGAACATGGCTTAGCAGGACACTTATCAGTTAACCTTTGAACTTCAACTTGGGCAACTCAACCCTTAAACTTGGTAAAGTGGATAGTCATCCCCTTTAACCTGCATTTTCCATCATATGATGTGAAAAAGAGTAACATTGTTCATCCTTCGTGGTTCACTCACACGTATAAATCTTTCCTTCCTCTACCCTTGATTTTATACACTTTACAAGAAAGTCAACATCTTCCTTAAGATGTTGATTATGGAGTTGAAGCTATCACCATCCTCTATTGCTTTATTTATGCATTTTGAACTCGCTATCCTTCTACTTTCCTTAAGGACACACAGATTAGTATCGCAAAGTTGTCAATGTCCCAACATCCCCACAAATGCCATTGTCAATCCTTTGTCACTTGGGTGCTGCCAAGTTGATATTGGGCGCACGAAACTCCAACATGGCAAGACTTACTGCAAGGCTTAAGTCTTGTAGATGGGGTGGGGGCAAAGGTTGAGCTAGATATGGGTGAGGCAATGACACTGCAATTGTTGAGGCGGAAGACGCTAAAGTGTCATCAAAGTTAATGAACTCAAGGATTGACTAAAACATGGGGAAGTCATTGGTAGCTAAAGAAGAGTAGGAGTTAAAGAAGTTGGGGGATTTAAAGAAGTTGGGGTCATTGGAGTCAAAGTCATTTTCAATGCCATCAATGATGGGCTTAGGGATGTCGTCAAGGAAGTGTGACGGTACTTGGGGTATAGAAGTGTTGTAAGTAGGAATGGATCTTACCATTTTGGAGTTCAGGGGGTAAGTTGCCCTGAGTTAAAATTCAAGGGGGTAATGTCCTGGTCAACTAAATTTTGTGGGTGCAAGTGTATATTGGCACCCTTTAACCAATAATTGGTAAATGGAAAAAAAAAATAATTGTTTGTGTATATCATTGTATAACTTGTATACCAATTAAAGTCTTACCCTTAAAAGAGTATCTTTTTTAACTTTTGTTTACTTTTTCTGTTTCAACATTATGTAAGAATTTATTTTTAAAATTTCTTTTTGTTTTTAACATGAATGGCCATTAGAGCCATTTTAAAACATTAATGTGACTTTCAAACTAAGATAAACTTTAGTGACATATGTGATTTCAACCTAGAAAATGGTAATAGGAAATTTGATATTTTTGCTAGTGAAGTAATGTGTAATAGATGAGCACGTATGAGAGTATATACCCAATTGTACCTACCAATAAATGAATAGGATATTAATGAAGAAATCTTACCCACTAGTAGAGGTGTTCATTGGACTGACCCAGTATGGCCTGATATAGGCGTCCCGGGCCTAACCCGGGCTTAGGCCAAGCTTAAGCCTTTTTTTTTAAAAAAAAAAAATTATTTTTAAAATTTTGATTTTCACACAAATTATTGAAAGAATAATTGTTTTAAGAGTAAAGCACCATTGTCGATGCAAATTTTATTGATTTTAAAACTAAACGGCAGTTACATAAATTGGAACGGGTCTTACCTAAGTCAATGACAAAACATTCCAAAAAATTAAATATAAAAGACAACCTAAAATATGTGCTTAACAACATAATCAAATTGAATCCAAACTAGGAAGATAATGAGCAAACCTAAGATTTAAGCATCTACCCTGTAGGGGTTTTCACTGTTAGAACTCTTGTGGTCTTGCATTTGTAATACAGCAAGACTCTAATTATGGTTACAGATACAAACCTTAATTGCATCTAGTGACAACATGGCTCGTTTATCTGAAATTACACATTTTCTGGCATTGAAAGTCAACTTGGATGTAATGATTAAGATAAGAAGAACTAGAACTTTCTTGGCAATTATGGAGAGTATTGGAAATTGTTACTTTTTGCTTTCCACGATTCCAAAATATAGGTCTCATTATTCTCCCAAATCAAGTTACGGTATGCATCCACTTCACTGAGACCAGAGGCTGCAGACCAAGGCCATTTGGGGAGCTGTTCAACCGGATTAAATGCTGATGAGGGCAATGACGATGAATACCCGATGGTGGAAGAAGTAGTATTCCCTACCTTATTCTTATGCCTATCGGTATAAATCTTAAATAACTCCCACAAATGCTCCTTAAGAGTGGTAGTTATAGCATGAACAGAAATATGCGACATTTTCTAAGAAATTATAATAACCCTCAAATAACTACTGTATGTCTGTAATTCTAATAGTCGAGTCTAGTGCAGATGCAAGTAAATAAATGAGAGGGATATCACTGAAATATAAAATTCATTTGTCTTTCATGGCCTTAACCGTGTCTTTAAAAAACTCGTCATCCTTGTATTGGTTTAAAACCCATACAATATTGGCAAATGCATTAAAACCTTGTAAGATATGAGATAGTATACACTAGAGGAAAAAACGATGGCTTCATAAATATATTGTAGCACAGCGATTACTTTTGACAATTTATCCAGCATTTATTGTTTCAAAATCATTTTCTTTTCTTTCACATTTATAAAACATATCATATGTGTAGCAAATGACCTTGCATCCATCAACATCTTACAAGTCGAGTTTCATCAAGTAGGGCAATCAAGTTTAAAATGTTTCTAACTGAACTAGATGTCATTTTTAAAACGTTTTGGCAACTTTGGGCCTTGACTTCAAATAATGGATTGCTCACCGAATAGGAGTAATTTTAGTGCCCAAAACTTGAAGACCTTTTTGGACAGCTAAGTTTAAAATATGAAAAACACATTTAATGTGAAAAAATGCAACGTCCTTGATAGGTTCCAATGATTCTATCAATACTTCAGCCACGACCTCATTGTTAGATGCATTGTCAAATGTTTTGCTAAAAACCTTGTCATGGCAATAAAACTATTTAAAAGTTTTAGAAATAACTTCAAATATGTTCTAACTAGTATGATCGACCTACATTCATTTAAATGCAATGATACATTTTTTAACGACCTAACTATCATCAATCCAATGTGCAATGACATAATAACAATCTTGTCCTAGTGATGAAGTCCACATGTCACTAGTGAATGAAACAGAATGATCAAGAGTAGAAAAGTATGCTTGTAGGTTTGATTTACCAGCTTCATAAATTTTAAATGTCTCTTTCCTAATAGTACTCCTAGATGTCTTTCTAAAAGTCGGGTTTAATTATGATTTAATTCAATTTTTCATGTGCCTATGCTGCACTTTAGCAGTTGTAACCCAAGTGTAGGTTGTCGTAAGTAATAAAATCTCAGGAGTCCAAGTGTCGAATCACAGGGAAGTGAATTAAGAAATACAAATTTCAAATTTGTTAATAAGGAAAGATCTTGGTGCAAGGTGTGAACAAGTGTAAATTAAAATTAAAATTCAATTAAAATAGCTAAGGTTAGGAGATCCACTTTTAGTATATTGGTTATGATTAATTTTAGCTCATCTTACCACTCAATAGGTATCCACACATAAAGGAGGTCCCAATCGGGGAATTTGGTTAGTATTAACTTTCAATGATCTTAAAACACCGACGCTTGCTAATGGGTTTAAGTATCCGTCATGCCAACCTTTGTCGACAATAATTAAAGATTCCAATATAGTCGATAGAGCCATGTTCTACAGAGGGAATCAAGCAGCTTTTGTGCCAATGATTTACTATGATGAATCAAGACTCCCACTTAACAATGAGGGAAGTTAAATAGATTAAGGAAGAAAATACCATTAACGTTGCGATCCATTCAAATCAATCGTAACCTTTATACCAAAAACTTCACCCTTTTACCTTAGCAAAAGAAAGATTAGTTAGCCATGATAAAAGTAAACAACATGTAGACAGATGAAATGAACATAGATTGAAAGATCAAAAGAAAGAACAAGAACAAGAACGAGAAAACACTTGAACAGAGCTTCGTTATTGAAAATTAGAACAAAACTAAAGAAGAAAAGCTACAGATGATACAAGAAATGGCATGAATTCATCCTCACCCCAAGGTGCCTATTTATAGAGTTTTTGGGGTGGGTGAAATGGTAAAATAGTAAAATGTAGGTAAATACAAATCAATAAAGGCAGGCTACAACTTATTTTAATTTTTTGACCATTGTAGACATTGAATCAGCTCTTTCTCAAAGCACAGAACTTGTAGATCTCTTTTTTAACTTCGAATTGATAGCTTGGTCATTCAAATTGGACATCCGTAGCGCAAGTTATGATTTTTCTACCAAAATTGCTTTTTAGCACATGAAAGAATGAATTATCTCATCTATAATCAGATTTCGGCAATGAAAATGATCAAACTAGCTCACGGAATGAAACAGAGTTGAAGATCTATGTGTTGGCTTTCAAATGAATTTAGAATCACTCAATTCCGACGTCTACAGCTCCATATATGATTTTTCTCGTGAAGGGCCGCCAAGTGATGATTTTACCTACATAAAAAATAATTATTTGGTATATATATATAACAGTAAGTCGGTGAATAGTAACTTTGAATAGTAAAAATGCATGTGAATAGTAACCCGGTGGAAAAATGCTAAAAATATAGAAATTAATCATACTCAAAGTGTATAATGATGATTTAAACTCTTAATAGCAATACACTTATGAGTATTCATCAGCCGATCTTCAATTTGTCTAAATGGTTTCTTAGTCAACATCATTCATTCGACTATGCGTTGTTTACAATTTTTCTGGTTAAATCTAAAAACACCTGAACCACTGACAGTAGCCCCAAATTATGTTTGTCCTCCAATACTAGTAGCTGCATTCGGGCAAAGATTTGGATGTTTATGTTCCATGTGTCATATGAGTGTTCTCATGCTTAAGTTCTTTTTATGTGTGAGCTTCATTTTGCAATGTTTGCATTTTGCAAACCATGCTTCATTGCCATCACCATCTTTCTCGATAACTTGGTCAAAATCCTCTAAAACTCATGCGGTGAGCTTCAATAATTTCCCTTTTGATTCAGCTTCAAGCATTTGGCTTGTCGGAGTGGGTTGGGAGCCATCTTCTCCACCAACTTCCTTCGCAGCAGTGGCCTTGACTTCTTTGATGTCATTGTCAGAAAAGTTGATGGTCAAGCCCTAAGTCATATTGAGCCATGTTGAATTTCTCATCATCATTGGTTTGTTGAATTTGGACCTCATGACTCACCGGTCAGGAAATGGGACGGAAAAATGACCTTAAGCCTATGCAGGATGAAGAGCTAAATGCCTTTCCCTTTCCCTTGGATGCCATTTATGCGAGAATAAATTGAGAAAATGAAAAAATTTGGTAGTAATTAAGGAAAGATTAAGAAAATTGTAAGGAAATAAACTTGAAAACTTGAAGAAATTAAGAGAATGTATTAGAAAAGGATGAGAGATTGTTGAGATTGGAATTAAGAAATTGTGGAAATGGTGTCCCTATTTATAGGGGAGAGCCTTTTTTTTTAACAAAAAACCCTCACAATATAGTTGTTGGGATGAGCAAAAATGTAAATTTAGGGTCAAAAAAAATGTTGTAGGCTATTGGAGGGACTTGTAGTGTAATTTTGCCAATGTTTAAAAATTAAACTGTTGTTAACCGTTGGAAAGATCCATTAGGACTGGACCAGCCTAGGACAGTCGGCCTTAGGTCGAGCCGAGTTCAGTCTCGAGCTAGCAGGTAGAGTTGTGTTGAGCCCAATTTCTATTTGGGCAGTGCTAGGTTCACATAAGCTCTTTTCCTCTCTAAGGCCCGCAACTGCCCCTCCTTTACCCGTGCCAAGCCAAGCTTTGACTGATCTCGTGTCAGGTTTGACCTAAGTCGGTCCTGAGCTAGGCCGGGCCCAACCCGCCTCGATGACCACTTCTACCACCAAGCATTATGGATAATTGATAAGAGTGTTTTACAAGCATGTGGCTAAGATATGATAATCATACTAAAGCAATATACTATATAATAAAACAAATAGTATGACAATATAATAAATTACTAAAATGAAATTAATAAAATAAAGAAAGGAAAAGGCAGCCCGTTAGAAGAAGGCGTGGAACATGTTAGGAGAACTTGTTAACGGATAATTGCCATGAAGCTTGTGGCTATAGATGTGCAACGGGCTGGACTGGCATAAATCTTAAATAACTCTCGCAAGTGCTCATCAATAGAGGCAGTTATAGTATGAACAGAAATATGAGCCATTTCTAAGAAACTATAATAACCCTCAAGTAGCTGTTGCGTACCTGTGATTCATACGGTCGGGTCTAGTGTAGCTGCAAGTAAGTAGATTGGGGGTATAGTACTGAAATATAAAATCCATTTATCTTTCATGGCTTTAATTGTGTCTTTTAAGAACTCGTCATCTTTGTATTGGTTAAAAACCCATGCAATGTTGACCATATGCATTAAAACTTTGTGCGATGTGGGATAGTATACACCGGAGCAAAAAACAGTGGCATCATAAAAATATCGCAGCACAGCAGCCAATTTAGACAGTTTATCCCACATCTCTTGTTTCAAAATCGTTTTCTTTTCTCTGACATTTATAAAACATGTCATGTGTGCAGCAAATGGCATCGCATCCATGAACATCTCGTAAGTGGAGTTCCATCGGGTAGGGCAATCAAGTTTAAAACATTTCCAACTAAAATCGAGGTCATTTTCCAAACAATATTGCTTAAACTCTTTAGAAACTTTGGTCCTTGACTTCAAATAATGGATTGCCCACCTAATTGGAGTAATTTCATTACTCAAAACTTGAAGACCTTTTTGGACAGCTAAGTTTAAAATATGACATATACACCTAATATGAAAAAATGCGGCATCACGGACAGGTTCTAGTGATTTCATCAATGTCTCAGCCGCGACATCGTTGTTTGATGCATTATCAAATGTTATGCTAAAAACCTTGTCATAACAAAAAAATTCTTTTAAACTTTCTGAAATTACATTGAATATGTTCCAACCAGTATGATCGACCTCCATCCACTTAAATGCAATGATACGTTTTTGAATGACCCAACTATCATCAATCCAATGTGCAGTTATACAATAATAATCTTGTCCTAGTGGTGAAGTCCACATGTCACTAGTAAATGAGATAGAGTGATCAAAAGCAGAGAAGTATGCTTGTAAGTTTGATTTACCAGCTTCATAAATTTTAAATGCCTCCCTCCTAGCAGTGGTCCTAGATGTTCTTTTAAAAGCAGGGTTTAAGTATGATGTAATCCATTTTTCCATGTGTCTATCTTCCGATTGTGTAAATGGTTTTTCAGTTAACATCATTCATTCTATCATGCCTTCTCTACAATCTTTTTGATTAAATTTAAAAATACCTGATCTGCCGGTACTCGTAGCTGCATCTGGACATAAAGTCGGATGCTTTGATTCCATGTGACGTCTCAGTGTTCCTATGCCAACGTTCTTCTTGTGCGAGAGCTTTTGCTTGCAATGTTTGCAATGTGCAAACCTCGCATCGTTTCCATGACTATCCTTCTCAAAAACTTGGTCAAAATGCTCCCAAACCCATGCGGTGCGCCTCGACGTTTTACCTTCTGGCGGAAGTTCGGCTTGATGGCTTGTCGGGGTTTGTTCAGAACCATCTCCTCCACCAACATTTCCTGCTGCCGTTGGCTCCACCTCCTCAACGTCATCATCAGAAAGTTGATCGTCGAGCCCCAAGTCGTATTGACTCATATCAAATTGCTCGTCATCGTCAGTTTGTTGGATATGAGTCCCACGGGTCGCCGGTCGGGAAAAGCCACGGAAAAATGACCTCAAACCGGTGCGGGATGAAGAGCTTGAGGCATTTCCCTTTCCTCTTGATGCCATTTCTGTGAGGCAAAATTTGAGCAAAATTTGAGCAAAACACAAGTTTCGAAAGTAATTGAGAATTGATTGAGAATGCAGAAAATAATATTGACTGCTTGAAAGAAATGAAAGAATATATTAGTAGAGAAGGAGAGATTGCTAAGATTGGTGTGAAGAAATGGTGGAAATGGCCTCCCTATTTATAGGGGAAGGCCTTATTTTTTTTTTGCCTAAAAAACCCTTACAAAATAGTTGTTGGAGGGGGCAAAAATGTAATTTCTGGGGTCCAAAAAACGCTGCCAACCGTTAGAAGGACCAAACGTGTAATTTGCCCATTTTTTTGAAAATTTCAGACGTTGGAGGGTTTTTGACCGTTGCGCCGCCGCCGGTCCCATGTCGTCCGCCGTGCCGGTCCCGTCCAGGTCCGGGCCCAAAACCTTCCTGGGCCGTGCCGAGCCCACATCCAGCCCTCCTCTATTCCAGGCCCATAACCAGCCCACATTTAGCCGGTCTTTAACCGGTCCCGTTCCATGCTGGGCTTGACCGAGCCTGGGCCGAGCTTGACGCGAACCGGTCCTGAGCTGGGCCGTGTCAGGCCCGGCCCAATGTACACCTATACTTGTGGCGTATGATAGCACATAAAATGAATGGGTATGATTGGATATCAGAACAAAAGTTTATCAATACACACACACACACGAGAAATAAGAACTCACTTATTCCCTAAGACTATTTCCTTAAGTATTAATTTTATAGTATATTTGTAGTATTAATTTTAAATTTTATTTGTAATAATTAATACTTACGTCTTTATATAACTATACTCCAAAATTTACTTATTCCTAGAGACTACTTCTTTTACTATTAATTTCTTAGTGTGTTTGTATAGTTTAATAACTTAGACCCTTATATAGTCATGACTCTAAAATTTAGATTTTGAACTGTAATTCTTGGTGGGCTCTTTATATCATAGTAGAAAGTCACTGAAATTTTATTTTTTATAAATTTTAGTAATTAAATATATAAAGAAGAAACTAACCCACTTCCTAATAGTGGTTCCTTTTAGCATTAACTTTATAGTACATTTATATCATATATATATATATATATATATATATATATATATATAAAGAAGAAACTAACCCATTTCCTAATACTGGTTCTTTTTAGCATTAACTTCATATTACATTTATATTATTAATTTCAGAATTCATTTATAATAATTAATACTTAAGTACTTATTTAGCCATCACACTAAAATTCATCCATTTCCCCAAGACTACTTTTTTTATCATTAATTACATTGTACATTTGTATTATTTAATAACTTAGACCCTCATGTAGTCATGACTCTAAAATTTAGATTTTAAAATATAATTTTTAGTGAGCTATTTGTGTCATAGTAGAAAGCCTTTAAAATTCTACTTTTTATACATTTTAGTAATTAAATTTAAATTTCTATCCTTTTAGCGTAATAAAACACCATTAGATTTTGTTCCCTTCTTAATAACTCATTAATAATATTGTCCCTTAATCAATTGTTTTAAATAGATTTCATTTCTTTATTGCCATTTAATAGCTTTAATTTATATTAAAATGCTCTGATTACAATTTTATTTGGTTTTAGTTGTATTAATATTGTCTATCCAACTTCCCCAAGACTACTTCTTTTAATATTAACTTTATATTATAATTATAGCATTAATTTTAGAATTCATTTGTAATAATTAATACTTAGGTCCATTAGAATGCCTTCATTAAAAATTTATTTGGTTTCAATAGTATTGTCCAACTAACTATATATATATATATATATATATATATAATCATATATATATATATATATTTCATTTCTTCGCATCATCTATTGTTACATTTATTCATTTCTTCACTAATTTATATTTTTGTATTCTCCTTAATGTCAAAGATGAGATAGTTATTCAAAAAATATAATATTTTTTTATTTCATAGTATTTGAATTTATACAATGGATAAATATGTTCTTTTATGAATCTTTTTTTTATTTTTATAGTCTCTCGACAAAACATGTTACATTTGATGAGTTGTTTCCTGAGAAAGCTGGCTGGGCTATTCAGGCAAAGGTGTGCCATTTTATGGGATGTTTTAAATTTTTGAAAAAGTGACCAATTTATCAGTACCAATTTTGTTCTTGTAGATGAGAAGGTATTTTTTTCCCTCCATTCTACTAAATTTTGAAATTTATTATTTTCTCCCTAATATAAATATATGTTTATGATCTATTATTACCTATTATGTCTTTGGTTTACATATACAAGGTGTGGCAATTCATGGGTCAATCAAAAAATTTTTAGCATACAAACTTAAAGTAAAGCTTCGTGAATAAAGTATGTATATTTTTAAAAATTTCACAGTTCTTCCAAAGAAGTAAACTTACTAGATCATAGATACACATCTATTTATGATCTACCTTACCCATAATACACAAATCTGTAATATGAACTATGAACCTCATAATTTTTCCATGAATAAATTTGAGTTTGTTACTTTTGACCAACTTAGCACACGTGTAAACTAATAAGAATTCCTTATAGATTTTTCTAAAAGTTTTTCAAAATACAATTGGATGCTGTATATACTATCTATATATCATTACTTTAATTTTTTTTTTTGCATGATAAATGTTGTGGGAGTTGTTGTGGATGTTGGTATAATAAAGCAACATATTATTAAAAGTGATTCAGTTTATACATTAACAATAAAATTACAGGATTGGGGGTATTTTATACACCATAATGTTCAATGTTTTCCCTTGGACCATTTGTATATATATTTTTTTCACTAATTTTCATTTTTTTTGCAGTGGGAATAAAATTCTACTTATATTATGGTCAAAGTTCTCTAAATTTTTTTTGACAAAAAAGGGAGAAAATGAATCATCTTATGTTGTTAGAGTTTTCACTTCCTTGGTCATCAAAACTTTTCAAAGTTTCTAACATATTGTATGTTCTCTCATTCATATTTTTCTTTGCTTCTCATTCTACTATAATGTAAACTTTTTAACCAACTTATTTTTGTATAAAGGTCGACCAAGCTTAGGAACTTCAAGATGAAGCAAGATTTATTTAAATCTCCAAATTCTTGAGGTTTTCAAATTCTTAAGGTTGACATTATAAGAGATGATTTTTTGTAGGTTTCTAAAACCAATTTTTGATTTATAGTATATGTCTTAATTTGATTCATAACTTACCACCCATGATTTTATATTATATATTTGAATATATATAATGGTTAAAGCACTACAAGAAAACCAAAGTAATGGTTGAAGCACTATAAAATTATTTAGATGAAATTATGAAAGATTAGTAACCTTAGTAGCTATGATCTATTTCATTACAATTATAGGTTCTAAAATGAGTAATTCTCACATCGAATAATACTATTAATAGAAAGTAAGAGTTTGGATATGTTTTGTATTATACAACTAGACTATATTTACAAACAATGAAAACATAACTTACATTTTAATATATAAACCCAATTTCAATTCAAGGAATAATTATCGTGCATTGTACGAGTTGCTCAACTAGCTATTTATATAATCAAATGGATTAAAATCAATAAGCAAGATGGGTAGTGCCATGGCGGAGATAAAAAAGTGTAATATATGATCAATTACTTTTGATTAGAACCCAGACGGTAGAAGACCCTACATGGAATTATTTTTGACAAATTTTGCATCAGGGATATCTTTTTCTTTCTTTATTTCTTATTTTTTTCAACTTAGAAACATCTTACAACTTAAAAGTATGTTTAATCATGTTCCATGATGCATGCCTTTCTTCACCTACCTCATCCACTTTATCAGACTTGGGAAAACAATACTCAATAGACTATGACTGGTTCTCCTGAAATCTTTTTCATCGATGGTGTATGGACGCATTACTCGGGGTTAGGTGTAATGCCCAAAAAATCCAAAGTGATTAGGTCCCGGGCTAAGAAAATTGGGAGCACATAAATTTTTCGTAACTTGGAAATTAAGCTCAATTAATTTGAGAGGACATTGAATTAAGTATGGCTTGGGCATAAATGAGTGTTGGACACTATTGAAAATAAGCTTGGCTTAGGCCAAGAGAATTAGTGGCAAAAATTTTAAAGTGAATGACTCAATTGGACAAAAGGGACTTTTGGTGGTTGGGCTCAATTGCCCAAATGCGAAGAATTGAAGGACTAAAGGGGGATTAGCCAATTTTAAAGGCATTGGATTCCATGGCTGCCACCTTCCTCCATTTCACCATTATTTTAATCCACCTCCATCTAAGTCATCACTTAGGATTCTTTTCTACACCTACTTGTCCCCCACTTTTGACAAATTCACCCAACTCTCCAATTTGTCTCCAATTTATCTTCTACTTTGTCTCCATATGAATCATATGATTTTTTCTCACTCCCCCTCCATATGGCCGACCATTACATTCCCAAAACAATTCATTTCATTCTCCCACTCATTTTACACTATTTCATATCCAAACAACTCAAACACTTTTAACTCTTCTCTCATTTTCTCTCATTTTTGGCCATACAAGTTCTTACCATTCCATAAGCTTTTCCAACTCTTTTCTTCCTCTAAACATTCAGCCATAGCAATATCATACCCTTCCTTAAACAAAAACCAAGTGTTCTTGGTAGATTTCAAGCTTTAAAGCCATAAAGAGCAAGAATCAAGTGAAGGATTAAAAAAAAAACAAGGAAGAAATTTCGGCCATCTCCATTTCTTAGAAGTTTTGAGCTCTACTCAAAGAGCTCTTTGTGTGCATGAGCTTCGAAGCTCATTGGAAGCAAGAAATCAAGTGGAAATTTGAAGAACATCAAGGTCAAAGTTTCAGCCTTACCTCATTTGTGAGGTTCCGTAAGTATACACCAAGTATTCTTGGTATTTTGCATTCTTTAAGCTAATTACCAAGTGTTCTTGGTATTTTATGGTTACTAATAAAATTCGGCCATTTTTGTTCTTGTGCTAGAAAACAATTTCTAGAGTCAACGAGCAAGGAAAATGAAGGAGAACAAGCTCTTAAGAGCTTTCGGTATTGGGTATTGGGTAAGGATTCCTATACTTTTTGAGTATTCAGGTCCCTAGGTGATGGTCAAAGAACCATATGATCCTAGGTGTGTTAAGAGGGCATAAGTTAAATTATTACTTCGGCAATTCTGTATCGCTCATGAGCTAAGTTAAGTAAGCAAGCATTATGGGCTAGGATTTAAGTTGGCCACCTTAAATTCCTATGCTAAGTGAGATCTCCGAAAATGAAAAGTATGTGAAATTAATGAAATAAAACTTGAGGGATGCTTGCTGCCCTTCTGTAAATCAAGGTGTTAAGTGGCGTGTGTTTGCGTGCTTCTATGAATTTGTTGTGCATGCTAACCCCCGATTTCGATTATTATTGTATATGCATGTATCTTTGTGTTTTCTTTGTCTTTATGTTTTCTTTGCAGGAACTTGGAATAATTATTGCCATTACATTCTTGGCATATGTTAGGCCTTAAAGGCCATATGTTAGGCTTTGGAAGCCATACGGAATCCTTATTGAGTTTTATAACTCACCCGCCCTACTCTACTTTTGTAGGTAAAAGTGTGCTCGAAAGATTGAGCTAAGAGTCTTGAGTACTCTTTTTGTGGTATAAAGGTTGGGTATGTGTATAATATTGCTCAATTATACTAAGTATTCTAAGTATTTTAAGTTGCTTGAAAATCAAGCTAATAAGTGTGGACTTTGTGTGCAGGACTACGAGTCTAGAATTTGTGGGAACAACATCTTAAGGTGGATAATTAGTGTTCCATGCCACTATGATTTATGGCTTGCTTTTAAGCATGTATTTTGTTGATCTAAGTTTAGTGACCAAATTATGGACTTAACTAAAATTCGGCCAAACTTGGCTTGGGGCTTGTATTATAGACTTGGACATTTTAGGGTGTTTTTTTATTGCTTAGTGGACTTACCAAAGCCCATGCATGAATTTATAGGTTATGTTTTCATGAAACTTGAAGCATGTTGAAATTGGGCTTAAATGTATGTTTTTTGGGCTTAAATAAGAACTTGAAAAATTTGAATATGTTCTTGGTTAATTTTGGGCCATATTCATGTTAAGTACCAAAAGACCTATAAGCCCATGTCTATGTTGAAAGCATGCTATGTTTGGCTATGTATGCGCACTTAGTAAAGAACATACAAGTAAACTTAAAAAAAGCATGAAATTGGATGCTTGTGTAAAGTTTGGCTAATAAGGAATTTAAGTGCACGTATGTGAATTAATGCATGCCTAAGCATTAGTTGCATCTAAAGGCATTAAGTGATTATGTGCACTAGTGAACACCAAAACACATAAGCATGCAAAGCATATGCATGAAAATAAGTTTTTAAACTTAAGTTGGTGTTTTGGTTGCCATACATATTCTTGGCTAAGCTTGGTAAAGACTATGAAAATGAACATATGAAATCCACGTAGGTGCTAGCTTGTTTCTGAGAGCACTTCAACTTAACCTTAATTAAAGAACTTAACGAGTTAGTACCTGCAAGTATCCTGGGGTTCGTGCCCATAAGTCTTAATGAGTTTTAAAAGCCCCTTCTGTGTATTGAAAACTTCTGCTGCATGTTTTAAGAAATCGGGCCCAAATGGGCCAGGGCAGTTTAGGGCACGACATTAGGAGCAGCTGCCTGGGCTTGGCGAGGGATCAATGGACACCCTAAGATGCATTATAGTACTAGGTTTCCATTTTGCTTGTCAACCTTTGAAGCTGAAGTTCATGCTCTGCTGAAAAGAATAAAGGCATTAGGGAATCTTCATATTTCTAATGCTACCATCCTGTCTGATCGTGCTTAGGTCCTACATGTAGTATGAGGAGAAATCTCCTTTGAGCCGCACATACAACATATGGTCCAACAGATCACTCACACTTGGAAGCTTTAGCCATGTGCTCAGTGGTAATAGTGCCTTGTGATATAGTAGCTGTAGCTCATAATATTGCATCTTTTGTTCTTGCCTAGTTTTTTATTCTGATTAAAAAAAAGTATGTTTAATGATGATATCTATAATATTATATCAATGACAATAATAAGAGGCCACTTACATGTTTCTCAAAAACCTAAAAGGTATGAGTTATATTTAACATTTATTTATGTTAGAAAAAAGTATTCAAACCAAAGCTAGTTGCCTGGATCTGCATCCTTATTGCTACTACCTATACAAATTTGAAACATGATTTGCCTAAATTTTTAACCACAATACATAGACAAAGTGTAAGAGATTTTTTTTTGTTTTGTTTGCACTCAAAAGCATTTACAAGGTATATTAAAATATGAGACATTGCACTGAAAGCTATAAAGAAATTCATTAGCTTATTGAACACATGAAGGGTCTCAAGCCATAATTTGCAGTATTTGATACACAATGTGCCTTTAGTAGGACTTGAACCCTGTTGAAGGCATAAAGATATCTGAGCTTTAGTATAAGAGAAATTTTGGTTTTATGAATTATTACATGTGCATAGTCATTTATTATTTCACTTTAATTTTAATTTATTAATTTACTAAATAATTAGCTATATATATTAGAGTCCCTTACTTGTTTAAAACATATTTTCACTATATATATATATTGAAAAATAATTTATCATCAATTAAATACAAATAGAAATTCCACGAAATAGAACTAAAAAATGTAATTAGATAATGCAAAATGTAGAAAAAGAAATAATAGTAAAAAAATAACACTTTCATTCCTTCTACAAACATCATTTCATTATTTTCATAAGATATAATCCCTGCAAAAAAAAATGTTATATTTTTCTTTTTTTGCTGTCCTAAAAGGAATAAAACAATTTCTTCTTCGGTAACCGTTTTATGCTTAATTTCCTATTTTGCCTATATGTCTCACGTGTCTCTGCTCTCCTTATCTCCTCGGTCACCTTGCTCGTCTCTCGCACACCTCCAACAATTGTTCCAATTCGATGGCTAAGCCGCCACCGTCGCCCATAGAATTATCGCCACCATCACCGTTAGAATCACCTCCATCTTTGCCGCCAAGGCCGCCATAATCACCTCCACCACTGAGGACGCCACCTGCGTCATCGTCACTCAGCTTCTCTTCTTCTATTCGATTGGGTGGCGATTTAGGGAGAGATAACCCAAATTGGGCAAAACTAAAGAAACCTATCGAAGAAATTCGGCATCAATGAGCAGCCGGATCGGAAAGAGTGGTGGCTTGAGAGAGAGCGGAGAGCAAAGAGTCGAGCGTCCACGTCGTGTGCCGTGGTTTGAGAGAAAGGCCGGACGAAAGGCCGAATCTTCTCCTGCGACAGGTCTGGACGGTGGCATCTCGGCGGGTGTTAAAGAGAACGGAGATTTTGGGTGATGGCAGGCAAAAGCTTTTGGGAGGATGAGGAAGAAAAGGGCAAAATTGAAAAAAAATGGGAAAAAGGTTTGAGTCTGCCGTGTTCGGGGAAATGTTTCATTTAAAATGGGATAGAGTTCGTACTTTTTAATATGAGATGATGAAAGTTTTATAAAAATGTTGTTTATTTATAAGAAATATTGGTTATAAAAAATATTATTTTTTTTAGAATTAAGTGTTGTTCCATTCATATAAATATGCTGTTCTCTAAAATAATATTAATTTCGTATAGTATGTTGTTCAAGACACAGTAATAATCTTGTAAAGACGATGTTCATTTCATAAGATGCGCCATTTAAGATGTAATGATATTTTTCTAAATAATGCAAAACTAAAGGAGTAACTAGGTGCACCTATAACTACTATATATATACACACACACATTCCATGAGTGAGTATTTTTCAATTAACTTTGTTATTATGGAAATACTTTTAAATTAAATATCTTATTATTAATGGGATTTTCATGATACGATCGCATTAGTGGAGAAAAATTTAGGGCTCTCCTAAAACGGGGGGGAAGGGAAAGTGCCCCAGGTAAAAAGGGCAGTGCTGTACGCAAATTTTTGTACCTCACCATTTCCCGCCAAAAGACTCAACCGGCTATATCCGGTAGCAATTTCCACGCTTTCCCGGTTCCCCTGTGTATAATTACAAACGTTCCCCTCCTCCAGTCTTTCCACCGCAAAAACAAAATTCCTTCTTCCCAATTCTTTACCCCCTTTCTCTTCAATCCTGTTTTAGGGTTTCTAGTCTCCGATCCCGGTCTCAGCCTTTAATCCGTTTAAATTTCATGCAGCGAAGAAAGATTTTTCTAAGGGAATCTATTGAATCGCCGTTCCAAATTGTGGTTGTTCCTGATTCTGCTAGGGTTTTCCTTAGGGTTTGATGAAGATTAGGGCTGCTGGAGTTTCAATTTCTTGGCACGCGAATCGTCTGAGCTTTTGTGCTTTAAGAAAATGAGCGCCGTCAATATCACAAACGTCACCGTATTGGACAACCCAGCATCGTTTTTGACTCCATTTCAATTCGAGATATCGTACGAGTGTCTCACCCCCCTGAAAGACGGTACCTTATCAATTCCTCTTGCTTTTAGTTTTGTTATTGGTTCTCACATATTGGGTCTTTGAATTTTGTAACTTTGTATGGTCTCGCCGTTCACATATAGACGGGATTTGTTGTTAGTGCATGGGTTGGGAGTAAATAGACTCGTCTTCTCATCTTGTTTTCGGAGTTCAGAATACATAGTAAACTGAGGAACTTGATTTTTTTTTTCCAATTCTATGCTATTGACCTGGTTTATGGATTGATTTGTATTTCGTGTTTCCTGATCCTTGCCCATTTAGAATCTTTTAGAATCTGCACCCTCATGGGGAATTTTACCTGCTAAAATTTTCTTCCTTATACTGCTAGAGCTTGATATGAGCAGAACGATTAGGCTTGATAAGATAGTGGTTCAGAAGAGATCAAGGATTCTGTGGGCTAATTCTACTAGTAGGTATGAAGATAATGGTTTCTTTGTGCCTGATTGTGTTCTGGTCGTGTGAATTGTTCAATGACAAACTGGAGGTGTAGCTACTTAAAAGGATTTGCCTAACTCTGTTTAGCGCGTTTGCATTTAAGGCCATGTTCCCAGAATAAAAAAACATTATGTGAAGTGATTTCACATGGTAGAGGATAGAAATACCACCAGTATTTTGCGTGTTTGGGTAATATGGGGTGATAAGGGTAGAGATGGTCTTAATTGTTTTGGTACATGAGAATGATCATGTGAGTGTTAAAGAGTTGGTGAAAGAAAATCATGACTAGATACATTTCTCAGACAAAGTAATATGTTTGCAGTTTTCTGATTTAAGGGATCCTTAACGACATTCTAAAAGGGGCCAAGGGCTCATTAAGTGCTTCGCTCTTCATGTGGACGTGTCTTCTTGAAGTCAATAAGCATATTTCTTTTCAGCTGAGTGGTGATTTGTTGCTAAAAGACCGGTACTATTGTCCTCTAGTGATTAATGTGTCTATCTCGTTGGGGCTAAAGGACCATAGTTACTCCCATTGGCTTCTACTATCTCATTGGGATTTAATTATTACCTTTGGCCTTCACATTCTTTTGTACATTTTTTATATCGTCAATTATGCAGTGATATTCTGTAATGCTTCATTTCATGCGAACCACTGCTGGAAAAGAATGGAATTCATTTGATTGTAGTTGGCTTTCATTTGTCTGCATGCTAGACCTTAACAGAAGTTATTTAAAGATGCTGGCACTACCACTTTTAAATGTCTTAATCAGTTTGGATTTAAAAACTAGGCCTTAACCTATCAATGCAATCAAACATGTGTCTTGTCTGAATTTTGAAGTTTGAACTTATTCTTTTGGTACTCAACTATGAACTTTTGCTTAGTGATGATTCAAGCAAGCTCAAATTGCAAACCATAAATTATACTTTGAAGTCATGAAGTCTCTAACATTAATATTTGCAAGCTGTGTTTGTCATTTGCATGTGAGGGGAATATATGATGACTCTGATATGACTGCCCACACAAAAAATAGTTTTGAAAGTTCTTTTAACATGCTGAGTAGAGGGCTTAATTTGGTTTTCGCTCTGTGATAATCTTCTCTGGTCTACCTAAGAAACATATTTTCATTTGGTACATGATCAAGAACGCGTGAACATTCAAAAGTGAGTGCTTCCTGTCATTACAAAAAATCAGGTGATCTGTTTTGATTTCAGTGCTGCCAAGAATAAATTAACAAATTACTCCCTGAGGCATTTCAGAATGGAGACAACTGGCTTATCTGAGCTGTTGTCTGCTTTGCTGTACTGGCTACCAGATTATCTACTAGTGCTTATGTGTTGTTTTTTGTTCGTATGCTGTTCGTTCCCAGTATAATGTTTGAACATGTAAACTCTTGCAGTATGTGGTCATATCTTTCTTAAATCAAGTTTATACATTACTACCTGTTGATATTTCTAGTGCTGTCTCTGATCCTTTCCTCTCTAATTTTCATTTATCAAACAAAGTTATGCTTCTACATTCTCTTAAGTGAAGTGCCTCCTAGCATGCACCTGCCACAGTGACATATGCTGGCTTTGGCTCTTCTGACAAGATTGAACAATCATTGTTTCTGCTCTTATATGCAGATCTGGAATGGAAGCTTATTTATGTAGGTTCTGCAGAGGATGAGACTTATGATCAACTACTGGAGAGTGTGCTTGTTGGTCCCGTGAATGTTGGGAACTACCGTTTTGTATTGCAGGTTATCCTTGATGACTCCTGTTAGTTATGGTCTCTTTTGTTATTGGATTTTAGGCCGCTGCAAGGTCAACTCGTTTTAATAGCTTGGTTGGCACTACTGCAGGCTGACCCACCTGACCCCTCAAAGATTCGTGAGGAAGATATTATAGGGGTTACAGTGCTTCTCCTGACTTGTTCATATATTGGTCAAGAATTTATTAGAGTGGGTTACTATGTCAACAATGACTATGATGAAGAGCAGCTGAGAGAGGAACCTCCTCCAAAGGTCTTGATTGAAAGGGTTCAAAGAAATATTTTATCCGATAAACCCAGGGTGACAAAGTTCCCCATAAATTTCCATCCTGAAAATGGCGGAACTGAAGAGCCTTCTCCATGTGATCAGCCTCCTGAAAATGTAGTCAATGAGGAAGAAGTCGAACTTCCTACTACCCCGAGTCATCCACAGTCATCCTGAACATGGGGGAACTGAGGAGCCCCCTCCATGCTATCAGCCTCCTGAAAATGAATCCAATGAGCAAGAAGGGGATCTTTTGTAACAGTTTAGTCGGGCTAGAAAGAGTCTTTCATCATGAAGAATACTGGTAATCTTTTGTATTTTCTTTATGAAGTCTTCAGTTTTAGAAGAAATATAAACTTAAACTGATCTTTGAGAAGTTCAATATGGAGAAGCTCGGTGTAGCATGCTTTTTTACTTGTTGGAGTTGATTTTTGTTCTTGTTGCTGTTCTGCCGCTTGTAAGTAGTTTCTGTGTGGGTTGCTACCAAGGGCATATGATTTTATGGACTGCTGAATTCTTTATCAGTTTAATTTTGACGAAAGAAGTTCTTTAAGAGTAGGCCTGGCGTTGGCTGTGTAGTTCGGCCCAACGCCTCAGCCCAATCACCTTGCTTACTTCGCTGGACCGTTGGTACTTCGTTGATTGTATTGTTCTTTGGTCTTTTTTTCTTCTTAAAAGTTTTTGTTTTGTCTCTTGTTGCGTTGGGCAATCGATGGTCTCAACAAGAGGTCCATTTGCTTCACGGTCTCGTTGGTGAGGGTTTGATTTGGATCCGTCCATTTACGGTGGGGTCCTTTGGAATTCGACATGTGACATGTTATTAGATCATAGATGGTTCAGATTTGACCATTATTGACTGTCCACGCCTAGCCCATATGTTTTCCCCTTTAAGAATACTGTAGCATTATTATGTTACTGTCTCCATCCCAAAATTTTTACTCAATTTTAGTTTTTTAATTTAAAATTGACTTAAATTTATTTGTATTATTATTTAATAAATAATTTAAGTTATAAATGAATCAAAGAATTGGAGAGGGGAAGAGTATTATTTTTTAATGCCCTTTATTTTCAAAGTCATCAATTGGAGTGCATTTTCTGGGACAAGCAGAACACTCTTCAATAGGGATGTCAACGGATATTCGGCCCGACAGATATTCGACTAAATCCTATCCGATGGATAGGATTTTTTTTACAATTAAATGGATTTGGAGAGGATTTGGATTTTTTTTTTTTTGTACCCGCCGGATGTGGATAGGATATGGGTTTAGGTCCATCCGCCCCGTATCCTACCCGTATATATATAAGAAAAATGAATTCAGTTAAATAATTATGATTGTGGCTATATATTCTGTGGGGGTGAAATGGCCGAATCACTCACATATATACATATACTGTAGTATTATATATAAGGGTAATATAGTAATTGCTAGAAAAATAAATTTGCTCAGATAAACGAGATTGTGGCTTTCGGGTGAATTAGTCGAATAGCACCATTTTCTTTCCCATTTCTCTGTGCAACTACGTATCCGTATCACTCGACTTTGTATTTTCTTCGCACAATTGACAACGGCGAGCAGAGCACGGCAAGCAGCGATTGACGGCGACGACGAAGAGCAGGTATCACTCAAATCGCACCATGTTTTTCGCATTTTCTTCACATAATTGACGACAATGACGACGACGAACAGGTATCATTAGAATCGCACCATGTTCTTCGCACAATTGACGACGACGAGCAGAGCACGGCAAGTAACGACGCACCGACCTAGAGTTTTCCTTAGATCAGCAGCTGCAACATCAAATTATTGCCCAAACTGTGAGTTATCCCTTCTCTGTCTTACCCATTCTCTCTTGATTCTGTCATTTTTTTCATTTTCTTGCTAGGGTAGAATTTTTGTAATTATGTGTTGTAGGCTTTTGGAGTGCTTTATTTGCTTCTTAGTGCCAAGGGGCTTAAAAATTAAAATGGACCTCTCTAGAGCATTTCGGGAACAACTACTACTGTTATTTATCTTCTCCTTTCCTGGTGAATTGTAGTCGGCTAAAGGTATTGTGCGATTGGTTTGTTCAAAATAAGCTTAAACATCAAAATCATCCCTGTTAAGCATTTTGAATAGTTTCTATTATTTTTTTGCTCTATTGCAGTATTGCCAAAAACTTGATTTCCTTGGTTCAATAAATTAGCTAAACCTGAATATATCTATGGTGATGCCCGAATAAGCTACAAATAGTTATAATTTTACTTCTAGGAGGTTTTTTTTTTAGTTGCCAAATTAATTCGTAAATATAGCATCTGTTTACAGTTGCATGGAGGACATGGAAAAAGTCCAATTTGCCGCCTCACTCAATGTTGAAGAGTTTGGTGAATGTCTTGGTGAACCAAGCCAATGTGATGTTCTTAAATCTAGTTTGCCTCTTTTGCCTCCACAAGATGGTTCTACGGATGTAGAACATGGAGAAAAAAAAAAGATTGTTGTTGCTACTAATGATCAAGCAACCAAACAGCCAAATACTAATCCTGTTTCTAAGCCTCCTTTGCCCCCACAAGCAGCTACTCCTATAGAAGAAGGGACAAAATTGGCTTCTGGTGGTGCTGAGGGAAAAAAAAGGTTGACCTCAAAAGCATGAGAATTCTTTACAAAGGTAAAAGTAGATGGTGTTTGGAAAGCAAAGTGTAACCGTTGCAACAATTTTCTTTCATGTAAAGTTAAGAATGGGACAAGCCATTTGAATGATCACTACCAAAATTACTGTCGTAAGATGCAACATAAAGATGTCAAGCAAATGCTTTTGAGAGGTCAAGCGAAGGCGGATGGAACAATGATGGTTGGAACATATTCTTTCGATCAAGAGGCTTCAAGAAAAGAGCTTGTGAAAATGATTATCGTTCATGAGTATCCGATCTGCATGGTGGAACATGACGGTTTTCGGAGCTATTCGGCTAGCCTCCAACCATTATTCAAGATTCCTTCTCGGAACACAATAAAGAGTGACATCCTAAAGTTGTATGAAGATAAGAGAACATCACTTATGAGGGAGCTTGATTCACTTGATAGCTGGATTTCAGTTACCACAGACATGTGGATAGCAGAACATAAAAAAAAAAAAGGATACATGGCAATTACTGTACACTACATTGATAGCTCGTGGATTTTACAAAAACGAATGTTAATGTATGTATTGAATTAACTTAGTATCATGCTTTTGATGCTACAGTGTATATTTAATTTTAGAGATAATATAGGATTGAAGATGTTGGATTAATTTATTTTCAATAAGAAATGATGTGGTTACCATGAATGTTGTGAATGTTGGCTATGATTAATTTTAGAGATAATATATATGTCGTGGTTTGTTATATATTGGCTGCTATGACTGTTATGAATGTAGGTTTTGTTAGATACATGAGAATAATGCTAGATATATCATATAGATATTAGCCTAACAGAAAAGATGTTTTTGTGTAGGTTTTGCTATGTTTTCGCCCCACACACAAAAGAAGTGATAGCTAGTAAATTGTTAAGATGCTTTATAAAATGGAATATTGACAAAAAGCTCTGCACTCTTACGGTTGATAATTGTTCTACTAATGATGGTGTTGTGGAGATATTGATGCATAAACTTCCAACTGATTCTCTTCTCCTAAATGGGAATTTCTTTCATATGAGGTGTTGTGCTCATATTCTAAATCTAATTGTGCAAGATGAATTAGATGTCATTCGGACTTGCATTGAGAAAATTCATGATAATGTTGTTTTTTGGACTGGATCGCCAAAAAGAGTGGACAGCCAAGTAGTGTCATCTTCCAACGAGCAAAAAGTTGTCAATTGATTGCAAAACTCATTGGAACTCCACTTTTTTAATGCTTGAAACAACCATTATATATAAAGATGCCTTTCCTCGTCTACAGATGCTAGAAAAGCACTACAAATCTTGTTCAACTAGAGAGGAGTGGATAGTTGCTGAGGATAATTGTAGAAAATTTAAAATTTTTTATGAAGTAACTAAGATGTTCTCTGGATCAATATATTCTACAGCCAATCTCTACTTCAAGCAAGTTTGTGAGATTAAATTGGAATTGAAAAAATGGGTTGAGGAAGAAATTGGCATAATGAAAACTATGACACAAAAGATGCTGGAGAAGTTTGACAAGTACTGGGAAAAAATGCATGGAATTGTGGGTGTTGCCACACTTCTAGATCCAAGGTATAAAGCAGTTTTTCTAGAATTTCAATATTCTAAGATATATCCTGATTACACCTAAGAGAAAGTTGAAGAAGTCGTTCAAATTTGTTATAATTTGCTTGAGGAGTATGAAAGAAAAGGTGTACAACAAAAGGCTGAAGGGATGTTTTCATAGTCTCAGTCATCTATTTCAAATGATCCTAAAAATCAAATGATGGACTTCTGCCAATTTGCAAATAGTAAGAAAAGAAAAAGATCTAATCTTAGGGCAGAGCTGGACCATTATTTAGATGATGATGCAATACCTTGGACACCATCATTTGAAATTTTAGTATGGTGGAAGGTGAATTCTGGTAAGTATCCAAACCTTGCTCGTATTGCCAGAGACATTTATGCTATGCCTGTGAGTACAGTTGCTTCTGAGTCAACATTTCGTGCTAGCGGAAGGTTAATAAGCCCACATTAGAATAGGTTACTTCTATCCACCATTGAGGCGTTAACTTGTTCCCAAAATTGGTTGCGTGCTGAAAAAATGGGTAAATTTTTCTTCTTCCATTACTTGCTTGTTTATGAACATCTACGGTATAAAATGCTAATTAGTTGCTATTTTTTTTCCTTTGCTAGCAGTTCTTTTAAGCGATGAGGCTGAGCTTCTTCCCGGTCGTCTTGTATGTGTTGATGATGATATTGATGTTGATGAAACTGATGGAAGCACTATCACTGATGTTTTCTTTGAAGTAGAAGATTATGATTGACTTCATTTTAACAGGTAGTGTTAATGCTCTATTTTTTTTTCTTTTTACTGTTTTAATCTTTTATCGCTAATACACAGAGAAGGTGCTTGCTGTTTGCTGTTATGTTTGCTATTTGTTGATACACTTGGTTTTTTTTTGGCTGCTTAAACCATGCACTTTTGCTCAACTAGGAACTAACAACTTGGATCATTGATTTCCTAAGCATGGTTGTGTATGCTACATATTTCTCTCAAGTAATAGCTGAGGGGTTGCTATGGCAGAATGAAGATCATATTACTTTGCTCTCGGAGCTTATCAAGTTAGGATTTCTTGTGGAGTTCGACGAAGAAGCTGTCGGTTTTCTGTTGAAGTCTAAGAATTTGCAGGTTTTCACAGCAGATGAGGAATTCCTTTCTGCTGCATTCAGCAAAGAGTAGAAGCTCTTAGTGTGATTTAACTACAGTTTATGGACTATTCGATAGGCCTAAATGACTTCAATTTCATAGAACAAGTTGTTTTTCCATCTCATCATTTTGCTTCATTCTTCCTTCCCAATCTGTTTGTCGTCTAGAGCTTCCACATGCTTTGGATTGATACGAATGATTGTTAGATTTTGTTGACTTATGGAGGTTCTTTGGTAGGCATGTTTTTGGTTCAAAGTTTTAAGTTAAATTATAGAAGTTCAAAACACTTCGCCCAAATGGTCGCTTAAGCCTGCAAAATGGAAACTTGGAGGCTATAATTTGTTTCATTGCAGATGTTAGTGTATTTAGAATCATGTTTTGTCACATAACAACAGTTCTCATTTTTCATATGTTCGTGATGAAATTTGAAGACCAAATCTATATAGTACATTAAATGACAAGGGGAGCAAGAGATTGTGACAATTGTTCTTGGGATGGTGGTTCGATACCGGGTAGACTCTTCTAACCAGGCTGCCTCATTAACTATTGTACATGTATAGTTGTTGCTTATTAATTGTTGATCAAATTAACCTCTGACATTTTTGCATGCATTAGGTACCCCAATCAACATTAATCTCAAGTTTTATACTAATTGCACAACTAATGCCTATCAAACTCGGTATTAATTCTAACCGAGAATATAAGTTTCTTTCTTTTATTTTTTTGATAGAAAGAATAGTAAGTTTCTAATTAGCTTAATAAACTAATAGATAGTGCCCCACTACCAGATTATTTTGTTATCCTCAATTATTAGTATTCTGCAAACTAACACTTGTTCTTGTTTCCTTCATATTTTAACATTTTGCGGAGTTGCATTGGTGCGTCAAAGATCTCCATGGGTATCATCTTGACTTGTTAATTCAAGGATGGTGCAAGTTGTAGTCATATGTTTAATTTATCAGATTGTATTGTACGGGCACTAGACATTGTAGTTGGATTCAGTTATATCAGCGTGTTTAAATTACCTAATTGTTGCACTTAATTATGTGTCTTTTATTGTTGATATTATTTTGCTAGAGGATTATTTTTTAATATTTTTTAATTATGATATTCTGTTATAAAATTATATTTTTTATTATGATAGATAGCAAGCAGTAGGTTAGTGGATTTTATCCAGATCCTACCCGCCTTAAAATGGGTAGGATATAGATGTTAAAATTGTAAAACCGATGAATGGTGGATAGAATATGAATTGAATATCCAACATAATGGATGAGATATGAGTTTAGTACCATCCTACCCAAATCATATCCATTGACATCCCTATTCAACATTGTTCATTTACTCTTTGCGCCTCCTTTTTTTTTTTTTTTAAAAAACATAAGATAAAATGAATTACTAACATTTTATTATATAAAAAGTATTTTATTCATCCTAAATTGATTGCAACATATTCCATTATTATTTCAATATTCATTTTCACGTATAAAAAATGAAGTACAAAAGTGAAAAATGCATAAACTTTTCTCTTTTTAAACCTCTGTACTAATGGAGTAATAGTTAATTGGTAATGTAAGAATAAATAATTCTTAACATCAAATGAATACTCCTTCCATCCCATATTCTTTAAAATATTTTTCTTTTTGGACTATTCTAAATTTTTTAAAACATTTCTTTATTTAGTAAACTTTTTCCATATCATTTATCATTATAACCTCATTTTAACCCCTCTTTCCCTTTCACAACAAACTGACACATTTTCTCTCTCACCATATTATTTTTTCTCTCTCTTCCTATCATTTGACCTAGAATGACTTGATGACGATTGCCACTGTATGCCCACTACTAGGTCAAGGATCTACAAATGGTGATGAGGCTGTGGGTTTGTGCACAAATCAACATGACAGAGGGGTTAACAGTCAACTGGACAGAGATGAGGATGCAGACATATTGGAGATGACAATCGTCATGACGGGGAGGACAATTGACCTAACAGGGACGACAATCGACACACTTGGGGCAAAAGTGACAAGATCGGGGTGGAAGCGAATGAGAGCCAGAGACAATGTGACTAGACGGGACAACAACGCAATTAGACATGGCAACTAGATGAAGTGACTAGACAAAAGCAATGAGGTTTAGATAGAAGCCAAAGACAAGGCAATGAGAGAGATAGAAGGGTGAAACCAAGGACAAAGACAAAGGGCAAAATAGAAAGCCGTGAGCAAAAACGCATCTCACAAAAAAAACTGCATGAAGCTATATTTGCTTCAAACAACATGGGACAGAGGGAGTATATGGTGACATGACGTAAATTGACATACTCTGAAAGTAACTCGTCACAGAAACGCGTATTTAGGAAAAACATGGTAACACAGTCAAATCAATGACTGGTGGCCCGCAGATCAAAATTTTGCATTCCAAAACTAGAAAAGACAAATAGCTGGACGGAGAGGGCAAAGACCAAATTGTAAGGGAAAAACAAGACACTGCACTGCTTCAAACCCTGTAAGAAGCGCGTTACACCGTCTCCTCATCTTTACGCCTCTTCTTTGCACCATCTTTTGTTGGTCGCTTCTCTTCTCTCGTTCTCTGCAGTTCATGGTGGAAAAGTCAGCTGGGTCTTGCACAAGCCACTAAAGAACAACGCAGAGTGCCATTAACATGGCTGATTACCTTGTTTCTAGAACCTTTGCGCCACCGATTCCTTCCTTTCTGCTTACTTTTCAGGTTACCCTAAACAAAGAAACTAAAGTTATATTCCTTGCATTCATAAATACGCATCCTTGAATCTACATTTTTCATAAGATAGAAACTGCAGCTCAAACAAAGCACCTGGGCATCACCGGACACAGGAACTTTCCTCTCAGCAACAATCTCTTGATTCTCAATTTCACCGTCGCTATTGAGAACAGCTTTCAACCTACCTTCCTCCAGTAGTTTCTCAGACCTAGCATGTCTCTGCAACATATGAGATTTCCATTTGAGCTGAATCTGTCGGCACTGCAGGCAGTTACGAAATTCTACATAGATCCTAGTTCCAGTCATCTCAAGAAACAGCAGCAAGAAAGTTCTTAAAAAAATCTACAAACAATCCATCGCATTAGGTAACTTCCACAATATGCTTATCAGTAAGGCAATGTCTCACCAATCCAATCAATTTTATAACCTGGCTGTATCTTGCAACTCTGGAGAATATGCCATAATCATAAGAGTAGAAAGGAAAAAAAGTGTCATTTTCTGCATGCATTAATAGTCCTTAAGTTGAGTAACTGTTGTTAGACCAATAACAGATGAAGTAGGCATTGCTAATGCCAGTGATTGTTTCGGTGTAAAGAAAGAACCACTAAAAAACATGCATCACCTTGGATTTCAGATGAGCTCTCACTGTGTCCTCATTCAAACAAACAATTCTTGGGCATATCTTGCACTTAAATACTGATTTACATTTCATGATACAGCTTGGGGCATCATCTGGCACTGACTCCTTTCTTGCATCTCTATTGGGTACACTTTCAATTATTTCATTACCATGTCTGCTAAAAAACTGTTTACCAGTGACAGCATTTTTGTCATCTCCTGTTTCATCATCACTCACAGAACCTGCCATATTACCTGTGCGAACAAATTTAAGAAGAGTTTTTTCTTATAATTAACAGAAAATTCTAGTTGAGGTCAAGTCCACATTGAACAACTTCTACGGTTCAGATAGCAAGAAACAAGACTCTCAGAGAGGTTCATTATTTAAAACCAGGTAATTTCCAGTAGCTAAATTTCCAAGGCCACATAATTACAAATGAAACTTAGTGTATGTCTGTGTGATCAGAAAATTGCAAGCTATTTCTCCAGAAACTCCAAAATGACATCAATAGTTAATTAAGGGAGAAGCATTTTCTTTTGTACTCATTATTCAAATTACTTAAAAGATAGCCCAAGACTATAGCTTCTGGTACTCCACAATTAAAAGATATACCTGACAAGCCTACAGCAAGCTCATTCCCTGAGCTATTCTCACTCTCATATCCTGAAACATTAAGAAGTGATCATATTAAAACAAGGGAAATTGACAAGATTTTTTTTTTTTTTAAAAAGGAAGAAAAAAGAAACATAACCAATGTGAGTTAAAGAACCACTCTCAGTTAAAGGCATAAATTTGTTCCAACAACTTTCTTCCTATCTCTTATGCTCAAATCCATCTAGCATAGAACAACAACAATGGTAAAAACCCCAGGGGGCTGCAACTAATGAGCACCTTGAAAGGTATATTATATCTAATAGTGTGCCACTTTAAGGAAAGTGTAATTGCCCTGTGTATGAAGATGATGAGACTGAGCTTGCGTGGCTACCGAGACAACCTGTGAAAGGGCACAGTCCAGAACATCATAAAAATCTTAATAAAAGAATAGACGCGTCTATTTCAAAATCAATCAAAATTCCTTAAGAGGAAGCTGAGAAGATTTACACTAAGCTAGCTAGTCAGTCCTTGTGAAAGGCCCTCCTGAGTGTGAGCACTAAGCTACGCTGGGGCATCTCATGAAGGTGGTCCTGGAAATATATTCATCTCCAGTGACCAAATCAGTAAGCTATTCAGGGAACCCAAAAAACTTGCATCTACACTACATGCCACCTTCTTCTTATCTAACACCCCTACTCCTAAAACCTAGCATTTTCCCCATTCAAGAGAATAAGATTATAATCATAGAAAAACATTGATGATAACCAACTAGGAAAGAAGTGAACCAAAAGATTGAGTTCAAATTATAATTAGGCAAGCAATTTCCGGCATTTCTCCCCTTTCAAGTCTTTTCATTTCGGGAGAGAGACAAACCAGATGAGGCGGAGGCAGATCCATCGTTCTTCTCTGCTTCGGCGGCAGAAGTTTCTTCCTCATCTGCTTCCTGTGAGTCCTCCGTCTCTTGGGCTTCGAATTCAGACCCTGAAGATGAGGAGGATGAATCGGAGGCAATATCTCTGTCGCCATGTTCAAGCTTGTAGAATCGCCTCTTTATCATACTCCTTAGAATCGAACACAGGCCACAATACACAGAGCAGAAATCTGTGTCCAGATACTGGACAGACCAGGAAAATAGAAGAACGGTTGATCTTCACCGAGGTTTGCCGCGAGGCGCAACCAGCGGCAACGACGGTGAGAAGGAGAAGGGTTTTTGTAGGGTTTGACTTAGAGCGGCTGAAG
Organism: Aquilaria sinensis; assembly: GCA_005392925.1. Lineage (NCBI taxonomy): Eukaryota > Viridiplantae > Streptophyta > Magnoliopsida > Malvales > Thymelaeaceae > Aquilaria > Aquilaria sinensis. Next base: position 699,559 of record SMDT01002724.1, read on the forward strand.
CGCTTGGAGTACGGAGCCTGAAATCGCCGACTTGGGTGGTTTTCCTTAATTCCTTTTGGGGTAAAATCCATCGTAGTCCCTTAATTTATTTTTTTATCTCAAATTAGTACTTTAACTTAAGGTTGTCATCTCAAAGTCCTTTACCTCATATTGCGCAATCAATTAAGTTTATTCAATCAATTAGACAGTTAAATCAGATAGAAATTACTAACGTGACATTAATTAACATTAAAAGAAGTGTAAAATAACACTTTTGATCCTTTTAAATTTACTCTAAATGATTTTAAGCCTTAAACTTATATCTTTTACCACAATGACTAATGAATCTCCAGCCCCAACCACGGCTGCCAAATCACCACCCACCTCACCATCCATCATTCATCATCCACAACGAGATTTGGAAATTGGTTCAATTTCACCATCGTGCATGGTGAACTTTGGATAGCAATCTTCGAGATTTAGGCAATCGTGATCTTCGCAAGGATGAGGATGCGAGACAGTGATTGAATGACGACAGATTGGTGATTGGATGTGCGTGATGTTCGTGGCTAGACGGTGACAGCATTTCACACATCCTCATGATCCAACAGCAATTTGGTGGTGACGACGATGAAGATTTCGCAGCAATTTCATGCACCCTCGGGTGAGTGTCGGTGGTGTCAAAGGTGGTGGAACTTGCGAGGGGACAATGATGCTAGGCCAGCTTTGCTTGGGGATTTTCTGGAGGTGGAGAGGAGATTAGGGGGTGTGGCAAGTCGTGACAATTGGAGGCAAATCCAAGCAAATCGAGGCAAATCCAAGTGAATCAAGGCAAATCAGTAGCAAGTCGCAATGATCGATAACAGTGGTGATGGAGAGGAGCAAGAGGTGGACGATGGGTTGGTGGTGGATAGGGATGCCAACAGATATCCGGCCCAACGGGGATCTTGATGTATCCTATCCGACGGGTCAGTTTTTTTTTTTTACAATTAAACGGATATGGGGTAGATATGGGTTTTTTTTTTCACCCGTTAGATATGGGTAGGGTGCAGGTTTGGGGTCCATCCACCCCATATCCGCCCCATATTTATATATGATATTAAATATTTGCTTGGTACAAGTAACCATCTCTTCTAATTAGAAAAGACTTGCTATGTTTGTGATATATTGATTTTAGAGTGTGTTTTTTTGTAGTATGTTGATATGTTTGAAGTGTGAATTTATGTGTGGTGCTCTCTTATAGTGTACCTACTATTTTTTTTCACATATTAATAATATTTTTGACGTCTTTAATTGATGTAATTTATATCTTCTTACTTAGTTTTTTTTTTTGTGTGTATGAGTGTGGAAGTGTGGTGGATGGACGGGTTTTTACCCGATCCTATCCGCCTAAAAATGGGTAGGATATGGGTGATAAGATTGTTCACCCAATAGGTGACAGGTAGGATGAGCGTAGGGCATCCAATGTAACGGGTTGGATGTGGTATTGCCCTCATCCTACCCAATCCGAACCATCGACATCCCTAGTGGTGGATGAGGTGATGGGTGTTGCCGTCACTCGAGATTGTGGATTGGGGATTGAAGGTTTGAAGAAAATGGTGTAAATTGTAGATACCTAAGTTTAAAGGTTAAACTTATTAATTGAAACAAATTAGAGACCATATTTGTCATTTTACATTTCTTTTAGTATTAAATAATGCCGTATCAGCCATTTTCATCCAACTTAACGACAAAATTGATGGAAAGAACCTAATTGGGACATGCAATATGAGGTAAAGGACTTCAATAGAATAACCTTAAGTTACAAATTTGGGATTAAAGAATAAGTTAAGAGACCAAGGGTGGATGTTAACCATTCCTTTTGTTTTTGAATTTTCTTTATAGGTAGAAATAGCAACCTTGCCATCAGAGTTATGCATTTCTACAGTATTTGCCGCTATGTTTAATTTCTTGCTGGGTCGCGCACTTAAGTATTTATTTATTTTTCTTTTTGCCTATTAATGAGTATAAAATAAGCATTAACTGATTCCAGTCGGATTAATAAAAGAGCATTTAATTCCATATTGGATTATAGTTTGGCTGCAACAATGTCAATTTGTAAGTACAAAGTCGTTTACGAATAATAATTCGCTTTTAAAAATTAAGTAACTAATTTTTGTCCCTTCCCAGCTTATAAAAAAGAACAGACAAAATAATTTATTTTTACGAAAAATTTTTAAATGTGTTTCCACAGTAAATGTTCTAAATATTTTCGAATGTGTTTTTTTTGGTTAGAAGTAATGGTATCTGAAAGCCAATAAAAAGCATTAATTAATTTTTATTAAATAATATAATTTTTACAAACTCTGAATAAAATCCACATACCAGAGCGAATTAATTCTGGGAAATCCTTGTTTTACCAATCCCAGCACCACTTTGCTGATGACCATGCATAAAACTTATTGGGCGGCCTCCCCTGAATGGTTTAATTAAGGAGTTTATTAAGTGCAAATAAGGTGAATAAAAAACTCTGAAAGAAATCAACGTGGATTTTTGTAAAGCATGTGCACGTTATATATAAGATTAGTAAAGCCATTTTTTTTCCTTCTGAACAAACAAGTTAAAGCACGTTTAGAATAGTCCATGCACTTGAAGAACATAGAAAGAAAGAGTTGGAACTAAATTAAAGATGATTTAACAAGACTAAATATATGTTTTGTTTGTCCATTTAGTTATATATATATATATATATCCAGCCTAGCTAGATAATACACTAGTATTTATTTAAATTCTGCTTCTTGCGCGAAGCTGCTAAATCTGGCTTGGTTCTACTACGACTTGCTCCATCCATATTTAATTCCTCTTCACTTATATATTCCTCGTCCCAGCTCAGATCGATGTATTTGTTCACTGCACAAGCAAATTAACAAGAATTAAACTTCTAATTAAGAAATGCCTGCCACTAGTTCACATCTTCCATGAAAGGCTCTGGCAGATGTATTTGGCAGGGATCAAAATTTTTTATCTTTTTCTGTAAGATTATTGATAAGATTGGAAACTGGATTGGAGCTTTTGATTCAGCCAAATTAATAGAAGTTTAAATCCTTAATTGACTGCTTCCCAATATATAGCTAGAAACCTTTAATTGAATGAATAAAACTTTAAGCGGTTAATCTCTCCTAGCTATAACCTATTAATGCTGATGTTTTGTTAATTACACTTTCTCCTCTAATATTTTGAATTAATTACATTTTCTCCTTGAACTTGAAGATTTGGTGCTAATTATTACACTTACACCCCAAAGTTTTCAGACCTCGCTACTCAGAATCAGCACGTACGAATGACAACTGTACGTATAGGGCATAATTAAAATTTTTTTAAGTTTGTATATATAGGATGATAATAAAGAAAAAGCTAATGCAATTAATCTTCTTCATTTGATAGGACGTACATCCTAATTTAAAGAAAATATTGTGGAGCTAATTACCTGCTGCTTTGGTGTAGGTGGGCATTCAAATTGGGGATGAGAAGTTGATGGGTCGAAAATCAACTGCTGGTGTTGGTTGGCGATATCTGAGTTTCTCATAACAGACTCCTGAAAAGGAAAGGAATAATACCCACCAAACAAATAAACAAGCTACCGCATTTATATATTTAACATCCAATTAATTAATTAGCTAGCTGGCCAGGATTAAATTAATTAAGCCACTTAATTAAGTATTTCTGAATAATAGAATGGCTTATTTTCATAAACACACACACATATATATATAATTGTAGCTAGCTAGGAGTGACACAGAATTGCAAAAAGGAAAATATTTTGCTGCTCACTGCGTTCATCATGTCCAGAATGGGGAAATGGATAGAAGCCGGAGGAAACTCCCTTTCCTTGGGAACCTTGCCGTCATCTTCATCCTTAAATTCCTAAATATAATTCACATGTCTTCCTAAAATGACTTAAAATAGTACAAGAGAAGATATATATATATATATATATATATATATGATATATATGAGATTTTGTATTTGAAGCTAGAGGGGTACGTAGGTGGGTAGGTGGCGATCACCTTGTGATGGGGGATGGGAACGGCGCCGCACAGGAAACTGAAGGCATCGTTCTGGCGGAGAGCGCGGGCGATGTCGCAGCGCTGCAAAGTACGGCGCCTGTCCGGCGTCTGCAGCCATGCCCGCAGCGTCACCTCCTTCACGAACAACTCACATGCCTTTGAGAACAGTACCGGAGCATCTGCACTTATCATCTGTACCCATACGTACAACATTCACGTACCTAATGCTTGCATGCACGTGTATATATATATATATATATATATGTAAGAAGTGATGTTATACTAATTAAACTGTTACCTTCACATCTTTTTTCGATTTCATGACCCTCTTGATCCTTGCCAGAGGCAGGTTCTGGCTGCTCTTGAAAACTACTCCGTGCAGGTGCAGTACGTACACAATTCAGCCCAGAACCAAATTAACCAACCACACGTACAGATCCATTCGCGTACGCGAAATTAACAAGCAAAGTATTAATTGTAAGAGAATTATATAAGTACAGTACAGTACAGAAAGAACCAACCAATTAATTTCGTACCACGAGTACTGTCGATCTCGTTCATCTGCTGATTCCAGAAGGACTCCAGAGCTTCCTCCTCAGGTGACTCATGAGGGCGCCTCATTTCCTCCATTAGGTACAGGGTGTTGTTCTACCACAGCCATAACCAAATGAAATTGCGGTTACATATATTATAAGCTCCATTCAAACATATGAAAAACGAATCACTGAATTTGGGTGGGTTTTGTTGATTTGGATATATATATTTCCAAGTTGAATATTTACCTCACTGCTGGGAGAACGCTCTTCCGGCATCAGAATATTTGAAGTCATCTGGAGGAAATCATAATAGGCTTCCGGAGATTGCAACCTCATTGATTCACGGTTCAAATCCATTGCTACCTTTCCACTGCAATTCCCTTGGGGCCCAGGAGGATATATAAACTACTGTTTCTCAAGTAGAGATCGGCATGCACTGACCAGAGTTGGGTGGGGGAGGAGCTAAAAAGCAAGTGCATTTATACGTTGGTGGTCAAAGTTTTGAAGCAATTAATAAAAGAAGGGTTGTGCGCGAAAAGGTAAGGTGGGTTTATGAACTTCTAATTAATTAATTATCTTAAATATGTAATTAAATCCATAGCAGGAGTAGTATATTAGAGTAGTCCATCACATCCAAATAATTCTATAAAAGAACTAATTTTTTAAGCTTATGCCTCAGATGAGAGAGCTTTTAAACGACTTAAATATAACTATATATAAGTGGGTTATATACATAGTCATACTTCAAATAAAATCAGCCATATCATCATTCATTATACTAACTCTTTTATAGAAACGTATGGATGTGACGTTATTTATAACTATATGTGTAATATATAATTCAATTGTTTATGTTTACAATAATTAGCCCTACAAAATGACATGACATTATTTTCTATAATTTCGCACACCACTGTGTAATTTCATATATAGAACTCTTTCATGCATTTTATAAATTGTTGATTCACCAAGTAATTAGCAAAATCAAAATCATCTTATATGATTTTCTTTTACTTGGATAATTTCTTCTCTCTTCTTAATGGCCGTTGTTCGCTAGTCATTTATGAAGGGAGACGGGAATCGGATTCTAATGTAACGGCTGGACCAGAGTCACCTAAGTTGGCCAGAACAAGTGGAGCTTGTGAATGGGATAAGATGTCTGATGTTTTCAAATAAATCCACAAGCATAGAATGTATCGACGGGCCTATAGAAAACAACAAGGTTATTTTTAACCCACAATTTTGTAGTGGGTGTTTTTGTTCTTAAATTTATTATTAAAATAAATATTAATAATAAATAACTACAAAATTTTTAGCCACAAAGTTGTGCTAATAAATTAAAATTTTATCTTATTTTAATTTTAAGTTGGGTATTCTTTATATTATACTTTTATCATTTAAATGATTAGTTATAATTGAAACATAATACATATACATGCTTTGAAATGATGAATATTTTTTGTGTCACTAAAAAAAATTCACTAAAAAATTTCAGCTTCTATCAATTCAAATTCTAATATTTAATTTTGATAAAAAATTTATTTAGAAAAATTTGCTTTTGAATTAAATAACTTATTCTACAAAACTCAATTAATAAAGATTAAAAGAAAAAGAAAAAAATTGGCCAAAAAAATTTAGGGACTAAGAAATGAAATGGAAAAGCTTTAGGTATTAAAATTTAATAATTGATGGTAACCAATATTTTTCTCTAGAAGATAGTACATAAAAAAATAAAAAAAAATTAAAATTGAAAGAACACGAAGAAAAAATATAGCCAAGTAGTTATTATTTATTAAGTTTGAGACTAAAACATAATATGGGTTGAACTTAGTGATTGAAATGGGAAAGGAAAGAAATTCAGGGGATGAAATTGCAGTTTAACTATAAGAAAAAGTGAAATAAGCTAACACTTACAAAATTATAACACAGGGGTACACAATTTCCTTAAAAGAAGAGGGGAGAATTTCAAAAACATTAATCCTGTCCAACAAGAAAAAAAAAATCAGCAATATTTATGAACAGTGCTTAACACTATTCATACACAATGCAAAACTTATGTCTTTTAGAATATAGTTATAATATACAAAGTAAAGCTCAATTTAGAAAAAAATGTACTTTCTTAAGTTTCATGATATACATGTCTTTTGTCTGTTTTATAGAAAGATACGGGTATTGTGCCATATAAATAAATTTGGTATGTTTCTCTAACATTACCCCTTATTACATTATATAAATATAATAGCAATACGTATTTATAAACTTTACATAGTGAAATGGTATATATGAAGAAAAATAGAATAAATAAATATAGGAAGAGGCACATGTTGGAATAGAAACCAAAAAATCTACATTGGGCTGTGAACAAGAAAATCTGTATACTCCCCTCCGTCTCAAATTCTTTAAACCATTCACTTTTTAGCAATTAATTTATAATTTTTTATTTTCAACATTTTAGTATATAACTAAAAAACCTTTATATAAAAATGATAAATCAAGACCTATAGTCTCTAAATATATTTTTTTAAATTTTTTTCTACTAAATACTGATATAAACAAATTCAAGTCAAACTATGTAAAAAAGTTAAATGGTGTAAAAAAAATGAGACAGAGGTAGTAATATATTAAAGCTGAAGAGGTTCATCCTGTTGGAGTAATGCCAGTTTCAGGCCTCGTCTTTACTCTATTGTTGTGAAGTGGTCCATGTTTTGTGGGAGTTTACATTTTGACAAAACACTCTGTGATGAACACATGTCAACTTGATAGGTTATTTTTCTAGCGACCCTTCCATGATCCATCTGTTATTGTTTTACATTTACGACACTAGGCTTTCAGGTCTTCCACATATGAGGATATGAAAAAGTGTCTGTTTGTTTGGTTATTTTCGTTCCCTTTCCCCTTTGCACATGTTTGGGTCTTAGCACCAGTAATTATTATCTCATGTGTGTTTTAGTCCACATTTTTTGTTGTTATTCTGTGATTTCGTATGGGTGTTTTTGTAAGCACAAGAACTTGGGGGAGTGATTATTAAAGATTGATATGAACAGAAAAGAATTAATTATAACTATCCAAAATTCTTATATTTCAGGTATTATATAAATCATAAATGTATTACCACTACACATCTGCTATTTACATATATATAAACATTTATAAAAAATATATATAAAACATGATAATAATTCAAAATAAAGATAAATATATATTAATATATACACCAACCTGGTTAGACAAAAATTTAGGCTATAATGTAGATGTTCAATATGTTTACCATAGAATTCTATTCAATTCGTAGTATATGTATGTATATACAGATATACACATATATACGTACGCCTATTCGCCCACATCTCAAAATCGATGATGAACAGTAAGAAACACGAAATCTGTTCCCACTCTCCCCCTTTCCATGTGCAAGATACCAATGAAGACATGAGCGATCAAACACTACAATTTGGACAAATCAAATCTTCCCATTATTACATATTCTTCAAGAAGTTAATTTTTTAGTTTATCAAGGATATTCACTCAGGTATTAATTCTCTTCCCCCACTTATTTCCCTCTTTATAAGTTTAGTGCATCTACCTACAAAACCACAAATGATTAATTAAACCTTTAGATCATATACAACTGAAATTTTTTTTCCTCCTTTCTTCTTTTATCCTTTCCTTTGTTCTATATAAATATCCTAGTTTTTTTTCCCTTATAGATAAACACTTCACGACAGCAATCATTTACTTTTGCACAAGATTATGCATCTTCCTCCCTCCTTCAAGTTGCTTGCATGTCTATTTCTCCCATCAGTTTAGATCCCCGGCACTATTACAGGGTCATCTACTAAACGGTAATTGCTCTTCCCAGCCATTCACGCCTCTCAAGCGCCCACACATTGCAACCCCTTCCAGCAGCACAAGACACTCCTACAAATACCTTCGTCAAAGGAAGAACCACCAGTCCCAAAAGTAAAGAGTAAGACTTAGCTTTTGAAGTTTTTAAATTAACAAAATTCTGCGAAATCTAATCTATTCACTCTTCCTCTGACAGCAAGAAAATAGCAGAAATTTTCAGACACTTCGTGATCCATAGACCAACAAGAAATTGAGGTCAACCCAAGATCCATCAGACAAATTAAAAAACGGCTATACGTTTTACTTTACTTAGAATACTGCGAATCCACCAACATTTCATAATTCTCAATCTGAGAATTATTCTATCATTTCCCCTTTCATCAGGAACTTCAGCCAGTCACCAAGAGAACAAAATGAGAAAGCAAATAAACAAGAACAAAACGAAGAAACTAGTAGAGGGCAACAACAAAGGAAACTGAAGAAACAGTCTTTTGCTTATATGTGCTTCTCTATGTAATGAAGAAAGAGAACAGTGCAATATTTCAAAACACTTAGAATGATCATAAAATATATTAACGTAATATCCATTCACCAAGTCCTTTACGTAGTGCCCAAGTTACAACCGTATCATAAAGACATCACTTATTCACGAAAGTTATACCTGGATACCCACTACATAGCGCAGGTCCTTAATTACGCTAGTAATATAGTGTGGCTGGAACACAATATATGCTGGGTCGGAAGAAAAGGGCAAAAAGATGATGGACTTGTGAAAAAAGGGATAAAAGGTGATAGTGGAGGATGGGTTTTCAAGCTACTCTAATGCGGTAATAAGGGGTGGTCACTATGCAGTTTAAACTTAAAAAGCTGAAAACTTGAAATGATTTGGAAATTTGATTCCATGAATTCAACTTCTTGATTCGATGTCAGCTGGAAAGTAGTAAGATAAAATTAGTTTCGGTGGCTTAGTTGGTTATCTTGATAACCAAAAGGTTGAAATTTTAGTTTTATATATTTGGGCTTCTGTACTAGCCCAAAATGTTAGATTACACCACACCCAATGGAAGCCCAAATTTAACACAAACACAAACACAAGTACTCTTACACCAACACTCATCAGTAATCTTTGATGTTTTTACTCACACACAAACACACATCACTCTTACATAGACACACTGCTGTGCTCCTCTTGGCAATTTGCAGTTGGTAGTCACAAATAGTCAGTGCTCCTCTTGCTAGTTGCCTAGTCGGTGGTCAGTTAGGCATAGGTAATGGTTCACGAGAGCATGGAGCTCCTTCACCTCTATCTCTTGTTCCTCCATCGTTTCTCGATCCATGATTGAAAAATCCCTCTGCTCCCTCGTAAGGTACCATTCACAGTCAAGGACTGAGGATCTCATCATCTCCATTAGCATGCCACACATCTGACTTAGTCGACCGTTTGTTGAATTTCATCCGATTTGGTCTGTCTTTCATCCTCGACGTTTTAATCCATGGAGGAGAGAAGTTTCAAAAGTCATGTACGTAAACTCTAGAATTGCTCCCCCATTTCTTATTGAGAAGTTCTTTAGGTCACTTATTGTTCTTTATGCCGCAGTTTCACCACTACATGTAATCGTATTAATTTCCATTATTTTGATTTTAAACTAAACTAAACTAAAATATTTTAGTTCAATTTTACTTCAGTTTTAACCTTTAATTCAGTTAATTTAGTCTCTAATAATAAAGAATTGAAAATTGAATAAACTAAAAAATTTCATTTAGTTTCAAACAAATTATAAACCGAATGATTAGCCATAGCAGTCTAACAAAGTGCAATATTAAATAACGGTTTAGTAGAGTGATGGTTCATGAGTCATTATGACCCATCAATCGATCGGATTCACATGAATTAGTGGTCTTATTGCTTGATTGCCGGTTTATAAAGAATGACAGTCATCACAAACTGTCATAGTAAGATTTTCCTATTAAATGCTAACATTGTATATCCAAAATATTACTATAAAGATAATAAGGCCTCGTGTCTAGGATCAAAATAAAACTTACATATGCAAGAATCAACTTATGAGTAGGTATTCAAGTTTTTCAACCATGATCTACTATTTAAAGATTGATAAATGCATTAGTACATGCATGTAACGAGGGTGTACTTGATTTTAACTAGTAATGACTTATTATATAACGTATAAATATTTCTGACCGATTTGGTTAATAGGTGCACTTGCCTTCTTGAGTAGAAGTGGTAACAAATTAATCAAATTTTTAACAAACAATTCAGGCATGAACTTGATTCGAGTCTTATTGAACTCAAACTCGAGCTTGAGTCTGAAAAAATATTCAATATTAGATGGAGCCGAGCATTGAGATGTTCGAGCTCAAGTTTGATCAAATCTACCAAGCCTTTAATAATTTTGATATAGAGTTAATTCACTCATTCCCTTTAAAGTTAGGTTATAGTCACACTTTATCCCCTAAGGTTTTAAAAGATACAATTTTCCCCTAATGCTATCGGGCATATCAAACTTATCTAGCCAAGCTCAAGCTTCTGCTGAGCTGAGCTCATGCCCAAATTCTAGGGCTTGCCAAGCTTGAAACCACCCACATCTTTATTGAGCTGAGCTCAAGCTCGGGGTGTTTGATGTTCGGGTACACTCCTATACTAAAAGTCTAGATTCTAGGCTCAAGGCTTCTCATATCCCACATGGAGAAATTAGGAAAGCTAAGGAGTTAGGAATATGCTAGGCTTGGCTGAAACAAAAATTAGTATAATACAAGGGATTTTATTTTTATTTTTTTGTTTTCATTTATGAGGGATCTAATGGACTTAGTTGAGCTACACAACATGAAAGTAAGTTGACTCTCTCCTCCTCAATTGATGCAATCACAATTTAATTTCAGTATCTTGGGTTTCAAGAGAAAAGATTTTTACCCGCTAAGTTCTTTAACAAATGCATTTAAACTCATGAATTCATTAATTCCCCCCTCTTGTTATTTTATATGTTTTTTCCTTTTAATTCCATCCGTTTGTTCTTTGAGCAATTTTTTTAAAATTTCTTATTAGAATATAAATTATATTGTGCATTTGTATTTTATATCAAAAACTGAAAAAGAAAGAAATCGACTAAATTAAAATGGACCAACTACACGGTGCAAACATGCACCATGATCAGCATAACAGCGGCCCTATTCCCAGTCCTCACAGACAGCAGATCGATATATATATGCTATGATACATACACATATTAAATGCATGAGTGACACACAAATATATATAGAGCTGCATGATCCATCACTACAGCAGAGTGCATCGTCTACTTATTCCTTGGCATTAATTGTTTCATTTTACAGGAACCATGGATGGAAAAGAAGACCAATACACCAAAAAGAAATTACTAGGCACCAGCAGGCGTGTGGGGTGGGTCCTCGGACAACATTTCTAACCTGATAGAAACGTCACAGCGATTATATGTGATCTGAAAATGATGACCAACTACGAAGTAAACGTTAACTACTTGAAATCTTGAACTCAAAGTTGCGTACTTCCACAAAATACACCATCATTACAAAAAAAAAGCTCCAGTTTGTTGTTCGGGTTGGTTATCCAGATGCATCCATCGGTACCTTTCCATGCATCTATCTCAAAATTATAGGCCATCGTCAGAGAAATCATCACAGCGGGTACATTTCCACGGAGATCTTCGTTATTGCTTGTTTACTACTCTCTAGAATTATGAAGGGTGGCACTTATTGAATACGGTTATTTACAAATTGGAATGCTGGAGGACGGAGTTTATGTGCCTACCTAGGATCATCGCGGCAGCAGAAGGCGCTCCTGCTCGGTGAGAGAGTGGCGGAAATGGCACCGGTGGCCGTAGGGACAGATGTCACCGGCGAGAATCATCCTGCAGACCTCCGTCTTGTACCTCGGGTGCCTGATAACGGGACGCAGCTCGTTGATGCCGTGGGCAAATTGGCAGTGCTCCCCGTAGGGGCAAGTCCCAGTCTCCTGCCACTTGTTGCACAGCTCTGTCTTCGCCATTCCTTGGTTGTACACTTCGAATTCCAAGGCTTCCTGTTCCTCCAAGCTCCTTCCCCTTGCTGCCGTTACACACACCCGCTGCTGGACATATAGGTTACACTAGTTAATAATTACTGCTGAATTCGCTCTCGATTTAATCAATCAATAGTCAGAAGACTCAGAACATATATAAAATCTAACCACAAGGCCGAGCAAAGCAGCAGCTAAGAAGATGAAATGGGCGGTAGTACTAGTTACTAAATCAAATTTTAACATACGAGAAGAAATTGAGTGGAGAACTCACCGATCCAGAGGCAACCGGAGTTGCGATTCGCTGTCGACTAGGAATCCTACTCGGACTCTGATGCTCGTTTGCCTTGAGGTAACCGCTAGAACGGACTGATATGCTCTTCGGCAGGGAGCTTCTCTCCGCATTAACAGGATTACTGTTACTAGCCTCAAACTTCTTCGCACTGAAATCACATCCAGATTCACGTCGGAGGCTCCGACTCATCGCCGCCTGAGAAGATAGGTTCAGAAGCTTGACAAGTTCAGAGTTGGAGTATCGGAGATCGGCGTTCTCCCTACGCAACTTCTCTCGCTCAAGAGAGATGGCCTGGAGGCGAGAAAAGCAGAAATCGAGTTGATCGCAAAGCTGCTGGTACTCGAGAACGAGGCGCGCCTGGTTGAGGCAGTGCTCGGTAGCGATGGCATCATCGGAAGTGAGGTCCAAGGAGGAGGACGGAGAGGGCGCGAAGGAGATTCCACGACGCGGCGGCGACTTCGGAGGGAAAATCGAGTGGTAGAGTGGCGAGAACTTGGAAGCACAGTCCGCCTGGCGGATCTCCGGTGAAACTTTTGGCGTCGTCGGTGTGGCCATGTTGGTGGAGGTGTTCGGATCAGACGGCGGAGACGCCGCTCTTTCCATCTCTAGGCATCAGAAAGAAAACAATAACACAGAAGAATCGCGAAAAAAGAAGAACAGATTCATAGCGAAGTTACGAATCGATCATCGATTAAAACAAAAGGCTGGAATAGGTTAAAGCTACGAATCCGAAATTAGCGAGAGAGACTGACCTGAGTCGGTTGAAACTTGAAAGTGGCTCAAGCTGCAGCAGAGCAAGAGCCACCGCGCGAAGTGAAAGGGAAACCGAAATGTGCGAGAATGGAGTTATTTATAGGCGGACGGGTGGTCGAATTATTAAAGAAGCCAGGTTGAGGTGCTGCAAGGAGCAGGAAGACTAGAGGCGTGGAGGAGAACCATGTGGTGGCTCATTACGAGGTCCGTGGGAAGAAACGGCCTTGTTCGTTTCCCGCCCAGAAAATTTGAAGAAAGAGGGTATTCATATGAAGGGGGAGCGAGTGGGAAAGGGGTGTATATATGAGAAGAGAGTTGAGGAGGTTTGTGTTTCTGTGTGTTGGGTTTGGGTGTGTGTGGCGTGGGTGGGAAGGAAGAATTGTGAGTTGGGGTTGGGGAAGTGGTCAGATTTGGTGATTTGCTTAATTTAGATTATTCGCATCATAATTGGGCTTGTAGTTGTCTTCAGTTGCTTCCGTGTCACAACTTTAACTAACTGTATGGCCCCCCTTCCTTCACCATCGTATGGATTACCATCTCCTGCGCCATATAATTACTCCATCAAGCAACTCGTATCCATCTGCATATATTTGTCCACATACATGTTCTTTTCTTTTCTTTTTTTTTTTCTTGAAACTCAATTTTATTTCCCAAACATGTCTTTTTTTTTAATTAATTTTTTTTTTGTTACCCCCTCGGAAAATTTGTCTCTTAGTGCTTTTAAAGAAAGACAAATATATAGTTTGTAAATACTGGTGCTTTTTCTTTATTTTTTAATAAAGATGCTCAAATATTTTATTTCCTTAAAATGAATAAAGGTAAGGTAATTTGAAACAGAATGATTATTGTATTTAGAATGATTTTATGTGGACCTATACCAACAAATTACATAAAAAAGTGGGCATTAACGTATAAGGAAAATGTACTCCATTTCTAGCTATGCACATATATAGTCAAGATTTTATTATAGATCACACATATACACGTCCAGTATAGTGCTCGTAGTAAAATGTACTGCCTCTCCGTCCAAAATTTAATTATTGTCACAGTTTTTTTCTATTTTGGGAAATCCCACATTTCATAAAATATCTTTTATTTATTTCTATCTAATAAAAAAAATTGAACCAATAAATCTCATGGGATATTAAGGCGATGTAGAAAGAAAAATTATAGAAATTCGAAATTAAAATAAGGTGTACTGATGTTAAAAAAAAACTAAAATAACCTTAAATTATGTTTAAAATGAAAAGTTGCAGGAAAATTTAAGATGGATATAGTAATAACTAATAATAAGTATCGCTTGAAAGAAGGCAACAACTGTATCAAGTGTGTTGTATGTTGCTTAATGTGTGGATATGATGACTACAAGCATCATCATGTTGATGATCATGTAGATATATGGTCATGATTTTTATTTCTTTTTCTGTTTGGTGAATGTGCTTACGGATTTTTAACTTATGGTTTGGACTTTGGATGGCTCCCTTGAAAAGTAATTTTTGTATTTCTTCTATCAATGTATTATATCATTAGAATATTTATCATAAGCATTCGTGCCCAACGGGTTGTATAAAATTTAATACTTCTACAATTATGTAGTTGTTTATGTTAATCACATTTTTATTTTAATTTGGATTTGAAAACCTACTCTTATCCTTTACTGTTGCTACACTAATTTTTATTAAAAAAAAAAACTATCTTGTATTAGAATCAGGAAAAGACATTCAAAAAATAAAAAGGAAACAGGAAAAGGCATTGCGATGTGAGTGAGTTGAATGTCGTCGTTATTGTTGGAGACATAGTTTTCGGTTCCATTGTAACAAGTTGGGGAGTTCCATCTCTCAACCAAGTTGAAAATTCGAGTGGCAACCAGAAACAAGGTGCTGACACCAGATCAGGATCACATCCTTTTCTTAGTGATCAACTCTCACAGGAAATTTTCCATTGATAAAGGAGAACGACGAAATGAGAGAGTTATGTGTACATGTTTCTGGTCGGAGTTAGCAAGAGGCTCTCCTGCTGTCTCCAGCAATAAAGTGAATTATAATCTCCATCAGAACTCTTTCTTTGTACTAAGGGGCTTCGTGTTTACGAATCCATTTGTTTCTTAGGAAGCAGGAAAGTTGCAACATTAAGACCTCCCACACTCCACATCTTCTGCAGCGAAGCTAGAACTTGGGTCCAAATGCAGCTCCTTGCAGCCATTACCGCTTCTTCCATCCTGGTCACCTTCTGCCTGAGCCTCAGTTTCTAGTCTGCTAGCACGCAACTCCTCCAATTTCCGAAAGTAAGCATACGATCCCCAACCTGCAGTCATTTGCACATGAGAACATCAAATCCCAAACAACTACTCAATCTACCACCTTCTGCTTGTATTTTCTCAACCCATGCTTCACCAACATCTGCAGCGGAGTAGTTCCTCAGAAGGGATAGCAGTTTCAGTCTCAGGGAATTTATAGAAACTACAAAAACTATAGGAATTCAGAGGCGTACCATCAACATGATATGGAGGTGGAAAGAATTGCAAATAGCAAAACGTTGACACTACAAGGCCTGCAAAAATACTTGTCTAAATCAAGTAAACAAATAGAACATCAAGTGAAATCTGTATGCTAACAATTGAGCACGAACCAAGAAGGCCTCCGGCAAACACATCCTGCCAATGGTGCCAGTAGTCATCCACTCGAGAAATTCCAACAAGCGTGGCAAGAAGTAGGGGAAGAAAAACAACGCACAGTTTTGCAACATGCCCTCTACGGTCAAAAGCTTTGATTTTTCCAGCCAAGTATAGTGAGAGGAAACCCAAACCAGCAAATGACCCTGGAAATAAAGCATCAATTCAATCCAAGGGACACTAGTAAATATAGCTTACCACTTGACAAGATGGGCACTTCACATGTGAGACTTAGAACTCTCACTGAAATGATATCCTAGTTTCTTATAGTAGACGATTTTCTATCAATACATTAACATGCAATGGATGCAAAGAAAATTAACAATTGAACAGAGGAAGCAAAGAGAAAGCTTACATGAGGCATGGCCACTTGGAAAACTCTTATGCCCTTCCTTGATGACATCTTTATCACCGCTGCAGATGACATTACCCAGTTGATCATAAACCTGCAATTATGTCAACTGTCAGTGACATGACAACTGATTCAACATAAACTTATATGAGAAAAGCATCAATAGTTATTCGCAGTAGGTTGGTAGAAACATACATCCTTTCCATCAGGAAAACAGCGCCAAAAAAAGTCTGGCCTAGGTCTGCCAACTGCATTTTTTATTGCATTTGTGATAACAGAACTTACCAGAACAGAAAATAAGAGACCTGCATGGCGAACAGGATTAACCATTTAGAAATTCAATGCTTTTATTGGTGCAAATCACTGAGAAAAGATGCAAGTTTTTCTTTTTAGAAAAGAAAAGAACAAGTGATCACCTAGTATGGCATGATGAAGATCGTAAATATCTCTCCGACGGATATACATGATGACAAAGATCACCATGGGCAATAGAACTGAATACATCTAATTACAATAAGAAGACATGCATAAGGTTAATCATTAACTTCAGGATCCTGTTGAAGCTGCAAAAGTAAGGATTTACAAGGCAAGACAGAAGCTTACAGGAACAGCCCAAACAGGCACTGTGTTGCTCTTTAAGGGGTATTTAAGATCTTCCATCATATCCTTCCCCACAAAGCGATAAAACGGATGTATGAGATGGAGGACCACTTCAAGTATCACGAGAAGCAGAAGTATAAGCCAGTCGTGCATATGTGTCCTAGCAACTCTGGCTCCATGAGTCTTAAAAGTATGTGTTGTCCCAGTTTCATTCATTCTGCGCTGCTTTGACTCAGAAATGTCAGTAAATACCCCTCCATATCTGATGTTGAATTGTTTGAAAGCACATCAAGCAAATTTCTTCCACAAGGAGAAAAGCAACACGCAAAATCCTCATACCTATGTGGTACTAACATCATGAGGAAACTTTTTAAATGCATACTTAAGCCAGGAGTGGTTGTAACATTTGTGTCAAACTGGCCTAAACAGAGAAGATGACTTTACTGATATTGACAAAGAAACGAGAGCATATCATCATACCCACATGGTGAACCCAATGGATTGCCAGTTGACCATTCATTTCAAGGAAATTTTTATGTGAGCCTCATGCAACATTTTTCCGCATGTGGAGCACACAGGGTTGAATTCATTCAACTTTTCCTTCCTACAGAAATCTGGCTTTCATGACTTGATGGCATTGAGAGCAGCCAAGACTAATCCTAATATGAACAGCAAATAAAAAGCATGCAAAAGTCATACAATCAAAAAGTTCTAGAAACCATCCAATGCAGCAAGAAATTCTCAAGAGTTGATAAGTCTTCAACTTTTCTAGGCAAGGGTTAGGGTTCCATCATTTGATTTACACGTAGGACACGAATAAAAGAAAAAAGTACCTCTTTTTTATCGCATTCGATCAATGGGACATCAAACTGATTACTAGCAGCACTGGAGATCCCTTGTGTTCGGCCTGATGCATCCTAAAAAATTTCAATTAAGCAATAATTTTTAGACATTTTTAGAAAAAAAAACATAATTGTTCCTAATAACATATGGTGAATATTGAATTCCGAAGCAACTACCACGTCCAAACCGTAGACTACTAATCCAGATACCAGAAAATCCTCACAAATCACAGCCTAACATCAATCAATGTTCTACTGAGCAACATCAACCAGAATGCTTCTCAAACCCATGTGTTAGATTTATAAAAAGAAAGTATATGAAACAGGTAATCTGATCTCTGTTAGAGGTAAATTGTGCAATGCTGGTCAAATCATTGTGATATGGGAGAACAATCCCTTCAATCATGCTAGCAATTCCTGATGAGAGATAGAGGCCACGTTGGCGTTCAAGAGATGAAAGGCGTCTCCAACAGTGCCGGCCAACAAGAAAATTAAGGAGAAGAAAAAACTCATACTAGTACCGAGTGAAGCTGGTGAAATTCTTCCAAGTGACTTCTTTCCAGAATTAGATTACACCTAATCCATGATCCACTCTCTAAAACCAACCCGAAACAGTCGCAGTTTCTCTTTCTGTAAGATTTACCGGAATGATTCAAGTGATCCAGATCGTGAAAAATCACAATGCTTATCAGTTGAGATCACTAAATTTCCGCCATAATACCAAGGATGAGCATAAAAGGAATGAAAATTTGACAAATTAATAAAGTATCGAACTTTTCATTAAAAATAAGATGAGGTAGAACTAGTGAAAGGGGAGGCGGAGAAGGAGAGGCGAAGAATGAGAAGGCGAAGTAAATACCCGAAAAATGCCTCTGAAATTCCTGAAACAAGAAAGGTGGCCAGAATCCATGAGCCAATGGTCGATCAAACATGAACTTGCAGTAAGAAGAGTCAGGACAAGAAAGAAAGCAAATTTTCTGTGCGTATTGTTCACACAAAATCAGATAGAAGATAACATGCACAAGACAACAGCGTCCCTCCAATCCATCTCCTCAATTTCTACCTGCAGACGCACGAACAATGGCAAAAGTAACTTTAGAAAATTGGCACAGCTTTAGTGGATGACTTCAGCTGACTGTGCAGAGAAAGAGCCAACTGTGTAGGAAGATTCTAAAATACCCAAGGGGGTACGGTGCCCCCCCAATCACAACCGTCCATTCCTCCGATTAATATTTGGTCAAAATTACCACCATAACTATATTTTTTCATTTTTAATCATTTTAGTCCCAAGCGTTTATTTCTTTCTTATTCAGCTATTAGATTAGGATCTGAGAAGAGAAAAGGCACAGCACCCTGGTAGAACCAGTTAATCGGTTACATATGTCGTCTCTTCTTCCCTCAACTGCCGATTTCCGTCGCGAACCATCCTCATAACCGATTTGCCAATTCGCACGAAACTCTCTGGCCTCTCTCCCTTAATCTCCAACAGCTCCTTCCCTCCGCCAACTTCACACTCCTCTTTCGGCCGTAGATCTCTCTCTCTCGGGGGGAGGAGACGGGCTCCTTCCCCTCTTCGCCCAAATCTCTCATTCCCTCTTATCAGTCCCCCTCTGAAGTTGACTTCCCTCTTCCCTCCTCTCCGTTTCTCAGTCCCGATGAACGAGCAAAAGTCCGATGGTCCACTGATGGTCTCTGACTTGTCTCCCAACATCCGATGGCCGACAGACGGTGAGCGGCTGGAATCGATCTCGTGATGGTGAATGGCTGGAATCGATCTCGCGAATAGCTAGCGATGCTGGAATCGATCTTGCGAACAATTGGGGAGGGGAGCAACAGCGCATAATTCTCGAAGCATCGCGAGAAACCAGAGCATCACCAAGAAACCAGAGCGTCGCGAATCGGTGTAGCTGACGAAGCAACTGACTATTTCGAGCAGAGGTTTCGAAGAAGTAACCGACGATTTCGATGCGTAATTGGAGATGCTACGCTTCCCAGCCGCCGTTCTCCGTTCATCGGAAGCAAGCTCCGGCCTTTATTTTCAACTGTGATTCGGTCTCCAATCCTCTCCCTCGAGGGGCTTCTTCTTTTCATTTTTTTTTTTTACCCACTCTTGATATAATTAATTTACTCACCTTTTGTGTCTCTGCCGCCGCCATTGGTGATACTAAGGAGGAAGACTTGGCTGCGGCTGTGGCGATTCCAGATTTCCATCATCGCTTTCTCCTTGATCGTCATGAACAATTCTTCCATTTTCCACATGCTGCTCTTGGACGGAAGCCCGCAATTCAAAGCTACAGTGTGCCGCAAATTCACTTGGGTCCTGACAGTACAGCCAAGGTAGGATGCACCATAAATTAGCAAGAATCCCATGGATGGCCGACGGACATTAGCAAGAATCCTATGGACATTTCAGCTATGGCTACAGTACCAGTAGTTGGTACACTTGAGGTTCACGATAATGCTTATCTAAGTGGTTTTCATCATTGTTTTTCACAACAATATAATCTTTCTGGTATGGTACTTTTCTGGATACATTTTTTTTTTTAAAGTTGATATTGCTCATTGTTGTTGTTAGTCTTTATTCCACAACTATTTGAGATTTTGTTATTCTATGTTGGAATATTGAACCTATGCAATTGATGCTGTGGGGAATTGGGCTCCTACTCGTTGTTTTGGTATTTGGCAGTAGGTGGGTGGTTTATTGAATTTGGACCTCTCGTTTCAGCTCGTTACACGGGTGTGTGGCTTACGTGCTAGGGTTCGATTTGTTCGCGTTGCTGCAGGCTGATTTTGATACTTGGAATTATGAAATTGTTATGATATTCTGTCGTGTATGACTATGATGTTCTTTATAATTTTCACGTTTGAGAGAGAGAGATGTGAGTTCAGCGTCAAAGGGGTGTAATCAATTGAATCTACCAGTTTTCGGCTTTGTTGTAGTTGTTCATATCTGTTCTGATGTGCCTATGTTAATATGTTTGTTAACACTTCGTCTTTTAGTTGTTTCTGGCTTTAACTTAGTGTGATGGGGCCTGAATTTTATTTCGTTGGTATTTGCCAGTTATTGGGGGTCTAACTTAGTGGGGTGCTGTTTGTAAAACGAGAATTATTTGTTTGGCGTTTGTCTTTTGCTTCATTGCATATTAGATCAATTTTCCCTGCAATTCAGTCTTCTCTGTTTCCTTGGAAAAATCTCAGCTATGCCTATATACATATCCCAACCCTTCTTTAGACTTAAGATCCAAGTTGTGGACTGTCAATGCAGTGGTGAGTCTTGTAACAAATTGCTATGGATACTGAATCAGAAGAAAATTTAGGTTTTGTAGATGATGGAAAAATTGTTGAAACTAGCCATTTCTTTGTGTTGATCTCAATTGTGCTGCTGAACCGGTAGTATCATGAGGATTTCTTTCTTTCTTTCTTCTTCTTCTTCTTTTTTTTTTTTTTTCAAAAAGTAAGATTTGTTTGAGAGCAAGGAGTTCTATTAGTGGTGGTGTGCAACTCAGGTTGCTTGCTGGGTGTGAAATTGACTTCTTTGACGACAAAGTGCTCTATAATACTGATTGTTTGACAGGAATGTGCAGTCACTCATTTCCATACATGGTCATGTCTGCAAAAAAAAATTTACTTAATATAATTATATACATTATTCATATCATTAGTTAATAATTATACTTTTTAGGCCTAAAAAGAAATGATTTATTGGTTTCAATATATTTAATTATATATGTGATGATTACATTAAATAAATTGAATATCATTAAATATAATTCTATTAATTAACTATACTTTTTACTGAATACATATTTCTACTTATTATTATATTATTATTATTGTTGTTGTTGTTGATTACTGTAAAAAATAATAATAAGAACAAATTACATGAATTATGTATTCCAATTTTTTGACAAGCAATTAACTAGTAACAATGAACAATTTGTTATTTCATTTTGGAAAAAAAAAATAAGTACATATTTTAAGCAAAAACCCCTAATACCAATTCCTAATCAACAACCCTAAACCCCAAACCTTAATCCTAAACCGTAACCTTAAACCATAATCCTTAACCCCAAACCTTAATCATAATCCTTAACCTAACCCTAATCCTTAATCTCTAATCCTAAACCCTAAACCTTAAATTCAAAAATAATAATAGTTTGATCTTATTAATGGTTACTAATTTTCATGTCTGGAAGTATGTAGCTCATTCTTGTTATCGACTTGAATGTTAAATGTCCAGGTTATGCCTTGGTGGATGGGCAGAACATGGTGAAAAAACTGGTGGCTTCTATGCTTGTAACCGTTATGAAAGAGCAAAGCAAGAAGGAGTTGTACGAATTGAAATCTTGTTCATTTATGAATGATCCTGGTAGTGGATTTGGTTTGAGACTCATGCAATTTATTTTGCTGCTTGTAGCATGATGAGACAGAGAGAAGGAGAGAGATGGCAAAGAATTCATTGGAGAGATATACTCATTATTATGAACGCTGGGCAAGCAATCAATCAGTACGTAGAAGTTGTAGTTCAATGTAGTTTGCTTCTATTTTCTTTTTTTGTTCTTTTCTTATCCTGTACGATTTCATTATTTTAGCTTTATAAGTAAATCTGGTTGCTGGAAATATTATTCTTTTAGTATCTCCTTGATCATAATTTGATTGTGATGGTCAATGACTGCCCTGGGTAGATTGGGTGGGGTTCAGGAAGTTCTGAACTTCCCCCCTGCAACCATGCCAGAGGGCTCAGTTTAGTAGTAGTTGATTTGTTGATGTTAAATTCTTTCTAGCTTGTGATATTGTGATCTGAATTATAGTGAATGGATGCCTAAAAAACTTTAGATTCTACCATTGTCAAGCTACATTACAATGTGAAATTTCTGTCATGGGGGATTTATTTTTTCTTTCTTTCCGTTTTTTTAGGGGGGGCTTTGTTGTGTGAAGCATGCTTTGATTTTTTTTTTAAAAAAAACAGAGAGAGAGAGAGAGAGAGACAAAAAAAAAAGTCTTGAGAAGCTAGAACTAACAAATGAAACACCTAGGCCAATTATTCTTTATGAATGCATCAACAGCAATCCCAGCCACTTTTTTGCAGCATCTTCTGTTTATTGGCATTGATACTGAACTTTGGTCTCTTTTATATAATTCCTCCGTGCCTCAGAATTTTCTTTGCCCCTGTTGGATTAATAAAATATTGAATTTCCTCTCATTTTTTTATATGGATTATAAGTATGTTAACTTAATTGGTTTGGGTTGTCTCATTTGCAGTCTAGACAAAAGGCTCTTTCAGATTTGCATCAGATGGAGA
Source organism: Aquilaria sinensis (assembly GCA_005392925.1). Lineage (NCBI taxonomy): Eukaryota > Viridiplantae > Streptophyta > Magnoliopsida > Malvales > Thymelaeaceae > Aquilaria > Aquilaria sinensis. The sequence goes on from SMDT01002724.1 coordinate 722,829, forward strand.
CTGTACAGGTAGTGTTTTTTATGATATCTCACTTCCTCTCCCCCAGTTACTTATTGTTGAAGTAATTAGTCCATCCCAAAGTTGGTCTGGCTAATCGAGCCAGAATGGCTTATTTCTTTAGATTGTAGTGTTAATATTCTGGTTTGTTGGAAATATAAGCAGCATTTGGGTTTAACATAAAAAGAATAGAAGCAGCATTTGGGTTTTCTTCATTGCTATCTGCATCTAATAGTTGAAGCAGACAACCTGTACTAACTGGCAGTTGGTGGAGTGGCCTTAATATGAAGCACAGACAAATCCTTAAACTTAAAATCCCCTCACCACATGAAAAACGATACATGGGGAGTTACTAACCTTGTGCTTTGATACAACTCAAATGTCCAACCCTACTACCAGCTAACAATTGGTGGAGAAGCCTCACAACAACATAAGGCCCCAAGAAACACTTAATGTAGCAATGTTGGACGTGGTTTAAAATGTTAGATAAGTTGAGATTAGTTAGAGTAACTTATACAACTGAATATATGGAAGTGATTGGTGGAGAGTAATAGGTTGATTGAGGTGTTTCTCGATGGTAGCAATTTACAAATTTGAAGATTTGGTTGCTGTTTCATGTGTTTTTCTAGCATAAATAGGTTATGGTACTCGTATAATCAATAAGAAAAATTCATGAAGTCCTTAACTATCATTGCTCTCTTCTCTCAGGTTAGTTAGTTAGTTAGTTTTTTTTTTTGGTCTAATATTTAGCTCACAGTAATTTTAGGGTGCGATTGGACTGAGATAATTGTTACATAGCTTCTTAATAACCTTGGTCATGGTGGTTTATTCCCTTTTTGTTTTGCACTCAAAGTTGACAGCATCCTTTTCTCCCCCTGATTTTGCCAGCTTGAGAAGCTAAGTGATTCACAGTGTACACCTGAAACTCAGCTGAAGTTCATAACAGAAGCGTGGCTTCAGGTAAATTAGGATTTCAGTGTTTCCTAATGTCCAGAGTTTTTAATCTTATTTTTCCTGTTTGTGCAAGGTTCAGTGTTAATTTGATCCAATGATTTTGAGTTTCAGATAGTTGAATGTAGACGAGTGTTGAAGTGGACCTATGCCTATGGGTATTATCTGCCAGAGGATGAGCATGCTAAGAGACAGTTCTTCGAGTATTTACAAGGGAAATATGATAAGTTCTCAAAGATATAAAAAGGAGGAAATGGACATGATTGGTATGAACATCCTTTGCACGCGTAATATAACTTCTCTTCAGTTTGCTTGTTATGAAATTTATGATAATTTGTGTGCTTTGTATCTTTAGCTGTAAATTAGTATGAAGATGGCTATTTATTCTGAACAATATGACTTTGAGGTGCTGAAATACTGGTGTTTGGAAAGAAGACTGACGCTTCATGTTATGGTGCAAATTCTGCAGCGAACTCTCTGCTGCCACCAAGCTGCTAGACAGCAGCATGGTGTGAATTTGGAGCACAATTAATCAAGGGTAGAAAAATGAGGTTTAAGGCTTCAAATCATTGTAAGTGAAACCTCATACATTCCTTGTATATTGATGCAAAATATTGGGTAAAGTTTATATGGATGATGTATCTGAAGTTGCATTGCTTCATTGCTAGAAGATATGTTGTTGTGACTGGTTCAGTTGATCATTGCACTTGGAAAATGTATCATAATTTGTGTGATGTGCTTCTGAATGTGCCAACTCATATGGTGATAGGCCTATGCATCTAATTTATCCACAATTTCATGGATTTGGATTTAGAATTGTTGTTGATTTTTTATAGGTTTTTTTACTGATGTGTATTTTGTCTAAAATTTCTACCAGGAATCCTATCTATGTGGCTTGTTTCAAAATTCATGATAAATTGTATGATATGTATCTACTAATGAAATTCTGTATAATGGTAGTTACGTGTGTCGAATGTGTCTTTAATTTCATAGAATACAAATTAGATGTTTCTATGATTTTATATAATTGTTTCAGTGGATACTAGTTTCTATGGATATTGGTTCTGTAAGTTTGCCAGAGGCTTGATTCAGAGATTTATGATAATTTGTGTGGTCTGTAACTTTGGTTGAAAATTAGTATTGAAATAGCTATATGTGTTTAGCTTGTCAATGATTTTACGGATATTGTTTTGCATAATCCTATGATTTTTTATATTTATTTTTATGAAGCTTAGCTTGCTTGAAAACTGTACATGTTGCCAAGACATAGCTATTATCCTGCTTTTTGAAAAAGAACAAACTACTTGTTCCTGCTGGGTGTTGTGATTTTTTAGATGTTTTTAGCCAAGGGCTATATAAATTGTTGTATGTGTGTTTTCTTTTTCTGATCTTAGAAGTTGCACATAGTTTTGTTACTAGTAAAAGACACCATGACAAATTGAAAATGGTCAATATTTTTGCAGGTTGAAGTTCAGGTTGGTGCCTATTTTCGTTCAGTTAGCTGAGATACGGCTTCGTTTTGGTTATGATTTTGTTAGCTTTTTCTATTTGTATTTGGCTACTCAGATGGTTGCTGTATTTGATTTGTTGTATTTGATGGTTTTCATTTTCTTTTGCCACCCTTTATTTTATGATAGATTTGTATTTGATGGTTGGCTTTGAATTTCATAGACATTGATTTTTCAATTTTTGAGAAATTAAATTGAGTGAAATTTACTTATTTTTAGTTCTTTAAAAGAAAAGGTATAGCTCATGAAGAGTATATTCTATTTTCTTAATAAATTTATTGATTTTTCATTTATCACAGATGAAAATATAATAGTAACATATCCATCATGGATAGAAACGGAAATCATGAAAATACTTTGCCGAGGTTTAGAAATATAAGCCTTTCCTTGTATTTTTTTTTTATACTATTTGGGAAATTTTCTAAAATCTTAATTCATGTTTTAATTTACTAATCTTTTAGTAATTTGGCTGTTATAGTTATTTTGTATATTTACTTGATAGAAAAAGAAATAATCCAAATTTCCTAATAACTATTAAAAACTACCAATAGATTGCAATTATTTAAGTATTTTTTTGTACTAAAAATTCTCAAAGTATTTTTCTGGTTCTGGTTTTTTAATTTTTTGAGCTTAGATTTAGGTTTTGTACTTGTATTTAGCTACCTATATAATTTTTTTACTTTGCAGAAAAAATAATTTAAATTGTTTAATAATTATGTAAATACTACCAACAGACTAAAATTACTTAAGTATATTTTTCTAGTAAAATTTCCCAATGTACTAATATTTTGGATCCTCTAAGTAAAACTTCTCAAATATGTCTGTTAAAAAAATATTATGTCTGAAAATTTTTTATATTCGGAGAATAGGCACTGACAGCATTTGTAATTTGTATTTTTATTTCATTTTTTGTTTAACCATGAATTAATTTAATAAATTTGATAATATAGAGGATTATAATTTTAGGCTAGTTATCTAATTATTTAAATACTTTAATTTACTTACTCTTTTTAAGAAGTGAAAAGTTAATTAAATTAAGCCACTAAAATGATTAAAAAATCCGAAAGTTAATTGTGCTTGCTGGGACTTGGCAAAGCTCTTATGTAGATTTATTAAGGTGCTAAATTGCTTAATAAATACATTGCCAAAAAAAAACATAAGCAAATGTCTAATTTTTTTAATATTTTTTTAAAAAATTTATTGGTTTTTCATTTTCAAGAGAAATATGTGGATTAGCATGGTAACCCTAAATCCTAAATCCTAAAACCCTAACCCTTAACCCTAACTCTAAAAGTGTAACTCCAAATGATAAACCTAAACCTTAAATCCTAACCCTAAACCGTAACCTTCGCCCTAATCCCTAATCTTTATACCTACTAATCCATAAATCCTAACCCTAATTCGTAACCTTAATCCCTATTTCTAGACCCTAACACTTAACACTAATATCTAACCTAACATTAATTCATAACCCTAACCATAAATCCTATACCCTGAACATAAAACTAACCCTAATCCATAAGTCCAAACCCTAATTCTAATCTCTAATTCTTAAAACTAATCCTAATCCTAATCCTAATCCTAATCTTTAACCCAAATCTTACTATACATTTCAACCCTTAACCCTATTTAACATTAACCCTAAACCTTGATCCTTAACGTTATTCCCTAAACCTTGATCCTTAACCCTATTCCCTAAACCTTAACCTAACCTTAATCCCTAATCCTTAACCTTAAACCCTATTCCCTAATCCTAAGCCGTAACATTAAATATTTAACTTTAAACGTAATCCTCATCCTAAACCCTTAATCCTTAACCCTAATCCTAAACCCTAACCATAACCCTATTCCTTAAACCTTAACCCTAACCATAGCCCTGTTCCCTAAACCTTAACCTTAACCGGAATCCATAATCCCTAACCCTAAACTCTAATCCTAATCTCTAATCCCTGACTTTAATTCCTAATCAATAACCTTAAACCCTAAACCTTAATTCTAAACCCGAATCCTTAAGCCTAAACACTAATCCTTAACCTTAAACCCTATTCCTTAAACCTTAACCTAACCTTAATCCCTAATCCCAAAACATTAAACCATAATCCATAATCCTAAACCCTAAAATTAAATCTCTAACCCTAAACATAATCTTAATTCTAACCCATTAATTCGAAACCCTAACCAGAACCCTAACATTAAATCTCATTCCCTAAACGTAATCCTAATCCTAACCTTTTAATCCTAAACCCTAACCCTAATCCCTAAAATCCCTAACCCAAAAATCTAAAATCCCTAATCCTAAACCTCAACATTAAATCCTAAACCATAATCCCTAAACCATAACCCTAACCCTTAATCCTAAACCATAACCATAAACCTTAATCCTTAATCCATAACCATAACTTTACTTAATTTAATCCCTACTCCTAAAAATTTTTCATTTTCCAAACCATGGATCCTGCCGAATCATTTGGACATAGAATTTATTTTAAGTTTTTGTTTATTTAATTAATAATTAATTTTAATCATAATTTTATTAGATTTTATTATTTTTTTTATATTTGTCTTAAAATTTTATTTTTGGAATTATTTAATTATGCTTGTTTAATAATTTTAAATAAAAAGGGAATAAAAGGTTAATTTTTGTTATTTTAAATAAATAAATAAGAATGATATGTGATCTAAAATAATAAAGGATGGGGGCTTTGTTGTAAAAAAATAAAATGAATTCTTGATTACCCCTAAAAATAAGGTTAATTGCTGATATAAAAAAAAAATTTTATTTATTTTTATTTGTTTGTTATTATATATTTTTTTTATGGTTAAAAGTGAAATAAGTATAACCATCTACATAAAAAAAGTTAAAATTGGATAAAGTAAATAAAGGAAAATCAAAGGACAATAAATAAATAAATATAAAGTGGGGCTTTTGGCCATCCACTTAAAAATAAAATTGCATGAATTAAATAATTACAGAAAATTAAATAAAGAAAGAAAAAGTGGGGCTTTTTGGCCATAAACTCAAAAAGTGCATGAATTAAATAATACATGAAATAAATAAATAAAAATAAAGCACATAAAGTAAATAAAGGAAAATTAAAGGACAATCAATAAATAAATAGAGTGGGGCTTTTTGGCCATCCACTTAAATAAATAAATAGGAGGTGTAACCTTCCATGAATTATAATAATAATAATAATAATAATAATAATAATAATAATAATAATAATAAAAGTTAGTTGTTTGTAATTAGTTGTTAATAATAATAATAACAATAATAATAAAAGTTAGTAAAGTTAGTAAAGTTAGTTGTTAATAATTAATAATAATAATAATAATAATAATAATAATAATAATAATAATAATAATAATAAATGTTAGTAAAGTTAGTGAAGTTAATTGTGCAAAAATTAAAAGGTTAGTGACTTATAATAATAACAATAATAACAATAATAATAATAAAAGTTAGTGATTATCTACACAATAATAACAATAATAATAATAAAAGTTAGTGACTTATAATAATAACAATAATAATTATAATAAAACTTGGTTTTAAAAGGTTAGTGACTTATAATAATAACAATAATAACAATAATAATAATAATAATTTAGTCAAATTTTTCCAAAACTTCTCAATTTTGTCATTTTTACCCCAAACTTTTCAATTTTGTCATTTTTATGGAGTTTTCTTTTTTTATTTCAAACATGCATATATACACACATATATCATTTTTAATTAAACCCTTATAAAACAAAATGTATTTTAAACTAATTAACTTAATTAAAATTTTTTCAGTAATAATAATAATTAATTAATTAATGATAATAAAAATTGTTAATAAGTATTTTTTTTAACTTTAATTTTTTTTTGATATACACACATAGACATTAACTTACAAAATGCCCCTTCCCCAAAACTATTTAATTCTCTCTTCGTATAATAATTAATTAATAATAATTTTTATATAATAATTATTATTTTTTTAATTTTTAATTAAAATGTTTTGTAATTATTATTTTTAAAAAGGGGTCGGACGAAATTAGGAGTCAACATTATTATTATATTAATATTATTATTATTAATATTATTATTATGAATACATATTCTACATTCGGGTTTTTTTGTTCTATAACTATAACATAATCCAAAAACTCAAAATTTTACGTTCGGGTTTTTTTGTTCTAGTTAAATACAAGTCATGTCAATTTCTATCTTATGTAATTTTAGGCTAGGTTATTTAGGACAAGTAATTATGAAGATTATTATGGATGTCAAAGAATTAGAATTAAATAGTACTAAATATCCAAAAAATTGAATGAATAATAAACCTTGATCCCAAACTCTAATTCCTAATCATTAACCTTAAACCTTAAATTTTAATCCTAAACCTTAATTGTCATATCACTTAACCTGAATCTCATACCATCTTAATAAACCTTAATATCATACCATTTAACCTGAATCTCATACCAGTTAACCTGAATCGCATACCACTTAACCTGAATTCTATACCACAGTAACCTAATTATCATACCAAAATACCCTAATTCCCATACCATATCAACCTAAATATCATACCACATGAACCCGAATCTCATACCACTTAACCTTAACCTCATACCATTTAACCTGAATCTCATACCAGTACACCTGAATATCATACCATTTAACCTCAATCCTATACCATAACCTCAATCTCATACCATTTGACCTGAATCTCATACCAGTTAACCCGAATCGCATACCACTTAACCTCAATCCTATACCGCAAAAACCTAATTATCATACCAGAATAACCTTAATCTCATACCAGTTAACCTGAATTTGATACCATTTAACCTGAATCTCATACCAGTTAACCTGAATCGCATACCACTTAACCTGAATTCTATACCACAGTAACCTAATTATCATACCAAAATACCCTGATTCCCATACCATATCAACCTAAATCTCATACCACATGAACCCGAATCTCATACCACTTAACCTTAACCTCATACCATTTAACCTGTATCTCATACCAGTACACCTGAATATCATACCATTTAACCTCAATCCTATACCATAACCTCAATCTCATACCATTTGACCTGAATCTCATACCAGTTAACCCGAATCGCATACCACTTAACCTGAATCCTATACCGCAAAAACCTAATTATCATACCACACTAACCTTAATCTCATACCAGTTAACCTGAATTTGATACCATTTAACCTGAATCTCATACCAGTTAACTTGAATCGCATACCACTTAACCTGAATTCTATACCACAGTAACCTAATTATCATACCAAAATACCCTGATTCCCATACCATATCAACCTAAATCTCAAACCACATGAACCCGAATCTCATACCACTTAACCTTAACCTCATACCATTTAACCTGTATCTCATACCAGTACACCTGAATATCATACCATTTAACCTCAATCCTATACCATAACCTCAATCTCATACCATTTGACCTGAATCTCATACCAGTTAACCCGAATCGCATACCACTTAACCTGAATCCTATACCACAAAAACCTAATTATCATACCACACTAACCTTAATCTCATACCAGTTAACCTGAATTTGATACCATTTAGCCTGAATCTCATACCAGTTAACCTGAATCGTATACCACTTAACCTGAATTCTATACCACAGTAACCTAGTTATCATACCAAAATACCCTGAATACCATACCATATCAACCTAAATCTCATACCACATGAACCAAAATCTCATACCACTTAACCTTAACCTCATACAATTTAACCTGAATCACATACCAGTACACCTGAATATCATACCATTTAACCTCAATCCTATACCATAACCTCAATCTTATACCATTTGACCTGAATCTCATACCACTTAACCCGAATTGCGTGCCATTTAACCTGAATCATATACCAAATAAACCATATGCCACATAAACCTGAATATCATACCATATTAACCTAATTTTCATACCATCTACATTTTATATCACATGAACCTGAATCTAATACCATTTAACCTAAATCAATTACCGCAAAAACCTAATTATTATACCGTTTAGCCTTAATTACATACCGTATAACCTGTAACCTGAACAACAGGTTACAGTTTCATTTTCTTAATTTGTATACTCTTGTAATATTTCTAAACTTGGGTCCTTAATTGATCAAAGACCAAAAGTTGGGGGATGAGCCAGGAAATGGGGGGTATTGGTACACCCCCCGTATTTTAGAAGCTCCCAACTGTGTAGCTCCCGAGTGTGGGAACAGCCCAAGTCACAGCCAAATCAGATAAACCATATAGACCAAAGTTAACGGTAGAAATAACCTTGTTATAAAAGGTGATGCTTAATCATTAATACAGAAATTAAAATAAAGTTCTGAGACCAATACAGTAAATGAAAATACTATAGATAGTAAGGGTTTGATATTGATTTAATGAAGGTAAGAAAGAAAGAAAGAAAAGAGAAAAAGAAGAAAAATGAGCAAAAATAGATATAATTGGTTTGAAAGTAAAAACACGAGTAGCTCAAAGATGGAAAGGGTTTTAGCGAAAAAAAAAGAACAAAAAGAAGAGAAAATCCCTATAGTTTTTATTTTTGGCAATATCAGTCTCTAAGCTTGCAGATATGCTGACTCCACCACCGCTCTACTACCATGTCTCAAGGCTTGATCATCAAATGAAACAATTTAGGGACCAAAATGGAGGAAAATAAATATGTAGGGGCTAAAATGGGGTTGGACCATTATATAGAAAAAAGCCAAAAAAAAAAAAAAAAGAGGTACTGTTTAAAAAGCCCAAACTTGCCGGCGGGTGAAAAAAAGAAAAATCATATCCAAATCAAATCCAATTAATTGCAAAATGAAAAGAGCCAACTCATCATATTAGATGTAACCGAATACTGATTAGGCCGAATATCTATTAATATCCTTTCACACGGACGATGGTAGAAGTAACTTTTGAAAATGTCTATTGCTTTAGTGGATGACTTTGGTTGACTATGCAAAGAAAGAGCCAATGTGTAGCTTTGGAGCCAACAAACGCTCGAGTCAAGAGATATTGCTTTCAGATAATGTTAAAAAATGGCTAAAATAACAAAATGAATCATTAATGTTTTTAAGTTGGCCCGATTTATAATTCACTGTTTGAATTTTTTTTAAATAAATCACTTATATCTTTTAGTTGGCTCAGCCATTCTCATAATTTTAATGGTTAAATATAAAAGAATCTTAACATAAAATGCCAAGCTTAGTTCCTATATTTTCCCTTCATACTCTCAATGCCTCTAAAGTTTGTAAGTCTAACATTTCAATCACCATCTCCACCTTATTCTCCTAACTCACATTTTGGATCATCGTCGCGCACAATCACAATCCTCACTCATAACTCCTCCTCATTATTCACCAGCACCAACACCACTTACGAGCTCACATTTCGCTTTGTTGCTGCTATAATTATAGCCATCAAAGCCTTTCACCAATCCCAATCTCTGATCGTTCTCTTCGATTCATGGCAGTGACAGTTATGCTGCACTCATGGCGGGCTTGGGTTATTGCCTCAACATGCAACAATAAGTAGCAGTGATAAACCTCTAGCAACAACAAGACCAGTGAGGTGGAGGACAATGCATCTTGCAAGCTTGGGATCTTTTTCTATTCGGGATGATGGTGATATGATGGAGATTGCTGCGAGATCTAATGGGAGTTGAATGGTTGTTCCTGATAGGGTTGGAGAATAGAAAACTGGGGATGGGCCGGCATGCTTGATAATGGTGAAAATGGGGCATTTGTAACAATCAACAATGTATGGAGGGAAATAGGCAATAATCTATTTGGATTATTTAAATCAAGTGGATCTATTTTTTTATTTTTTAAAAACGATAATGGTGGACTTTTGTAATATTTGGAAGGTGAGTAAGTGAATTGAGCCATCTGAATAATGTTAGTAATTTACTCGCCATTTTTTAATAACGTTGGTGGTTTATTCGATCTTCCAAAAAAAAATATAAGTGGCTGATTCAAGATGACTTAAATATCAGTTGTTTATTTGTTATTTACCATTAAAAACCTTCCAAGATTTGGATAAAAATATTATTTTGCCTTTACATTTCGAGAAAATAAGCCAACTCACATTTAAATAAATATAAGAAAATTTGATAATTTTAACTTGGACACCAACTTTCAAATTATTATTAGAAGTCATACTCATCACTTTAAGAAAATGGTAAAGGGACACTAAGATGAAAGGGGAGATCAGGAATTCGACTCTTGTTTCCTTACTTCCCAAACAATGTCATTTAAAGTTGGTTTAGGTGCATTTTGGGTTCAAAAAAAAAAAAAGTAGGTGTTTCCCATTCTCTATACCATAGGATATCTCTTACTTTATTTAGACTTGTAAAAATGCTTCTATGTATAAAAAAAACTATTACTAAAAAGTTTACATTTAATTAGCAAAGTTAGTATGGGGCTATTGGGTGCACACCCTAAGTCTATCCAATATTTTGTGTTTGTAGTTGAAAAAAAATTATTGTATATATTTTTAATAAAATAAAATATTTATATGCACATAATTATATCCCATTCATCACAAAAAAGGATGAATCTCTTCCTTTTTTGGCCGTTCTAAAAAGGTTGAAGTGTTTTACTTTTTGAAATGTTTTTAACATTAAATTTACTTTATTACCATTATTTAAACTTTTACAACACAAAAACCAAAAAACAAATCTTTTTTTTATCTTTATTTAACTCTTAGTACATAAAATCCAGACAATGAAACCTAAGTGTGATGTGCAAACCATTAGGGATTTGTAAAATGTGTGATGTGCAAACCATCATTGATAATCCATTTCTAATAATTTAAAATGATGTTTTTTTCTTGAGTAAAGGTTCAATTATATCGACATAAGAACTTGCACCATTTAAAGATGTTGAAGAGGAGGGTTAGGGTTGAGCATTGCTAAACTCATACCTTCCCTTTAAATAAAGTGGTATGATATAAGACTAGATACATCCGGTGCATGTATGATATGCTCTTAGATTTTGTGAATTTAGACAACTTAAAAATATTACAATATTAGTTATTGTAATCCAAAACTATTCTAAAGATATCATCAAATGTTTCATTAAATATAATGGAGTCTAATATTATTGGGTAAATGGGACCAAATATCCCTAACATGTGACCCATGTTGCTTATTTGTTCTTAAATTATTAATCGTTTCATCACCTGTCCATCGCCGATTCTATTGTTAACATGGGCCAAATTGAGCAAAAGAACTAATTTTGGGGTCCAAAAAAGGAATTTGGGCATGAACGTGAAAGCTTTTGAATTTCAAAGTTTCGGTGAGGGTTTTGAAATGACAACAAAGATTTTAGATTTGATACTTCGGTAAAAGTTGTAGAGGAGAGAACAGGCAATTGAACTATAAAAATCTTTTAAAAGTCTCAAAATTTTCTATTGTCATCCCCTACAGACAATGGCTGGGAAACAGTGGTTTATGGTGGCCGACAATGAAAAGTTCTAAACTTTTCAAAAAAAATTTACATGGTTTAAATTTTTATCGTTCTGCTCTACAATTTTTACCATAAAACCGAGTCTAAGATCTTTGCTATCCACTCTAAATTAGAAGAAAAAAAGTTTGGAGTTTCAAAATTTTAAATAGGACTAGGAAAGATAGGCTGAGATTTTGGATTTAAGGTTTTGTAAACATTGTAGGGAGCAAGAAAGATCTAACTATATAAAGATTTTGAAATTCTGGAACTTTTTTGCTGTAAGCCACGATTCGTGGCGTCATGCAATGAAAAATTTCCATGTTTTCAAAATGTTTTTACAGTGCAATTCCTATTACGCTCCTCTACAACTTTTCTAAAATACTAAATCCAAAACCTTAATGTATTACCGCCAAAACCTCACCAAATATTTGAGACTCAATAATTCTGTTCATGCCAAATTATTTTTTTAGACCCGTAAATTTTTTAATTTGCTCAATTTGATCCATTTTAAATGCAGAACTTATGGATAACCAATGGTTGTAACATTGATGTTAGTTTAGACCTAAAGATGCGACAAATGATAATTTAAGGATGAATAAGCAATACAAATAATAGTTTAGGGATATCTAGTGTCACTTAACCAGTATTATTTTGCATGAATGTCTAATTTCACGAAAGGTAGAAATACACACTCGATCAACATTTATACTATCTCAAAACGTTGGTCGTCTCTTTATCAAAAAAACTAAAAAACATCGGTCGTCTCATAATTACAGACCTGCCTCTATCGAATGGAGAGAAATGAGCAGCCAAAGATCATGCTTTATTTGCCCGATGGACCAAAACGCGTGTATAAAACACATCATAATTTACAAGCCCATCAGTTGGATGTTTTTGCACCCAAAGTTTTTGCAAGTTCCTTTACCACGGCTCTCTCTTTAACATCACCGCTACGTTCTAGATGCCATTTCTGTGTCATGTTTTCTACCTGGAAACACAGCGTAGTTGCTCATTCGGTTTAACAATTCAATAGTGAGGACAAAACAATAATGATTATGACACATCGTACCCAAGTCCTCATGGGGAATAGCTGCTGTCTTATACTCTCATATCTTGGTTGAAGCAGCCTTCTTCCTTTTGTCTTGATATTATCACCCTGTACATATTATAAATATAACAAGAAAAAACAACATTGGGTGATTCTTCTTCCAATTTAAGAATTTTTAGATTTTGGTTTTATTCTTGACAATGTCGAAAGCATCAAAAGAAAACAGATATGATGTGATTACAAAGCCATTAACTAACAAGTACCTATCACAACAAAAATCCCTTCCACAAAATGACATTATGCAGTCTTGGCTGTTGAAGGGGGGAACAGAGACATGTCAAAAACAAAGATGAGGACCAAGAAGACAGTGACCAAAACCCCAATTATTAATCTCAGGTCTATCAGTCAGTGTTTTTCTCAACCACATCACATTACATTGCATGCAAACTAGAGATCCATAAGAAAAAACTAGCACTATTATCACCAACAAAATTTCTGCTTGTGGGATACACTGAAACGACATTCAGGATCATGGGTAGCACAGACTGCTTGATATAAATTTCTCAGTAAACACTACATCAAACCTAGTAAATTTGAAGAGACATCGATAAGATATTTGAAAAGCATGTATTGAAATCTGAGTAGAAAAACTACGAGATTGAAGAACTTCACAACCTAGATGTGCCAGAATTACTTACATTGTGCATCTCCAGCTTGGAAACTGCAAACCCAAAAACTAGTGTTGCGCTACCAAATACAATTACTGTAGCGACCATAAAAGCCTTCCCAACTACCAAGGAAATAAACAAGCATAAGTTCAAGCAAAACTCAACCAAGCAAAAGAACCATAGGTTCTAAGAAGTTATCAAAACTTTCCTCAGTTCAAACCAAATTTTACCCTTCACCAGTTTCATTGAACCTGGTTGATAAGTGTTATGTATCAAGTTCTTTTATTCCCAGCATGCTCCACTAATCTACATACTCACCTGCAAACGTGATCTGACTGAGAGACAGAAAAATAGTGACTTCTCCACCCACCTTGGCCATTGTTGGCCCCAATCTTACTGTGCCTACCCCCGCTAGGAATCTTAGAGTTTATCCTTCTCCTTACTCTGAATTCCTTAACCATTTCCTTGTTTACGCAATTTTCTCCTTGTATTCTCCGTATTGTTTCCCCTGTTCAGTTAGCGTTGATTCCTTCTAATTTTTGTTAGTTCTCAATTCTCATTCTGTCAGTTTGTTTCTTGTCCAGTGATTTTTTTTGTTTGTTCCTATCATTATCGCTCTCTCCTTCCCCTCCCAGTTTCGTGATTGCCAGTTATGCTGTTTCTTTCTGAATGTTTTCATTGAACCTGGTTGATAAGTGCTATGTTCTTCAAGTTTCTAGCCTGTGTCTATGCTGTTCTTCTGCCTCTGTTCCTCCTTATAGGTTGTTCATGGCCTTTGATTTTTTCTCTGCATATCATTAGGCTATCCTCTTCTGTGGTTTTGTCTGTTCTTCTGTTTGCCTCTTTTACTTTTTGCTGTTTGGTGGTTTATATGCTTCGGATTGCAGTCTATTTCATTACTTACTCTTAGGCAGGTCTTGTTTCATGTCTTGTCTAATGTTTCCCTTTTGCAGCCAACTATTAAAGCTGTTTGGGCTAAAAAAGGCTGCCTCAGTGGTAAGAAGAATAGAAGTTGCTCTCAATCTAAACAATCCATCAAGGAGGGAAGAAGCCCCTTAATCTTTGTTCCACTGAAATCAGAAGTAATGATGAGTAATCAGATTGTTTCTGAGATGAGCTACAGGTGGAGGGATATTGCGACAAGTGGAGTCTTCCAACCATGAGCATGTCAATGAAGAACCTTCAGGGCAGCTTATGGCCAAATTGAATTTCTTCCAATATGAGTGCCTCAATGAGTGGGAACACTAACAGCAGATGCTCACAAGTGCTTCAGGTTCGACAACTTCTCTACCATGTTTTCCAGACATTCTCTTTAAAGTTGTGGAGAAAAACTTTCCTCCTGCCTTGCCATCCGTTCCCAACCAGGTTGACAAATCAAGATTAGCACAACTTGAAACCAATATCACTAATCTTAAAGCCCAGTTGGAGGAAGTCCAACATAAGCAAGTGGCCAACGAGAAAGATGCTGAAAAGAGCATCAAAGATTTGTAAAATCAGTTCTTATATGCTGCTGAGGAGATGGGAAAGGACAAGGAGCAACATTCTCTCCAAGTTAAAGTCTTGGAGCAAAAGCTGGACGAGTTGGAATGTAGGAATCGATCCCTCCAACAAGAAATTGATGTTCATGACAAATCAACACAAAGGCAAGCCCTCTCCCAAGCTAAGTGTAAATGCTGCAACGACCTTGGGTTTGTTAGACCATTCAAAGCTTTTATAAGCAAATCAGCTAGAAGTTTGGGTCCCTACTTTGATTGGAGTTGGGTGTTGGTTGAGCTTCCGTTGACAAAAAAAAGCATGTCATTTGCATCAGATGTTGTAAACCTTAACATAAAGGATCAAGTTGTGTGCATCCTAAAGTTCCTTTTCCTGAATCTCCCCAAAAAGTAGCATGGTATGTGTAAGAGTCATCACCTCAAGCTAACAAGAACATACTTTCCAACAGTGGAACTAAGTTCCATAAGAATCCCTTACCACACTTTGGCCCTTTGAGGATGAATTTAGATCAGCCTCACGATCCCCCCTACCTGTTCAAAGTCAGGGAAACCGGAAGATGCATAATTTGGTCACCTTAGGAAGAGAGAAGCAGATGGCTTCTGAAAACCAGCCTATGGTTTTCTCTACAAATGACACTGACCACCTTGCTTTTCATCCTCCCAAAACCAATTAAAGCACAGAAGGTCAAGCATGCCAAACCTCATGGTTCAACAACCTCATATGAGCTTCAGGCCATTGTCAAATCAAAGCGAAATTGGGCATGTGATTGATGAAGCAAAATCCAAATTGATTTATGAATCGTTGGGAACAAGAATGGTGCTAAGAGGACAACCAAATTTGACAAGGACATCAAGTTCCTTTGCAAGATAAATATCTCCAAGCTAGTGCTTCTTCCATGAGTTGCAGAAAATAGAGGATCTCAGTTTAATCTAATATGCTCTTAGTCATCTTTGGTATGTAACTTAATTACTTGTACACTTTATCTTTATTATCATTCTGAGTACCAAAAGAAAAAAAAAATAATCTACATACTCTACTCCAAGCAGTATATGCACTTCGTGAATCATATATGTTCAAGTTCAGAAAATTTCAACCTTTCCTTACAACTTCTACGTACATACCGTATTCCTACAAACTTATTTGCACTCCATATGTTCATCTCCAGCAATTATTGGATTGGTAAAAGCAGAGAAACGAAGTAAAAAAAACAAAAACTGAAATGAACATACCGTGTTTAAGGCCTTCGGCAGCAGCTTTCAGCTTCTCCTGATTGACGGGGGTGTATTTGTCTTTCCTCAATTCGTTAGCCGTCGATGCCAGAACCGAATTCTCAACGTAGGGCATTTCCCACCTGCGAGAAGAATTCAAATCGGAGAGATCATGAGCACTAATAATCATCCCAAATCAGTGAAAGAAACTGAAGGGCCAAGAGGACCTTTTGGGGCCAAAGGTGACCTGGGGCATGGATAGGTAAGCCCTAAGCGGATTCAGAGCGTCGGAGGAACGGGCGGAGGCTTCACTGGGGTCAGAACGAAGAGCCCACTTGGAGGCAGTGGAAAGAGAAGACGGATCGGCACGCTGACGGAACACTCCTGAGGGAAGAGAGTGCCTCAGAACCTCCGGAAGGACATCGGAGGATTGGGCTCGGGGCTCTACTGGGGAAACATTTTTGCTGGCGGGTACTTTCTCCGCCAAACGATTGACAGCGTGTTTGGATTCCTGGAAAAAGAAAGCGGCCTCTTTCCCGGCTAATCGTCCGGCGAGGAAGCTCATCTTCCTCCCTATGAATTCACAGTCTACGGAGAATGAAAGCGGTTTCAAAAGCTTCTTCTTGACTGTTATTAGGAAATTTCACATCTAGAGCTTCAAGCCGCTGTTTAAATATTCAACGGTTCTTTGGTCTGGAAAAAAAATGGAGTAAACACAGAAATTTGACCACGCTAGATAGAAGACGGAAGGCGTGAGAAGGAAGGAAAGATGGGGAGGCCTCCAGGCTCTTACTGGCTCAGACTTCAGTCTCCAGAGGAGAACACCTAGCTCATCGGTAGTCCGAGAAAAACGCTAAAAGTTGGGAGCAAAATGCAAAATATTTTACAAATGGAGGACGTGGACGAGGGAATGGAAGTGGGAGTCTTGGGACGGCGAACGGCTGCAGCAGGATATTACTGGGCCTTAACGTGCTCAACGGCTCAGTAGCTAGGTGAACAAGTCCAATCCAACGGAAAAGTTTTAACGCCTGCAGAACCGAGCAACTTAGTGCCAAGGCCCAGTAGCCAATGTTTTAGCAGCTTTTTCGAATGCTGTTTATACGGCTTGTTCTCTTACTGGATCTAATGTTTTGATCTTTTTCTTCCTTGTTTTTTTGTAATACATTGGAGAGAGAGCCAGAGAGGTGAGGATGAAGGATGATTGAATCTTGTACATCTTATTGTTAACTAGAAGTCTTTAACTACTAGGCCAAGGCTTGGGTGATCTTACTTTCAACATTTTAAACACGAAGGTTTTTATCATTCTAGGTACCCACTCAATGTTTGGGTGATCTTACATGTGGCATGTTGGATCTATGCAATTGCAACCCTTATTCATTTTTTTTTTTGCATATTTTTTCAAATGTATATTTGACAGGCTGTCTTTTCATACTTTAAGTGTGTGGTTTGTACTAACAACGACCTGTCAGTTTTACCTATTTATTTTGGAATTTGAAAACCATATGATATATTATCAATGGTAAAGCCAAAATTTTAACAAAGCAAAATGATTTTGTAAATTTAGTGATTATATATAAATGAAAATTGACCAATTTTAAAAACGGTTAAAATACATTTACTTTTAAAACTTAAGAGTTACTCATATGATGTATCATTTTTGGAGCCTAAACCTCTGCGGACCTCCCTTTTGGACCCTGCCTTATAAGTTATAACTAGTGTTTCTTCCTTTGTTGATTTCTGTTAGGAGTCAATGTAGACCATATTGTGGCTGATTGACCTATTTATGAATTATGAGTAGGTTGTGTGCAAGTTGAACTACTGTCTAACAATTTTGAACTTAAAGGGGGAAAAAATTTAGTTAATGACAGATATCCTCATATAAAGGTGGAAATAAGTTAAGCCGAGTCCAAACAACTCAAGCTCAAAGCTTAGCTAGTTAAAGATTGGCTTGACTTGGGCTCGGGTTTGAGTTCGACGAACTTGGAAAATGTGGCTCAAAACATGACTTGAAAAAGTTCAGACTCAACTCGGTGGCTTGATAGGCTCAAAGCTTGATTCAAGATTTGAGCTAGATTCAAGCTCAATTTGAGAGTTAATACAATTTACGAAATAAAAAAAAAATAGAATAGGGTTTAGATATATTAAAAATAAAATTAATTTAGGTTTTATATTAAAAAAATATTAGGCTCGTTAAGTTTAATAAGTGTTCGAGCTGAACGATATCAAGCTCGAGGCTCGGCTTTTTAAGAGTTTAAATTAACTCAAAATAAAACTCAAAGCTCAGCTCGAATCTCATTAATATCGGCTCAGTAACAATAAAAAAAAATTGACTTTGAACTCAAATTGTTTGATAGACTCGACTTATTTCCACTCCAATCATCATATACTAATAATTTTGAAGGTTTTCATGATTTTATCGTTTCTTATGCACATCAGAGTACGGATGACGAGAATTTGAGACTTCAAACATTTGATGCTCTAGTAACGTCAGTGTTTAATTTACATGTCCCACTTTAAAGCTAAATCCATAATAATGGCCTTCCCTAAGTAAGCACCAACCCGAGTGGAACCTAAATCCATAATAATTTTGCCTTCCCTGAGTAAGCACCAACCTGAATAAGACCTTGGTAGAGCTAGCTAATTTCGTTTGGAACTTTGAAGTTTCGAAGGGCTGCCATATGCCGGTGGGTGTTATCTATTAGCAATAGCATTGTTGTAACATTCATGAATTAACATACATGGGGACAGTACGAAATAAAAGAAGGCACAGCTTCGGATATTGTTCAGCTGCCCTTGTTTACCAGCACGTTCTTTCTCCAACAGGTTGATCGGTTGGCCAGAGGCAGTGCTGGAAAGCTATAATAATTTTATATAGTGGTCTGTTATTACAAATGAAACTCACTTAAACTTAAGTCATTTAATAAATCATGCAAATGCAATATTGCATGAATTCTATTTTTATAAAAGCTAGTATATATTCAACATTTCCTAGTTTTCTTTAAGGGTATTTTTTTTTAGCAGAAGGATAAAATACTTTTGGACTACAAGCTACATTCAGACTTTTGTCATATTTATGAAACTATCACCATGTTTTGAACAATACATTTGTTTGAAATAAATAATATTTTATAGAACAACACATTTTGTCTAAAGGGAATAACATTTTTTAATGAGTCAAGGAATATTATTTTTATGAAACTGCCACTGCACCTTGAACAACACATTTGTATGGAGAGAATATCATCTCGCAGAACAGCACATTTTTTTGGAAGGTAATAACATTTCTTAATGAATCAAATAATATTATTTATGAATAGTATTTCTTTTGAAATTAAAAATATTTTACACAACATTATTTATGAATAATATATCTTACAAAGTGAGCAGTATACTACTGAACAACACATTTTCTAAATCGAATAATATTTACATTATTTACGTACACCCCACTTTCACATTATTACAAAAATATCATTGCGCTTGAACAACACATCCTATGAAAATAAACAACACTCTTACTGAATGGAACAACATACCACAACACTTTTTACTGTTAGTAAATAATGTTCAATTCAGTAATAAGTGTTACCCTATTTATATAAATGTGATGTTCTCTAATATATTATTCAATACGTGGTGACCGTTTTGTAATGATAGTGTTCGTTTCTCTATTTGTGTTGTTCAGAATGTTGTGATAATTTTATAAATTCAGTGAAACTATGAGTGTAGCGTATAAATTATGTTCATTGTATAACTACTTTTTTTTTATGTTGCCTAAGATTAGATTAGTACTATCATTTAAGTTGAACAAGGATAGCGGAAGTCAAAGGCAGGGGTCAATGGGGATAAAATTTCCTAATCATAGTGTGTTGGCAGATAAATAGGGCACGTAATTGATCAAAAAAATTGGAGCTAGCCTAGCTTCAAAATGGCATAATTGAATATCCTCAAAAATCATAATCCACAGGCCATTTAAGGAAAGCTACACCCGTCTGTGCCTTAGCTCCTGGAAAATTCCGGGAAAATAAAGAGAACTGGACAGTGGACGATGCCCATGAATGTGAAATGATAAATAACTGGAGTTGGATGGTTGAACTACGAAGACCAAAACCAGTAGAAGCCCCTGAACTATTACTTTAGTACCATAAAAACCCTTTAACTATCGAAACAGAACACAAAAAACTTCTAACGTCTAACCTATAGAGCAATTTGAAGCAATGGTTTTAGTTTAGACAATCTGAGAGTATGAGATGGGTACACAATATTATCAGTTCTATAATTTGGCATACTTTTCTATTTTAATCCTAAAACTTTTTAATTTGTTTATTTCAGCCCCAAAACCCTAAAAACATGTTGTTAGTCCTCATTGGATCGGTGTTAATTACAAGGCTTATTTGGCACCACCGTTACTAATGTTGATGCTAGCCTGGCTGTTGTTTGACTCTGTTGATTGGGAGCAGGGAGAGGCTAGTTCTTTTGTCTTGGATTTTTATTACGTCAATCGCAACATCAATTCGTTTTCCAACATAACCCCAAATAGCAAAAATGTCTCAGTTTTCAAACTTTTTGGAAATATCTAGAGCAACATCTTCGGGCCCTTTTCTCTTCATGTCTGGGACCTTCAAGAAAATTCGATTCCCCATCCCATCCCTCAAATTGTACAATCCTGAAACCATCTGTTCATTTTATTTATAGCCTAAGAACATAAGAATGTGAAGTGGCTTGGCTTGTTAATGGTAGTTGTTTGATGGGTCGCCATCTTGCTTATGATTTGTTGGTTTTGGTATTTTGTGTTTTGTAGTTTAATTTGAATGTCGCCCATGTAATCTGAGGAGTTGCTAATGATAAGTTTCTTGATTATTTGATTTCTCTAACCTTGAATCATTTGTTTTCTAGATTTTCTTCTTTGATCGAAAAAATCCTAACTCAATTAGTATGTTGACGAAGGATCAAAATAAATTAATAAAAGGCGAATAAGAGACAAATATGTGAATGACTAAGCTCATTTATGAGTTCCCAGGTGGACAAAAATTGGCATTCCACTTACCCTATAAAATCTCCAGGTTTAACTAGCAACTCTTCAAAGGGTCGTTAATTTAACGAGCTTCCTTCTGTCCTGCTCCAAGAGGTAAATTGGAGCCGCCAACCACCATTGTCAAGACTTTTAGGCTTGGACTCCTCTATTGCGTGACTCATTTTTGAATGAAACTCTTTGGGGATAACAGAGGGTGGGTGGGTGTGAGATAAAAGCCGTTTAGTGCTAGGTAAGCTCTAAAGTCACCATTTCAATTAGGATTGACAGTTAGAACGTTTGTATAGTTTTAGGACTGAAACAGAAAAATATGCCAAGTTAAAGGTCTGACGGTGTTCTTTCCCATATGAGATTATGGTAAAAGATGGTTGGAACTTGGAGTGGCCCACCATTCACTCATTGTTGTTTGGGTTATTTTTTCTTTTTTCAAAATTGGAAGGTTGAAGATATACAAAAAGCAATTGTTCAAGGCCTTTTATGGGTGTTTTTGGGCGTACATGAATGATGAATGGGACAAGAATATGGTCGGGACCTGGACCGTTTAATTGAAGTTGAAAGACGGTAAGTTAGGTGAGCCAGTTCCCAGATTTGACCTTCTTCCCTCTCTGAATCTCCTGCTTTGTGTCCATCTTGTTCTCTTAATCGCTTTGCTTCGACACAGTCATTGCCACCTGCATTCCACAGATTGCCAACGCACTTCCCCTCCGGCTAATGGCTTTGTAGTATTCTAACTTCTACTACTAATTTTAGATGTTTTTATGAACCTAAGCTCGTATAGATCATTGCATGTTTTCTTTTTCTTCTTGCTTTTAAGTTTACTTACTAGTCTCGGCCGAAGAAATTACCTTTTCGAAATGATTTATAAGCTTATAATCACACGGTTTATTTATTTTATGTGATAAAGAATTTTAGAAATAAACGATTTAGCCTTTACTATATCACAGACCAAATGGTGCGATGGGACGTTGTTTAAATTACTTGCAACCGACAGCACCACTAAAATATTTGTTCTCAATCCTACTAAAAAAGCACTAAATTATATTTATAGAGAAGAAAAGCATAATAAGGTATATATTGTAAAAAAAAAAATTATACAACTGAAAATTATTGAAAAAAAATCAGAAAATAATTTAAATATAATTTTAAAAGTTGGTATCAAATTAATATTTGTGACATTATCTGCTTAGGATGTGAGTGCAGAAAAAATTTAAATCTATTTTTAAAAGTTAGTGCTCAATTCTTTTTTTTTTTTTAATTAAGTTAGTACTCAAATCAACTGACTTGTCCTTATTACCAAAAAATACTTATTTCTCTCTCTCTCTCTCTCTCTCTCTCTCTTTTTGCAAAAAATAAGAAATCAATCCACCGACCCCTAGTTAACTGAAGAGCTATATTATCAAAATTAGGATTTCACGTGAAATTATTTTTTGTTTTCTATGAATCATAATAGTAGAATCGAATCAAAATTATAATCACAAATAATTATGATCGTAAAATCTAATTAAATTATTTTTCTTATTTTAAATCATACAATAGTAAAATTATAAGATTGGGATTTTAATAACCTTGCTGTCGAGAGTCTTTCTTACTACATTGCCTTTTACCGGGAAAAAAAAAACTGAGGAGATCAGCAATGACATAATGCCCAATTAGCAGAACACGTGTGTCCATGAAGAACAGAAACTGAAGAGACTCTCTTTTTCTCTTTTCTTTTCTTTCTCTATGTTGCTGCTAAAAGAGTACCTAATCATGAATGCTTTTTTCACCTCAATTTTTGACCCATAAAATTGGCTAATCAAAACTCTAATAAACTTCTCAATTCAATTAACGTGTTACTAATTTATGCATTCAATAGATACATTAGTCGGAATTGGAATACTTAATTGGAAGAACAAATAACCATAAAAAAATAAGGATAATAAAAATCACAAAAAAGAATATTACTAGATTTTTTATTTTAAACAGGTGGTATTTAGCTAGATAATATTTATATGCAAAATTCACATGCACTCAAATTTATTAACATATCAATTAAAAGAAACTTTTATGAGCACAAGTTGTTGTGATCAATGTATTAAATTTCAGGCGAAATAGTGATATTTCATGTAATTAAGTCGGGACATAAATTTCCATGTATGAATACCTTTTTAGGCGTTTTAGGCGTTTATAACATGATTATGATTTGGAAATTCTTAAAATTCTTTTCTTTTATTTTAAATTTTATCATTTTATTATTATTATCAAAGTATCATTTTTTTTTCTCATGTATCAGTAAATTAGTTTTTTTTTACTGAATAGTATTTATTTTATTCCATATATTCCATTTCATGTATTTTCATATTAAAAAATATTACCTTATGCATATTAAGAAAATTATGGTAAAATTAATTACACACATGCTTTATGCATAATATTATATTTGATTTTTTTATCATAAAATAATATTTTAATGTATATTTTGTGAAATTGATAATAATATATGTAAAAAAAATAGTATGCTATGCGGTACACGGGTAACGATCTTAAAAAATGGTTATGATCAAGGATTGCATTAACAGCTAGAGTCGATGTATAAAAAAAAAAAAAAAAAAGAAAAAACAGCTAGCGAGGCAAGATTCCAATTCTCCTTATTATGAATCAGTCTCTACTCTCTCCCACTCTCGTCTCGTCTCGTTCCTATATAAACAGCGTTGGCAAGAAATATAGCTGATCACAATTAACGTTTAAAACACGTGCACATCCTTCATGGCTTCCAATGATCTCTCTCGAGTCCTCCCTCGCGTCCTCATCGTCTCTAGACGCACCGTCCGCAAGAACAAGTTCGTCGATTTCGTCGGTACTTAACTTTCAATATTTCCGGATTAATCTCATCATCACTATTATTATTATCGTTTTAATTTCTCGTTTATTGAATTCGATTTACGTACAGGTGAATATCATCTGGATCTGATCGTCGGCTATGGAGCGGTCCCTGTGATCGTGCCCCGAGTCAGCGGCGTCCACATGCTGCTCGAAAGTTTCCAGCCCATCCACGGCGTCCTCCTCTGCGAAGGCGAAGACATCGACCCGTCCCTCTACGAAGCCGAAGCCTCCGAACTCGCCCCAGAAGAGGTAGAGGAAATCCGCCGCCTCCACGCCTCCGACACCGCCATCGACAGAGAGAAAGACTCCATCGAGCTCCGCCTCGCCATGCTCTGCCTCGAGCGCAACATTCCCTATCTGGGCATCTGCAGAGGGTCCCAGGTCCTCAACGTCGCCTGCGGCGGAACCCTTTACCAGGACGTCGGGAAAGAGCTGGCAGGAAAACTCCCGGAAAATCGGAGAGTGGTTCACATGGATTACGATAACTACGACGGCCACCGGCATCCGGTGATGGTGATGGAGAAGACGCCTCTCGCCAATTGGTTCGGAGATTCGCTGGGGGAGAAGATGGAGATCTGGGTGAACAGTTATCATCATCAAGGGGTGAAGAGATTGGCTCAAAGGTTCGTTCCAATGGCGTTCGCGGCGGATGGATTGGTGGAAGGGTTCTACGATGCTGATGCGTACAATCCTGAGGAGGGCAAGTTCATTATGGGCCTCCAGTTCCATCCAGAGCGGATGCGGCGGCCCGATTCGGATGATTTCGATTATCCAGGCTGCCCCAAGGCTTATCAGGTACTCCAGTAATTAATTAGTAGCCATCAACAGGAACGTGACAAGGAAGGTTGATTATTTATATATTGATGGGAACAAAATCTTTAAAATTATTAAAATCTTGGGCATGTGCAGGAATTTGTGAAGGCGGTTGTTGCTTATCAGAAGAAGCTAGCGGATAGCAGCGCAGAGGCTGTGCCAAAGCCTCTAAGGCTGAATCAAGAAATGGAAAAGCAAAGGAAAACCTTAATCAAAAGCTTCTCGCTGGCCAGAAATATGTACGCAACGGGTAATTTTGAAACGCATCCTTCTGAAGAATCCCAGCTTAGAGCCGGGGCAGAATTTCTAGAGGTACGTATATATGAATAAAGACAACTAGGTGGTACCATATACATATGCACAAATTCCATTCAATTAGCTATATGGACTTAGTTAATTCGGTGTGTTAACAAACGTTGCAGTCAAGTAGGGCGTTGAGCGAGGAGCAGGAGAAGAGGTTGAAGCAGATGGGGGCGACGGTGAGGAATGGGGGTTGGTACATGGAAAGGAAGAAAGCAAGCTTGGTGGAGCAGAGGGAAAAGGCAGCGGTAGAGATGATGGGGAAGATGTCGGTTGGGCAACTCTGGGATCTCATGTCCTTGTACGGCCGGTTGGGTCAAATTTGTTCCCAAGTCCTTCAGAAGAAGCTCCGCCCCATGCTTCTTGATGATACCGTTGAGCCATGAACATAAAATTTCTCTAGTAGTTCTACCACAATTCTCCTGTCACCCTAACCCCCTCCCCAACTATACATAGTTTCTCTCCTGTAATGTTTTTAAGACGTGTCAAAAATATTCCAAGTTTCTTTATTTCAAATAAAATAACTTAAGATCAACGCATGAATATAGCATTATACTTTTTAAAGAAGAAAAATAATTTTATTAACAAAAAGAAGCATACAGACTAGCTCCAAGCAGCCGACGAACAGCAGCAAGCTAACGAACACAGTTATTAACTAAGACTACAGTACAACCGAAGGCGATCTAAGCACTCCATATTTAGCCAGCTTGTCAGCGTTAACATTCCTTTCACGCGGAACGTTCAAGACGAAAAAATTAGTTAAATTAGAATGCATCCAACTATTAAGAATATGCAAACTGATTTGTCCCACATGTTTAGAAATTGTCCAAAATGAAATAACGTATGATAGTGGTTTTTTGGGAGATCGATATGAGACTATTATCATATATATATGTAATATTTGGTTTGATAAATCTCCCGATCGACTCACACATCATTAATGCTTTACGTACGGTCATATCAATTAATCTATTACTTTTTATTTTCAATATTTTGATATATAAATATGAAACTTTTATATACAAATGATAAATGAAAACTTATTACTTTTGTATATATTTTCTTTTAAAAAAAATCTAGCAAATAATAACATAAACAAATTCCATTCAAATTTTAGTTAAAAAAATGATACGGAGCAAAAAAAAAATGAGACTAAGGTAGTACCATTTTGAAAGCTGGAATGCAAATTGATTACAGAAAATATTTGCCACTTAATTATAAGCTTTTTCCTAAAATTATACATGTTAGGCTACATAAGTACTCCGTAAAAAATAAAAGGATACAAGTATGTTATATCCCCTAATTTTCAACATTGCCATTAACTAATCTGTGTATCTTAATGTCCATCACTCAAGTAACTTAGAAAAGGAAAGATACAAGTTAAGAATGGTGAGAAAGAACTTGTGGAGTTTGTCGTATCCTTATGGAAGCGCAAGGTTGGAGCCTAAATTTATGGTGGAAAGCAAGGCCATCAAATCAGTACACTAAATTTGAAGCTTTTTAATATTTTCTAGAATTTCAGATCTATGCCGTCATATTAGTATCGAGTGTGGTTTCTCATACCTTCAATTCAACAGAATACAGAATGGAATTTTTTATAAAAAGCCGATTGTGGTTATATATATGGTGATGCACCGGATAATATATCTTCCACTTGATTATATGTAAAAACTGATACCCTTGATCTATGCTCGCACGCCAATGTAGGGACCTCTCACTTTTATATATAAGAACCTAAATCAAGCCTATAATAATTCTTACCTAAAGTTCTAAACTGACATTAATTTGAGACGTGAGGGATTAGAGAGCGAGTGCCATATTTGGCTGGCTGTATAATTGGCTATATTTAACGTTCTCTTCTGGGTTTCTTGCAACCTCGTAATTAGTGCTGTACTTTATTTGGGTAATTATAAGAGCCATCGCCATTCTAATGTCTAATCTAATGCTTGTCCCTATTTGGAAACAAATCTCGGCTATGCGTGGTTGGCTACACAGATGCCAAGTTTCATATATAAGCAAGTCTTTTTTGTCCTTTTCCTTTTTTATGCTCCATCTTTTTTTTGTTTGATGGAATCATTCATTACGAAAACACCAAACTAAGTCATCAGAAACAAGATTAACTAGCTGGGATGGAAAATCTCTCATCCATAGAATAAAATGATCACAAGAGAGGCATGTCCCTTGGAGTATGGCTAACAAGCTTTGAGCTTCCCAAGCCTCCATCGGACCTCTCTGACACAATTGAAACCTTCCAAATCTCCTTCCTTGTCTAAAAGAATAGCTTGAACTGCTGCACTAGTATCCAACTTCAAACTCAGTTGTTGAACACCAAACTCTGCCGCCAACTTCATAATTTCAAGACTCACCAAACTTTCACCATAAAAGGAGCTTGAATGGCTTGCCATCCTAACTACTAAGGCCATAATCATTTCCCCTTTGTCCAATCTTAAGATCACCCCAGCTTCAAGCCACCATGCCTGCCAATTGCTATGTCTATGTTCAACTTAGTCTAACCTATCAGAGGCATCAACCCCCTTGAGTAGGTCCTTTGTCCCTTGGCAATGAGGCACACAACCTGGCATCATTGAGTTGCCTTTTAATTTGCCACATCAAGCTAGCCAGGCGCTCAACCTTCTCACCATGGATAACACAATTATGGTTCTTCCATAAGGTATAGGTCACTGAGGCAAACAACGCTCATTCTATTAGCTCTTAAAAAGATGCTAAGGAACCAATCCTTCACTGATTAACCTGAGGGCTTAGAGAAGAAGAATACTCGTTGTCTACTCTAAACCTCCTTTGCATACTCACAATCATGAAGTATATGCAGCATTGACTTTGGAGCATTTAAACAAACTGATCATAATGACTTAACCTCCATTTTCTGGTAAAGCACGTTAAATCATGTCAAAAGGCAATTGTGGCTCGCCCACCATAGGAAACACTTCATGTTAGGTTCTAATTGAGACCCTAAACTACTTTCCACACCATTGGTCTTGCTAGATCTTCCCTGCTTGAGTCCCTTGGATTACATGAACAAGTGGTATCCAGATCTAATTGAGTACACATCATCATTAGTATAATGCCAAATGATCCAGTCATGTCCCTCTGTCATTTCCAAAGGAATTCGTAGCATAAGTTACACCTCATCCGGAAAAGAAAAAAAATCGCTACAGCAAGGAGAGGTCCTAGGATTTGCACCAGTGTAGAAGCTGTGAAATAGTAGCTTTTGAATCAAGAATTCGAGGTGGGGGTCATGGCCTAAATTGATTGGTACCTAAAATCTAGGCATCATTCCAAATTTTAATGAATGTTATCACCAGTCATCACTCACCATTTAATCCCTAACTCAAGCATTTTTTGTCCTGCAAGAATACTTTGCCAAGTATATGACGAGTTCGATTTGTCCACAGCCTACAAGAAAAAGGTCAAAGGAAAATATTTTTCTTTAAAAACTAGGGCACTCAAAGATGAAATCATTACACATCTCCAGCCTTGCTTCGCAAGCATCATAAAATTAAAAGTGGAAAGGTCTAGAAATCCCAAGCCTTCATCCTCATTTGAATGACTAAAACACTATCATTTCATCCAATTAATCCAACTATTATTCTTACCATGACTCCAGAAAAAATTATTCATTACCATTTCAAACTCCTAGCATACACCTTTGGAAATTGAGAAAACACTCATGGCATAGGTAGAGATAGATTGGTCCATAGCCTTAAAAGTGTTTCCTTCCCGTTATCATCTGCAAAAACAAAATGGTAAACCTACGAGCGTGGGCAGTTCGTAGCTACCCTTGATATGCTCTCTAAAGCAACCTGACGCTTCATAAGCATAAAAAGCCCATCAATACACAAGATTTAAAAAAAAAATAACGTGAGAGTAGGTCACCCTAACAAAGCCTCTTTCCTGGTTGAATACGTTTAAACCACTAACTATTGATTGAGATGAAGTACAAGATTGACAAGATGCATTCCATAATAACATTAACAATATTTGTCAAGAAACCTACTTTCTCCATCGTCACCCATATAAAGCTTCATTCAACTCTATCATAAGCTTTCAACGTATCCAACTTGAGGGCACAAACACACTTATTCCCACCATATCATCCATGAATATTGTGCAGAAGCTCATAGGCAACCAAAATGTTATCAAAGATAAAATGACCTAACGTATCATGTTAGACAAGTTGTCTTGGGACAGGTCCAAAATTCTAGAGTTTGTGGCATTTGCTCTACTCAAGAACACTTTACTGACTCATGCCCACAATTGCAAGAAGATACAACACCTCAAGTGAATGTGGTAAGCGGGTTTGTTAACCAACCAAGAAGGTATGACCTTTATGCCAATCAATACAACCCTGGTTGGAGAGATGACCCGAATTTGAGATATGGGCAGCCAAACAACCGACCATCATATCCATCTGCCATTTTGAATGAGCAAGCTACCATTTTGAAGATAAAAAAAAGATCTACAAATTTTGTGCTTTAAGGAAAAGTTGATTCGATGTGTACTGTGCTCGGAAAATTAAAAAAAAAAAAAAAGCAACCCACCTTTGTTGATCTGTATTTACCTATATTTTACAATTCTATTTTACCCAACCCAAAACTCTATTAATAGGCACCTTAGGGGGAGGACGAACTGATGTCATTTCTTAGGCCTCTTTTATGTTCTTGTATCAAAGTTAGCTTTTCCCTTTTGGTTTTATTTTTGTTTTCAATACCGAAGTTCTCTCCAAGTGTTTTCTCATTTTTCTTCTTGTTCTTCCTTTGATCTTTCAATCCATGTTCATTTCATCTTTCTACATGTTATTTACTTTCTACATGTTATTTACTTTTATCATGGCTAACTAATCATCTTTTTACTAAGGTGAAAAGGTGAAGCTTTTGGTATAAAGGTTATGATTGATTTGAATGAATCAAAATATTAATGGTATTTTTTTCTTTTAATCTATTTAACTTCTCTACTTGTTAAGTGAGAGTCTTGATTAATTATAGTTAATCATTGGCACAAAGGCTACTTGATTTCCTCTGTAAAACGTGGTTTGCTGGCTATATTCAAATCTTAAGTTATTGTGGACAAAAGTTTGCAAGATTGATACTTGAACCTGATTGGGTTTTAAGATCAATGAAAGCTAATGCTAACTAAATTCCCCGATTAGGTCCTCTTTTATGTGTGGATCCCAATTGAGTGGCAAGACGGACTAAAATTAATCATAACCGATATACTAAAAGTGCATCCCTTAACCTTAGTTATTTATTTGAATTTGAGTTTTTAATCAATAACTATTCACACCTTACACCAAAATCTTTTCTTATTACCAAATTTGTAATTTGTATTTCTTAATTCATTTCTCTGTGGTTTAACATTCAGACTCCGAAGATTTTATTATTTGCGACAACCTATACTTGTATTACAACTGCTAGAGTCCAGCAAATTTTTGGCGCTGTTGCCGAGGAAGTAAAATTAGAGTATATGTTCATTTTTTTTCTTTTTGTTTCTTTTTATTTTGTTTCTTTTTTTTTTTTGTTCATTATTTGGACGGCTAAGCCTCTTACCTTTTATTATTCTTTATCTGGAAGGCTGAGCCTCCTACATTTTATTTTTCTATTATATGGAAGGTTGAGCCTATTACCTTTTATTTTTCGTTTATCTTGCTTTCCTTTTTATTTATTTATTATTGTTTAATGGATGGCTAAGCCACCTATCTATTTATTATTGTTATCGCTATTTTATGTTTATTATCTAGAAGGTTGAGCCTCCTACCTTTTATTGTTCTGTTCATTTTGTTTTCTTTATTTGTATTTTTATTATTGTTAGAAGGATGGTTGACCTCCTTTCTCTTTTTGTTATTGATATTTGTTTTTCTTGTTATTATTTTGTTTATGTATGAAAGTTTGGTCACGTACATCAAGTAGTAAATTGGTAAGAGAATCTTCATCTTCTTCAACCATGGCTGAACACATTAATGACCAAGAAGACAACCGTTCTCTACATAATGACCAAGATCAACTCAGGACACTTAAAGAACACGTGTTAACTTCACATACCTAGGGCAACTGTGAGCATCCCTAGAGAGAACGCAACAGTCTCCATATCTCCTCTAATTGCAACTAATTTGCTATGGCATAAATACTAGTACATCACCATTTGCCAGTTATGCTAGTCAACTTCACTTTCACATTAACATGATCTTTTGAAAAAGACAGTAGTTTCACCCGGACATCAAAACTTCACAAGAAAGCTAAACCCTTAAGCCTGCCTTCACTACTAATTAGGAACATATGTGCAAACATGTACTCCAATTGAATAAATTCCAACTGCTCCATTACAAACCAAGTTTTATAAAGAAAGGACAACACCATCCAGTCTCTTTGTAGAAGTTTTCTAAGTTGTTGAATTGACTGAGGATTTCCCAAACCTCGATTATTCACAAATATAAAACTCATGGTGATCAACGGGCTTGTACTCTTCTACTAAGATATCAACATCATCATTCCTTCATCTTTTACCATCCTCTTAGTTAACAACAATAAACTTTATTTCACTTTCACCTACCTTATTCTAGCAAACTATCTATACTTTCTAACCTTTCTTATGCTAATGTTATTGCCAGACGAGCTAGCCATTTTTAATAAGTCAACCTCCTCACACTAATAGCACCCCTGTCAACCTTTAAGTGAATTAACACTTAAGCCACCCAACTCATAGTATCATCTAACGTATCAGAAACTGGGATTGTCTTTTTTTTTTTTCTAAAATTAGTTTCTTTCCTCGTGCCAGGCTCTTCCATATATTTAATTAGGTCTTTGGAATTTTGGAACTGAATGAATCCATTTTAAACCTATCCCTAACAACAATAGCTTATGCTGAGGCCTTTTTCCTTCCTGGTTTGAATTTTGCTATCTTTCATAAACTCCTCAGTAACAAACTTGCCCTTAATACAATTAGATAGGCTACTGTGTCCAAGTTAGTTCCTTTAACACTTTCATCCAACCTTTCATGATGATCTATACTGATCACTTTGTCCATATTCAATTATCTCTTAACCTTGCCAACGGAAGAAACTTCAACATTGTCCTCTAACCAAGCTTGTGACCTTAACACTGTCAAAGTAGATGAATGCCCATACCTTACGATGTCCCTCTTCTAAGATTCTCCTAACTCGATTATTCAACAGGGGAGCCTTCATCCATTCATCATATTGTGCAGGTCCTTCCTGAATTTCACACTCCTTATCAACATGGCTGAGTCTACCACATCATTGAAAACAGAAATGTTGTAGCCTCTTATACACAAATGAATAAATGACTCTTCTTTATTCTTTAAATGGTACAGTGACCCATGCAATAGTGGTTTTCACATACCATCTCTACATTGAACTGCAAGAAATACTTTTCTAGACCATCATTTCATGAACCACACTTTTCATCAACTTCAATCACTTTTTCAATTAATTCCCCTAACTTCTGAACAATTTTTAGACGCATAAACCCAATAAGAACATCATACACTCTAACATTAAAAAGGGGGGTCAGTAACTTAATGCATCTAGGGTTTTCATCTTGTCCAAGCTCCTTCAGAATGAGGATATGCTTATCAAATAGCCAAAGTGCACCATCTAAAGCCCTAACTACATTGCCTCTTATTTTGAACATAAAGACAAACGTATTATCATCGATTACCTCTGCCAGCATCCCACCTATAAGCCTTCAAATGGATCACACTGTGTTGATTAGGCGTCATTATTAAACAACCAATTTGACCAAAAGGTGCCCACTACATAATACTTCTGGTACCCGCCGAACTTAGATCCCAAACAGCATTCAGATCGAGGTTGATTTGTTCTTATTCCATTAGTGACAGATTCCACCATTGGTCTGTTGCCCCATCCTCTTGCCTATTCGTCATATTGCGTGCACCTACCATAAGGACAAAACCTTCTCACGCATGCAACTCTCTCTACCCCAAAAGAGACACTCATTTTCACCTTAAGAAGACTAGTTCACACATATGCTCCATTTATTTCATGTCCATAAATTCATGTTAAAAATTTTTTTTGGGGGACAACTTGGTAAATATTTTCAAGAAAAAGGGCCATTGTCCACTCATGTTTGCACTATTGCAAATATTGCCCATTATATTTTTTTTGTAGTTAAATTGATCATTGAATTTTTTGTTGAAAGATATTTGCAACTAAAAATTTCAATGTAGTGAAAATTAGCCACCTATTGAAGCAATGACCGGAAGAGACCATTATCTCAAATAATATTACATGAAATATGATGATGACATGGTTGATTAAAATGGTGAATTACAAAATTTATCCATAAACTATATGCTTTTATGCACATCAATCCTTGAACTAAAAAAATAAAGCATAAGAACCATCTTCTTCCCTAACTCTTTAATCTTTGAATGTCCCAATTTAAATTTTGATGCTTGATTCCAGTTGAATTGATATAAGAATTTTGCCTAGAATATGGGGTTATCTCTGCCCATAAACTACTGACATGTTGAGATAACTAGTCATCATTCATCTGTACTGTTAAGGTATATAAGAGACTTTTTCCATTTTGATTTGTAGATTAAGATTTGTAGCTGAACAGTGATAAATAGCCTTTCCCGTTTGAAGTAATAAAGTGATTGCATCTCTTGATCTATGTAGTGTGTATCTCTTGCTAGAAACAACCATGCAGACCTCAAGATCCAACTTATCAAAATGACCATTTGTTTCATTAATTTGGACAAATGTTGACTATCTTATATTGAGACGATTTTGCTAGATTGAAATGCTTGTTTATGTTCTTATGCTTTCATTGATATTTAATGTAAAAAGGAAAAATTATAACTATTGTGGTTGCATAAAATAGAGGATGACATCAAGAGCAATACAAGCCCCAACTTCCTCGAGAATCATTATCTCTCATGAGCTTGGCAAAAGACATACGATAGCTAAATTGTTAGATATAATAACCTATGTGGGCTTTTCAATGTTCAACAAAAGTTTAGAGGCCAAATTAGGTGTTTTATCTTTATATATATATATACTAGCTTTCAACATATACATGATATGTTTGTCACCACATCATCAAAACGTTTCATATCATCATTCAATTAGAAAATTTAAGGCAGTAATAGATTTTCACTCAAATAAAAATGTTACTAGTCAATTTAACTGTAAAACAATTATAGTTACTGGCCCACCTAGCTATTGTAAATACTATAGTTGTTAATTTCTCCCCTTTACTAATATTTTCCATAACATATGTTAATCATAGATGACAATTCAACTTTGTTTTAATTTGCCTACTTTTTTCCCTTATTTTTATTTCATTTTTTGCTTTTCATGATACTATGCTTGTTTTTTTTAATTTATCTACATACTTTTACTTTCATTTTTTTAAAAATTTTTCAACTAATAAAAGAATAAACAACAATTTGACCTAAAAGAACAAATAATCACTAGTAAAAGAATAGCTAGTTCCTAAAAGAATAATTAATTTCTCCAAACAGACTAACAGCTTCTTATAAAATATTTTGGTGGCCGATCCAACCTATAACAAGTACAATTGTTGCTAATTTACAAATTTTGCCAATATTTTCCATGACAAACGTTAGCATGGACTACAATTCGACTTAAGGGTGGAATTAGGCTGAACTCCTTTCTTCCATTTTTGCCGGTTTTTTTCTTCCTTGTTTTTTT
The DNA here is from genome assembly GCA_005392925.1 of Aquilaria sinensis. Taxonomy (NCBI): domain Eukaryota; kingdom Viridiplantae; phylum Streptophyta; class Magnoliopsida; order Malvales; family Thymelaeaceae; genus Aquilaria; species Aquilaria sinensis. Next base: position 757,913 of record SMDT01002724.1, read on the forward strand.
TTTATTTTTTTTATTCTTATTTTATTCTTTTCACAGCTTTTTCTTTTTCTTCTTTTTCATGTTTATAATGTTTTACCCTTTTTTCCATTTCCCGCCTTATTTTTCTGTAACTTAATTTTTATCTATAGCTTTATTACTTACTTTTTAAAAAAAAATTTATCTTTTTTATTAGTTTTATTTCATTTTTTATATACTATTATTTTTTTAAAAATCATCTTTTTTAATTTCATTTTTTTTGTTCAAACTTGTCAACTAATAAAAAAAATAAACAACTAATTGAGTCATGAGAACAAAGAATTACTCAAAAGAATAGCTAGTTTTTAAAACAATAATTAATTTCTCTAAAAAAATCAAAAACTACTCATAAAAGAACAAATAGATCATAATAAAAGAGTAAAAAATAGTTTATCTAAAAGAGAAGTTAAAAATTATAAAATAACAATAAATTCAATCAAAAGAACAAATAGATAATAATAAAAATAACTATTTTTAATAAATAATAAATAGTTAATAACAAAAGAACAAACAACTACTTCATTTTAAAGAACAAGTAGGAATGGAGATAAAGAACAAATAACTACTGATAAAAAAAATAAACAACTTTTTATCTAAAAAAATAGGTATAAACTAACAAAAAAAATAAAGTTGAGCTGAAATGACAAAAAAAATTGAGAAAATTAGAACAACTAGTTGTTCTAAAAGAAAAAATAGTAAACCATAAAAGAATAAGTCTAATAAAAATTAAATAAAAATAGATAAAAACAAATATTATTTATAAAAGAGCAAATTCAATAAAAGAATAAATAAGAACAGATAAAATAACAAAAAAAATTAAAATAATAAAATAATAAAAATATAGAAAATTGATAAAAGATAAAAAAACATTTATAAAAACTACTTCCTTCATCCCATAAAGGATTATGCATTTTTCTATGCACGGAGATAAAGGTATGTATAGTTTATGATTTTTTTTTATTTTTTCCCTTGAAACTAAAATTAAAATTTGTTTTTGGTTATGTATACTAAGAGTTTAAATAGTGATTAAAAAATATTCCTTTTAAGATTTTGTGTTGTAAAAGCTTTAATGAAGATTAAAAAAATATTCCTTTTTGCATTTTGTGCTATGAAAGTTTGAATGAAGATGGTAAAATAAATTGGATGTTAAAAACTTTCAAAAAATAAAATGTTTCATCCCTTTCTAGACAAAGCCAAAAAAATGTTCCATCATCTTTAGAACTAAAGGAGTAATAAATAAATAAATGTACATAATTTGGGGCTCACAAGACTTATTACTCTTTATTTATATATGACTGGCTTGCCATATGATCTATCAAATCTTAAAAGGCTTAAATACCTCCCACCCATAAACTATTACCACTTGGACAGATGGCCTATTCAACTATGACTCATTATAACTTATTCTTCTAACTATTAAAGATCAAACAAATGACTCTCCAACGTGGTCATGTGATATTACGTGAGTCACCCAGCCGTTAGTCATAATGATAACTTAAGTCTCAATTACCCATCCATCAACCTTCATGCGCAGATGACCCCCTCAACTATCACCATTCGGACATAGGACCCCCTCAATTATCACTACTTGGATAAATGACTCTCTCAACTATGTATAAAAATATATTTATCTATTTTATTATATTTGATTTTAGCTTCTGCTAAAAATGAAATTTACACAAAATAGTCAATTTAATTTTTTAATTAATTCACAATATTATTTTTACAATATATATGAATATTGATTTATACTAATATTTACATATATTTTTAATTAATTATTTCATTTAAAATTTCATTTTATTTAACTATCAATAGCAAAAATATTTAAAATAAATTAAATTTTTTTTTATTTTAATAATTATAATTAAAATAAATAAAAAAGATAAAAATGGTTTGGAGCAACTTAATTTGCAATCACTAAAATGAGCGTTGAACATTTAGTTGCTCCGAGCTTAGGGTGACACTCCATCTGAGCAATGGAGCTTTTTAGTAGCTAGCTCTACCTCATTTTCAGTCATGACTATCATTTTGGCCAATAAGGTAGGCATATTGTAACTAACATGTGACTAAAAGGTTAGTCGCAAAAATGCTAGTCACAATTAAAGGGGGGCAGAGCTAGCAACTGAAAAGCCTAGTTGCTTAGATGGAGTGCCATCCCGAGCTTGGAGTGACTAAATGTTTAGTAGCTCACCTTTGTGATTGCAAGTTAAGTTGCCTTTTTGTTTATTTTAATTGTAATTATTAAAATCAGAATAAAATTAATTTAATTTAATTATTTTAAATATATTGATAGTTAAATAAAATTTAAATGTAAATGAAATAATTAATTAAAAATGTGTGTAAATATTAGTATAACTCAATATTTATATATCTAGTAATAGGGGGAAGGGGCGGTAAGGGAAGTGGTGGCTTAGGGGATGGTCGATTTGTTAGATTTTAAGATTTCATTTTTTTTATAAAGGAAAAATTTTCAAGGCTTAAAAATAGTATTTATCTCTATAATTATATATTGATGTAATATTTTCCATCCAAGATAATGATTTCTGTCCAAGAAAGGACCAAAATGAAATATTTTAATGATATTAGAGAGTCAAAAGTGCAAATTGAAGGTCGGGGTAAAAAATGGAACAATAGTTAAATGTTAGGATTTGATTGTGCAATTTACTCCAATTCTGTTGCACATTTGGTTGCCCATCTTGGAATTTTTGTTGTTGGCTATATTGATTAGCTTTGTCCATATGCCTTGTGGTTGAATTCCTCTATTTCTAATTAATCAATGATTGCATCTTTATTTGAAAAAGAACTTTTCCTCTCTCAACTTGGAATAACAATAATGCATTAAAAAAAAAAGAGTGTTAAGAAGCAACTTGAGTCCTCTATCTACTGTGAGATAAGGAAACAAAAAGCCCTCAAGATGAATGACGGACGTCTTCTATTTGAGCCCACATATGACAACAAACATATTGGGCTTAATACATAAATAACGCCCAAAACATAGGCTAGTGGCATATTGCAAGCTCGAAAGGATGAAGACCTGTTAAATTGCGCGTTGTCATCCTGAAGAGCCTAAATTATGAGAAGTGCATTCCTTCGTAGATGAATGGAGTGCTTCCTAGATGAACAAAGGAAGAACAAGCTAACCCTTTGATTTTAATGTGAGTAAGTATTGCGTGGTCCTGGCTTATTTTGTACGTTATCTCTAAAAAATTTAAGAATTGTCATTTTGACCACACACATTAAATATACTTGTAAAATGTTTATGCACTTTTGTCAAACTAGTTGTATTTGGCAGAGTGGCCAATGCGTGAATGGGGAAGGGGAAGGTGAGCTGGGTTCGAGTTCTAGAACCTAGCCTTTTCTTCAACTTGGTTTTTTTCTTTTTTTTTGTTTTGTCCTTCTCACTTTTTTATTATTATTTTTTTTCACAATTTGCCCCCCTCAATTCTTGTTAGTATTTTTTTTTATTTTTCCTAGTTTTATTTTTTTTTCATTTTCTCATCTTTCCGCAATTTTCCCTTTTCTTTTTCATATTTTACATTATTTTCAATTTTATCTCTTGTTTTATTTCTAATTTGATACCTTTTTTAATTTATCTATTTTTTATTTTTAGTTCTATTTCATTTTTATTAATCATATCATTCCTTAAAAAAATCTATTTTTCTTCATTTTTTTTGTTTCAAAATTTCTAACTAATAAAAGAACAAACAACTATTTGAACTAAAAGAACAAATATTTATTAGTAAAAAGACAAATGGTTCCTCAAAAAGAACAAATAGATGCTGATAAAAAAATAATTAATTTTTTACGAAAAACTAATAGATATTCACAAAATAAAAATAAGATAATAATAATAATAAAAGAACAAAAAAATAGTTTATTAAAAAAAATAAAAAATAGATAAAACTAATAAAAGAAAAGCTAAAATTGAGGGGGAAAAAAAGACAAATGAAATTGATAAAAGAACAAATAAAATTGAGAAATAACAAATAAAACTAATAAAACAACAAATAAAAATTGATAAAGGAACAGACAAAACTTAAGTGGAGAAAATAAGAAGTGATAAAAAAAAACAAACAAAAATTGATAAAAGAACAAATAAGAACTTATAAAAGAACAGATATGAATTATCTATTCTTATATCAGTATCTATTTGTTCTTTTTAGATGAATTAAATGTTCTTTTAACAATATTTGTTTGTTCTTTCGGCTTAACTATTTGCTTGTTTTTTTATTGTTTGAAAATCTAAAAATTAATAAAATAAAAAATAAAAGATGATAAAATAACAGATAAAATTTATAAAAGAACAAATAAGAACTTATAAAAGAATGAATATAAATTACATGTTCTTTTATCAGTATCTATTTGTTCTTTTAGATGAACTAGATGTTTTTTTACCAATATTTATTTATTCTTTTGACCTAACTAGTTGTTTGTTCTTTTACTGATTGATAATCTTGAAACAAAAAATGAAAAAAAAAAATAACTTGTAGAAAAATAATAATATTATTAAAAATAATGAATGAAATGAAAAGAAAAAAAAATCTGAAAAAAATGTGTTAGCCATGAAAATAAAATAAAAAAAGAACAAGAAAGAAGTTTGAAAGAAACATAAAAAGAAAAAAATGAAAAGAAAAGAAAAACGAGATGTAGAAAAAGCATGAAAGGGCAAACAATGCGCGTGGAGAGTGAAAAAAAAAAAAAAAAAAGAAAGAAGGTAAAAATGCAAAAAGCAGCCGCAGCGCATTCGAGCTTGTATCCGCTTCCTTTTCTAGCTAAGCATTTAGTCATTCCGACAAACACGAAGTTCTGCATGCAAAGCTATTTTTAATGTATAAGAAATCTTGTGTGTCTATGCCCATGGGTGAGCCCGACACACGTAAGGTTTGCGCTTCCAATGTAGGGTGAAAATGATCTCCTCACCCACTAGGAAAAGTATTGGATTTGAATTTTATAAACAAAAAATGGGATAACTTATCTTAAAATGGAATCACACATTTATAGAATTAGTTAGAGTCCAATTTAGTTATTAAATACCTGAGATTTTATATCAGAAAAATAGGAATATCAATGGATATTTGCCCTGATGGATACCCTACTATATCTGATCGATCATCGAAATCGCCAAAAATAATACTAGTATCACTAACAACTTAGAATAAACAAATTTGTAGTATAGCAATGGAAACCAGATCGAATCCCAAGAAAAATTCTTATACCAAAAGCTTTTTATTAGAAAACTGAAATAAAAGGTTGAGGGGTTTTCTTGAAATGAATGCTGAACTAAATTAACTGTAGAATTAAAATGAAATTAAGTAATACTAAAAACGCTCAGTTCAGGGTTAATTATCCATTTCAATCACGCAGTTGATCATCGAAAGAAAATATTTCTTTAATCCAAGTAAATAAACATGACTCTCTTTAAAGCTAAAAAGAACTCTAAGAATTCAGCAGTAAAATTAACCAGAAAAAGCTTTAGATTAATTTCTTAATTTTGAGTAATCAGATATTGAAAAGTAATTTCTAATAAACCCAAAATTAGCATTAAGAGCAATGAACTAAAAAGTTTATTTTAGGCAATAATCTAAAAGCTTGAACAATTTAATCTGTCTTACTTATTCGTATGAACTAACTAGAAATAAAAGTAATATCTAGTTAATTAACTTGCTTCTAAATTGAATTCTTTACCTAAGCGGTTGAAAGAAAATCAAGCAGATTTGCAATTGCAGAACCAATTCAACAAGCAAGAACAGGAAAATTAATTGCAATAAATCTGAACAATAAAGAAATAAATACTTGAAATTAAAGAAAGTTTAAGCAAAAAAAAATCAATCCTCACAACCAGTATTGGAGATGGAAATCGTCCCTAGAACTGAATCAGAAAAATTACTCACTCATGTTTGAAAGAAAAACAAAGAAGAATAATTAAAAAACACTAAGCTGTTGAAAAAAGAGAGAGAGCCGGCTATAGGCGGCAGCAGTCACGCCTTTAACACCTAATAAAACAAACCTAGTGTTCTAAACTCATAAAAACTCCCTAAACTTTCTATATTATTCCAAAATTACCCCAAACAATACTCCAGAACAGTAGCAACAATTTCAAGTTGAGATTCGACCTTGATACAGTCACTATTTCTCAAAATGCAAATCATTAAAGTTGTAGAGCTCTTTCTTATCTTCGAAACGACACCTAAATCGCATAAAACAGACATCTACAGCCAAAGAAATGTCCAAAATACCGCAACTGCTTCTGAACGGTTGTGACTCATAAATCGTGACTTTGAAGCTGAATTTGACCCTCTTAATATGCAAACTGGGTTCCATGGTCTGAATGTGATTTGTAGCTCTAGATATTAGCTTTCCAATGAATCAAATCACTTGATTCCGATCTCTGTAGCTCAAGATATGAGCTTTCTACCATAACATCATCAATCTGTCAAAATTATGAAAGAACACAATCAAATTAAAATGTGTAAAATTACAAATTAAATTCATTTTCAATCAATTGAGTTCAAATATGTTATAAGCTACAAAACATACTCAAAATATATCTTTAAGGTTTAAAATATATTAAAACATATTAAATATGAGAGAAATAAATATAATAAATATAAGCTTATCAATATCCTATTTTATGATATATAAATTATTTTTTTTTTTTTACGTTGTTTAGGTATTTTTGATGAAAGAGAAGTCACACCTAACATCACACGTCGCGGGGCTAAAAGAAGAGTCAACCTCATACCTATGTATATGAGTCAGTATCATGTAGTATAGATACATGGAAAAATTGATGGAACATGGAATTCCGTTGACCGTGACGTGCATGCAGAATAAAAGGAAAAGCGCGTTTTCAGTCAGAGGGTCTGGGTTTGGGTCGGAGGCATCGCTTCCGCATTTTTCATGCACTGTCCTGGGGCCGGGAAGACTCACTTTTTCAATTTGGGATTGGGATAGAGAGATAGATATAGCAACTTTTGTCTTCTAAACTGAGGTGTCTGGGTTATGACCGAGTCTTACACGTTCGTAGCGTGAAGGTGGGGTGGGTCTATCTCAGTCTCATACACAATTCAAGGCTGCTACCCTGCTTTTTGTTTCCATCTGATCTCTTTCTTCATCCCGTTTCCTAGAAGTTACTGTCAGTCACTTAATTAATACAATGTAAAGTATCATATCAGCTCATCAAACCCAGCACCAGCTCCTCTCATAATCTCTCACCTTTTCTCAATTTTCGTTTTATCATTTTCATTATGTAAAGTAAATACTGTTTGTTGTAGTCGTTTGTGATATTTAGTAAATGGTATTTTGGAGAGACATGCTTATTTTTTTTACGTAATGTACCTAACATGTTCAAGTGACATAATATCTAAAAAGAAATAAAAACAGGACATATATTATATATGGGGCATGTGATGTATTGCAAATTTTTATGTCAATATTTCATAACTTTAACTTGAAAAAGAATTTTTAGTACCAATTTGCACTCAATTTGACAAGTCTTTCTACGGTAACATAGAAATATTATCTCATTTTGACACTTTGGACACGGCAGAAGCCGATCACAATGTTCCGAACTTGGTTTCGACGTCTTTACCAAGGATTCGTATTTGGACCTGCGGTGGGTCATTCTTTCGTCAACAGGGACATCAAAAGTAGAATGTTGCAAGTCAAAATTTCGTGTAATTTGCGTCATAACAGTAACCCAAATTCCTCCATCCTTTTTAAACCTAATAAATGCTGGAGTGGAGCCTCTTGTATTTGAAATTTCATTTCCCTGCTGCTAACTGCTAATTAATTTGTTTGCTCACAAAATTAAACCGACGCAGAAGAAGCTATAGCTATAGCTATAACAAGGAAGCCTCAGCTCCGAGGAACGGAGCTACGAGTGTTTTTGTCACTGCTGTTAATGGCGGCTTCCGCGGTCTCTCTCTGTAGGTGTAACCCTGACCCTGAGCTTTACCAAGATTGCAAAAGTGATCATGAGTTTGTATGCGGAGACATCACCGCCGAGTTTCCTTTCTGGGGAAATGGACGGCAAGGTCAGCGGCGACGGGAATGTGGGCTTCCTGGTCTTGAGCTCCGCTGTGAAGGAATGCACGCTGACCAGACCTTTATCCACCTTTCCGGTTTCAGATACCGAGTTTTGGACATCAATCGCCAGCAAAGGGCTTTGAAGATTACTATGGACGGCATGGACGACGACATAATTTGCCGCCCGGAACAGGCACAGGAAGTGAGCGCCTCAACCTCTTTCCTGTCAGTCTTGGACGAGTCAGATATCGCAATTCTGACAGTACTTTACGGGTGCTGGAACCCCAAGCTGCGGTCGGAGGTTTCCCTGGGACGCCTCAACTGCTCGACCGTCTCTTCAGGGATCTCCGATCGAGCTAATTCCTACGACTTGGTGATTCGGGGAAACGTCTCAGAGGCAGAGCCAGACGGGAAGGGGAAGTACTGTTCTTCTGTTAATGCCACTGCCACAGTTGTTGTTCCTCGGTCATATGTGGAAGCATTTGCTGCAGGGAGAAGCAGTGAGATTTTCGGGGCGGAGGGGTTCGGCTCCAGAGTAATGGAGGTGCGATGGAAGGAGGAGCAGTGCTCCAAATGCATGGAAACAGGGGGAGCTTGTGGATTTAGTTTTGATGGACCAATTTGCTATTGTCCTAATCAATATGCTCCACAACCAAGCCTGCCCCCAACCACATGTTTTCCAGAGCCCTCCATCATACATTCCCTTCCCTCCTCCCTACCCAAAACTTCTGTCTCCTCCCAACCCAAAACTGCTGCCGTCGCAGGTATGTTCTCTACTCTCTATCTACTATCTTTTATAAATTCTTTATTTTATTATACCCCTGTGTTTGTTCACTTCTCATCCTCTGTCCCATCCCATCCCTTGAAAAATGCATTTTCTTCTTCTTCTTCTTCTTCTTCTTCAATCCATCTTTCCATCTGTTGCTTGCTCTTAGTTCTTCTAGGTATCTGCTTTCCACCTTATTTGTAAATTTTGAAACACAACTGGATTTCTGCTTTCCACTTTGAGCCCTCCTTCCCGTATCGTATATACTTCCTACACAGCCGTATGTCTTTGCCCTGCCCTCTGCTTCTAGTTTGGTCGATTCCATTCACTTCCCCCTAATTAACGATTGATAGCCTTTTTGTTTTTCTTTTTGTCTTTTTTTGTCAGAACCAAAATGTAGGATAATTTTAGACCTTAAATTGACATGTAATTAAATATATAGGATTCAAATATTTGGTTAAATGTGTCAAATTGATCCAATTGCCATGAACTTGTAGCCGATTAGGAACCATGATGGAATGGATGGTACCATGTCGGTCTAAGCACAAATGATGAATAATGAACCACGGTCCATATTCATCATCAGCCAGGTTAATGATTTTGGATTCGATTGTGACCCAATGAGAATTTTGGGCATATAAGTGTAGGACTGTAATGTTCCTAAATCCCGTATGGGAAAGATATGAGATTTATGACTTATATATAAGTTTTAGTACTTGAGCACTTAAAACTAATAGGCTGCTTCTAGACTTGAGGTGAAACATTTCTCATCCTAATGCTATCCGGTTTCTAGATCTGTCGTCTTTTTTGAAAATCTTCATATCTTACTTTCCCAACACACTATCATTTCTCTCATATCCAAGAACCTAAGGCAACTTATATTTTTATTTCTAACACAACTTATCTTTACATGCCACACAAAGACGCAAAAAAAAAAAAAAAAAAGGACTGAAAACCATCCTAATCAAATTCGAAAATCTTAAAACTACTTCCTTACACACATCGAACTTTAACATAATGAGGACTCAAAAAAATACTTTGCTGTTAAAAACACAAGTAGCGGCACAAATTGATCAAGTGAGTTCGTTTGGCATTAATTTTTGCATGATTGTACATTGTTCTTATAGAAAGTAACTATTTACTCAAATTGTCAATTTTTTGAAACCTTTCACTTTATTAGTTTAAATATTCACTTTAACATGATTTTGCTTTCGTAAAAATTAAGTATTTTTAACTTGAAAAATTAGTAAAAAGATAATTTTTAGAAAAACTGTAAAATTACTTTTTGAACTAGGCAGGGTTTCAATAACTTGATTATTTTTTTTCAAATAATCATTTCATATAAGAATAATGCACAGAACTACATTGAAGTCAGTGAAAACCAAACTGGTCCAAATCTCCACAACAATTCAGTTCTTTTCTATCAGTACTTGTCGGCAATTAACTATAACTTCCTTAAATTGGATAACAATCCAAGTACTCCTCAAGCTCTTTTAATTTAAGCCAAAATCCCAACATTATGTGTGATGTTTGTTTATCTAAATGGTATATTAATTAAAACCCTATATTTAAGAAATCTAAGAAGCACTTTCGAAACATTTTTTCTTCGTAAAAGTAAGTAGTTTTTATTATACTTCTTTTAGGTTGGATAAATGAAAAAAAAAATCCTTTTTATTGACTTAATCATGTAAAATTCTCCCAGCTTAACACCCTTTTATCTATGTGATAGTCGACAAGTCTAGATGTAAGGCGGTGTGTGACGTGTGTCAGGTGGGAAAATAAAGGGTCTAAGTCAAGATTTTTCATTTTGATGCGATTTTTAAATTTATTATCAATTGGTATTATGTCTAATAATGCTTTAATATGGTATTAAAGTTTAATGTTTAATGCTACATCAACCGTTGCCATCAACTCAATTGACAAAGTTGCGAAGGTCGGCGTACACATGAGAACATATGTCAAATGAAAAAAAAAATTAGAAGATTAGTTAAAGACTTTATTTGTGATGAAACCTCTATGCTCAATATTATCAATTAATTTTAATTGGATATTTAAGAACCTAAAACTAGATCCATTAGTATGAATATGTCTGATAGATAAATTAATATGCTAGCAATAGTTTACGAGGAGAAAATAAGATGGCTAGATATCGAGGTGATAATTTAACTGAAATGAGGAATTGGCCATCTCATCTTAGGCGCAACGTGATTTGCATTGTTTTGACCTCCTGTCCTAAACTACAGCCACGAAAACAAAACAGTAATTGACAACAAAGCAAGTAGAAAATTGTTTTTTTTTTTAACAAATGGAATAAAATTGTTTTGTACGCTAGTTTAAGGTTGTATTTGATGAAGATTACTAAAAAATATTTTTATACTTTCTGAAATCATACATTTAAAGAAATTTGAAAATCACTTTTAATTTTTTTTTAAATAGGTATTTGTGTTACATTTTATTTTTTAATTATGTAAGGAAAAAATGATTATAAAATAATTATTTGTAAATGATATTATTCAATGACTGTTAACTAAATAGTTTATTATCTTTTAAATGAATAAAAATAAAATTAAAAATCAGTGAGTATTAAATGACTTAATTAAGTGCAAGCGATGGGAGCCTAAATTTTAGTGGGTCAGGTAGCAACTCAACTCATTAGTTAAGTGAAACCTATACATTTCAATATTGTCTTTTATAGCATAAACTAAGTGTAAACACATTAAATTATATGTTTCTTTCTAAACTGTAGTTATGTATAAATCAGATATACTGAAAATATACAAAATTAAAGTATAAAAAAAATTGATAGATATATACAAATAATGTGTAATGTATATACAAATGATATCACAAATATATTACAGTTTAACATCCTATAAAAAAATAAGTATAAATGTACCAAATCCTAATTCTCGCTAGAATTTAAAATATATATAAACATGGATAGATATCTATGAAACTCTATATATAAAACAAGTTATATATATATTCAAAATATGTGTTATATATGTATAAATAAAATTAAAAATATGTTATAGATATGATAATTGTACGTACAAGATTTGTATTTTTATAAATGAAATGAAAATTAGGATAAAAATTCAGTTAGTAATACAATAGTAATCTGTCGGAGCTAGCTCACATCGAGGGCAAAGGTTAAACAAGAAAAGATTCATTTAGGAGTAAGTAATTGGCAATTGCTCTGTCGCAGCTGCAGACTTGCAGCCTGGTATGCGACTCTGCCAGACGCCTCTAATGCTACGGTGCCCAAATTTCCATAGCCGCCGTTTCAAACCTGTCGTACTGAGAGAACCTTCTATTAGGGAAAAATAAAATACATGAAAAAAGTTGCCCCACTCGGACTCGGTATCACCTGACAAAAACCAGTATGCAGTATTTTCCTCGCCGTGACCAAAGACCGAATTAAAGTTCAACACCATTGTTTTATATTCATAATTCACTTCTCATCCTCTGTCCCAATCCCATCCCATCCCTCGAAAAATGCATTCTCTTCTACTTCTTCTCCGATCCAACTTTTCCTTGCTCTTAATTATTCTTTCTCCGGCCTACTCTGTCTTGGCCGACGACCAAAACTACCAAAACTGCAGCAGCCAGGTAATCCGGTGCGGAAGTCTGAATAACGTTCGCTACCCTTTCTGGGGAATGAACCGGCCGGCCTACTGCGGCTACCCCGGCTTCGAGCTCAACTGTACTGACGACGAGCCGGAGATCACGATCATGTCTCAGAAGTACCGAGTGCTGAGAATCGATGGCGGCACGAATATCATCACAGTAGCCAGGGTGGATTATTTGGAAAACCTGTGTCCGACTAACCACTCCAACAACACCATAAACCGGACCCTTTTCCAGGACACTCCTTCCGATGACACCGCCAACGTCACCCTCTACTATGGCTGCAACCCCATTACCATCAACAATGTTAATTCCTACTTCAACTTGTTCAGCTGCAGCGGATCTACTCTAGATCTGAATTATTACACGACCCTAAATCTCGCGAATTTTGGCCCCCAAATCCAATTTGTGGCTGTCAGATTGTGTCGCGACACCGTGATTCTTCCCGCGATGCGGTCGCAAGTTGAGAATCTGGGGAGCAGCATAAGCCTCACTCCGGACAATCTGGTTCGGACGCTGGCGAGCGGATTTCCGCTGCAGTGGTCTGCCAAAAATTCGTTGTGCGACGACTGTAGAGCCACCGATGGTGAATGCGGCTACAACACTGATTCCGGTGAGTTCAGGTGTTTCTGCAGCGATGGGCAGGCTAATGTTGGAGGTCTTACTTGTCCCAGAAGAAAGACCGGAAACGGTAAGTTAACTCTGTCAACAATAACGATTCATCGTTTTGGGTTCTACTTCATGTATGCCGGATTCTGGTTGGTTCAAGCTTTGAATTACAAAACCTGTTCTAATCTGGTGAGCTGCGAGTCTTGTCACGTTTTAGGTTCTACTTCATGTCTGCCGGATTCTGATTGGTTCAAGCTTTGAATTACAAAAGCTGTTCTAATCTGGTGTCCTGCGAGTGTTGTCACTTGTGACTCGCAGACGTTATTTGAAACCTTGCCACAAAAACCAGAGCTTGCTTCTGTTGCCCGCAAGCTCTTTTTTTTTTATTGACTTTCCCCCCCATTCGCTCTTGGAAATTTCTTGCACTCCCACCCATCCTGTGATCTATAGGTTTCATTTTTCGGACGATTACCGGCTGCAAAGTCATTAAAACTGGAATTCAAGTTTTCATGGAAGGAAAAAAACTATCTAACCTCTTAAATAAGTTGTTCCCCAGTCCCTTCTTTTAAAGTCTGTAGCTTCTAGATATTCTGATTTGACTATGGTATAAAGGAAAAATCTCTGGTGCACATTTCTTTAGAAAAATATGAAAATATGACAAATCATGCCCCTGCTATAATCTGGGTATAAAACTAAGCCCGAAACGAAGGCCCAGTAATTAGATTTTGAACAACAGAACAAGCCCATACATTGCTCACACACTTCCAATCAACTTCTCACCGTCGTCATTCACATCAAAAAGAACAAATGTAACAAAAAGCTATCACCGACACCTGCCGGCCCGGCCGTCGTGCGGTTGCTGTTAGATTACTCATACATGCTCCCTTTATCCCAGCGGGCCTCCACAAATCATAGCCATTCGCGCCACCCAGAACCACCGGCAGTGCCCGTCCCGCTCTCCGCAGTCTCCCCTTGCGGGATATGCTCCTTCCCGACTCGTGAGTCACCGGACTCGACCCGGAGGCTCCGATCACTGAGAAGCAAGAACAGAGATTAGATTCTCAAATTCTCCAACATATCTCTCAATTTGGCCGTTTCCAATCTCTAATTGTTTCTTCGCGGGAATTTATTGTTTGGCTCAACAATCTGGTTTCACATACATGTTTGATCTGACAATTTTTTTTTATCTTACAAATTGTTGCAGGTTCGAAATTAGCACTTGGACTAGGTAAGCGTCTATTTTGTTTTCAAATGCCCAAGTTAACTGCAAGAATTAAAGGTTGATCGTCAATCTTCTCGTTCTGTTTTATTCTCTTGTACCAGGGATAGGAGGCGGTGTAATTGCTCTTCTTCTTGTTTTTGGGGTACTAATCGCAATAAAACGAACAAAAAGGAATGCAGTTCAGTCTAAAAGCAGTAACGAGCTATCCCTCCCAACAAGCAAACCGCCAGCTTCACCTTCACTTCGGTTTGACCAGAGGACCTATTCAAATCACTACTCAAAGTCTGCCGTAGAAAGGGGGAGCTCCTATTTTGGAGCTCAGGTCTTCAGCTACAGTGAGCTCGCAGCTGCCACTGATAACTTCAACACTTCTAAACAACTTGGTGATGGAGGCTTTGGCGCTGTATACTTGGGTAATGAGTTACTCCATGTTGCATCACTTATTTGCTTAAACGTTCTGTGGATATGATTCATGGTCATTGCATTGCCCCTTAATCATAGTGACATAAATTTCAGAATGTGTGTTAATTGTTACTTCCTCCGTCCAATTTTCTTTGCTCTATTTAACTTTTTTTACTATTTTGACTTAAACTTATTCCTATTATTATTTGTTATAAAAAAATATTAAAAAATTATATTTAGAAATTATAGGTCTTGATTTATTATTCATATATAAAGCTTTTTCATTTATATGCTAAAATGTTGAAAATAAAAAATAATAGATTAACTGTTAAAAAGCGAATTGTGCAAAGGATTTGAGATAGAGGAGTATAAGTTACATTGACACTATTGTGCAAAAGAAATGAGAGACTAGATTTGGCATTGGAAGTTATTAATGTATCCCCTCTTCAGAGGGTTCTTGAATCACGGTTCTGTTCATAGTCTACTAATTATTCCAATTTCCTCACTTCACAATTAGGCATACTCAGTGATGGACGTGAGGTTGCAGTTAAACGCTTGTATGAGAAGAACTTCAAACGTGTTGAACAGTTCATGAATGAGGTTGCAATTTTAACTCGTTTGCATCACCCGAACCTTGTGCAACTGTATGGATGTACATCTAGACACAGCAGGGAGCTTATCCTTGTCTACGAGTATATTCCTAATGGGACAGTTGCTGACCATCTCCACGGTAGTCGAGCAAGATCTGGTTTTCTCAGCTGGCCTGTTCGGTTGAGCATTGCTGTAGAAACAGCAAGTGCTCTGCTTTACCTCCACATGTCAGATATTATACACCGTGATGTCAAAACTAACAACATCCTTCTGGACAGCTACTTCCATGTAAAGGTTGCTGATTTTGGCCTGTCACGCTTGTTCCCAAATGATGTCACCCATGTGTCAACTGCACCCCAAGGAACGCCTGGCTATGTTGATCCAGAATATTACCGGTGCTTCAAGCTCACTGACAAGAGTGATGTTTATAGTTTCGGAGTGGTCTTGGTCGAGCTTCTCTCAGGCAAAGAAGCAGTGGACACTAACAGGCACCGGGATGATGTTAATTTGGCTAACATGGCTATGATCAGAATTCAAAACCATGCACTGCATGAATTGGTTGATCCGTCTCTTGGATTTGAGGCAGATAATAATGTGAGGAGAATGATAATTTCTGTAGCAGAGCTGGCTTTCCGTTGTCTGCAACAGGACAGGGACATGAGACCTTCCATGGAAGAAGTTCTAGAGATGTTGAAAGACATCCAAAGCTTAGAATTCGGTTCACAGAGGGCAGAGGTGATAGATATCAGGTCAGCAGATGATGTTGGGCTTCTGAAGCAAATCTCTCCTCCACTGTCACCAGACACAGTTGCAGCCACTAAATTGGTTAGTAACGCAGCAATTACAACAAATTCATTCTAGTTTCAGCACATGAGATTTCCTTCTCTATGATTACACTGCTACAGTCGCAAAAAATTGGTTCAAGAATTAGCATAAGCATACAAATATAGCATAGATCAAGGGAGCAAAAATCAAATTCATGAATGTGATGCACGGGTTTATATTCATCGGCGTTTCATCCATGACATGCTTAATTCGAAATTTTCTTGTGAAGTGCTTGTTGCGTATACTAATAACCGCTATTTTATGTGTCTGTTTCCCTGGCTGATGCAGCAAAGAACAGTATAGAACGCAAGTGCTGACCATGAGGATTCGCAAGTTTTTGGGTTTTGGAAGTTTTTGGACCAGCCGTCTTATTGTTTGAGCAGAGAACAAGTATGCTTCAACTGCTTACAGCACAAGTTACTCTATGTAACATTGTTCTAGATATCGCTGTAATTAGTTTTTGAGGAATTAGTGAGTAGTACATATTTTTTTTGGGAGCTTTGTATTGTAATATGTGTGTGTGTGAGAGAGAGAGAGAGAGAGAGAGTGAGAGACCCAGATTTGATGCTTGCTATTACTTACTACATGCTCTCTTTCAGTAATTTTCCCTGTTAAAAGCACCAATCGTTTGGGAAAACGGCCATTTCTCAAATCAGCAAAGAGGAGTGTAAATGATTGATGACCTCCCTTTCATTTAGAGCGACAGTCTAACGGCAGAACATTCATGTTCAGACATCTCATACTGTGAGAAAGTACACTCATCATCAATTGCTTATGCAGCTTTTCAGTCACAATCTTAGTCCCATTATTTTACAAGTATTTGCTCTATTATAACTGCTCATGCCATTTATTTTATTTTTTATTGCTTTATATTGGTTTTGTAAATTTATAACACAAATATTGTTCTAGTCATCTAACATTTGCTTCTTCCATGTAATGAAAAAGAAAAGGAGAAAAGAAAAAGAAAAAAGAATTATAAATGACAAATACTACTAGTATAAAGATGGTGTTTTCTTTTTTGTTTTTGAGAATATAGTTTACAAGTTGCTTCTCCATTTGTTCACATGTAGTTGGAACATTTGGAGCGTAACAAGGATCCAAGACCCTATTCCGTTCAAATAAACCCCTTTTTGGATTTGTCCAGAGTCTAAAACCGCTACAAAATTCTGAGGCATATGTAGACTCATGAAATCCCGCCACGTGTCCACGGCAGCTCGAATGGTACCACCCAGGCCCAACCAAACGCAAAGATAAGTTAACCAAAACAAAGAGCCGTCCGTTTCCTCCAATCCCTTAATTTGTTGCCCTTTACCTTTTCTTTCTTATATCTCTTCCCCAATATTTCTCTCAAATGAAGCATCCAAGAATCAGATCGCACTCTGTGTGTCCCCCTTAGATCTCGCTTTCTATCTCAGCGAAAGCCCGGAATTTTCTAGAGAGAGGGAATCAAGCCATCGTCTCTGAGCTCTGATTGATCCACCGATGGCAACTCTGCAAAAATTTAAGCTGATGGCCACGCAGTGCGCCGTCGCTGGAAGCCCTGCTCGGAGCCCTACCACCAGCCCCGTCGTCCACCTACGCCGCCGCAAAACCCTCCGCATGCTCCTCAACCGCTCGTCGGCCACCCCCGACCGCCGTCGTTACGGCCGACGCGACGACCACAACGGCGTCTCCGTTAACTCCCCCGAAAGCAAGGCCGTCGCCGACAGCAAGAAAGAGGTAAAATCGAGGCGGAAACTGAAGGAGTTGTTCGTGTCGTCGCCGCCGTTGGACGAAAGAGAGAGTGACAGCCGCCGAGATGATAGGGTTGATTTATTACCGGTCACCCGTCGAGGCGGTGAGGGGTTGACGGCAGGACGCGGCGGCTCTGGCAGGCCCGTAACGGCTACGTTTCGGTATCGGTTGCTGAGGAGAGCCTGGCGGCCTATACTGGTTACAATTCCCGAGTAAAAATCCGTTGCAGTACTGGTAGTAGTAAAATTCACATGTGAAGAGAAAAATGTCAAAATTGTACCCTAATTGGAGTAGTAATTGTGATGCTTCTTCAAAGTTTTAGTTATGAGGTTTGACTTCCAATTTTTTTCTTGAAAATTTTTTATGATGCCGTATTTATGATATACACTTAAGAGGTTTTACATAGGGAGAGTGATTGGAGACTTTTGTAACAGACTATATATAGTAAATTAAATACGATATTTTAAATTTAATTCAAGTTTCGTGTACCATAAAAATATTTAGGTTCTTGTCCCGACACCTGACAGTTTCTCTAGTAGATTAATTTCTTACATGTCAAATGTAGGAAATTATGTCCCCGCGCCCACCTGATCAAAGTGGCACTAGGATACTTAGGCATGGCAATGGCTAAGGTTTAAAACCTTTTTCCTCTTCTAATTCTAAACAATGTAATTAAATTTTGGCTCCGTTGTTTTTGGGTCCTAAAAAAGTATTTTTTTTCTTGTCCCCTAAACTATATAAATACCTTCTTAAACTCTGTACCTGTACATCAAATTTTGAATATTTTCTCAAACTCTATATCTGTGTATCTAATTTTGAATTCCAAAAAATATGTATGATATTTCAGATGTTTAAAAAATAATAGTAGTAATACTCAAGGAATTGTAACAATTTTATTTTGATAAAATGCTTCATCCAATTAAAATTGGCCACTAAAACTACTCACAAATAACCGAAATAAACCTAAAATGGATAATTCATAAATAACGGGAACAAAGCCTAAATAAAACTGATAATAATTAGAAAATGATTGAACTAATTGGACATCAAAAGCTTGAAAAATAGTATCAATAGACTACCTATGAAACTGAAAAAAAAATAAATACTAACTTTATTATATGTAATTACCTCAATATCTATTGTTAAGCATTAATATACTCCAGTAGTATCGATATTTCAATGAAACCACAAGGAAATCTAGATTTATCACTGTCTGCCTTCAATTAAAATTTTATATGTGAGAGTCTCGAATTGCTGTTGAATACCAAAATTAAAAGAAGATTATATCCATAATAAAATTCAATAAAAAATATCAAATAATGTCCCTCAAATAATAAAATAAAGGAAAGGGGACCAACAAAATTCAAATTAACATGTAAATTGAGTAAACAGCAGATGAGAATAGGTTTTGATAGTGGTGGCATAGTTTTGAACTGTACAATTTGAATAATGTGGTAACTCTTCAAATAAATGGAAAGGAAATAGTAATGCGATATTAGCTATTAAAAAAAGCTGCCAGGTTAAGATCATTGTATGCTTGTTGAATTTGAGATAAAACGTATTGATGTAGGAGTAGGTGGGGGCAGGAATGAATAAAATTGCCAGGGATGGAGAGGACAAGCATAGACAAAGATATGAGGAAATAAATAATTGGCTCTGTTCCATGCATCCTAATGCTATAATACATCCAGAGCTGAACAGATTACGGTTAATCATGATGGCGAATTTAAATGAGAATATTAATTGGGGTATACACTTCTGTAGTATGTCGGGCCCGACTGGGTATGTATTTTTGGACATGTATTTATGGGTGTATAATATAAGTGGACATCCATTGACTGGTGTTTTAAGTCATAAACCATCATGCTTAATTTATTACCATCTCTCACACCCCTAATCATGGATCTTGAATTTGAAGCCACATCTCCTTCAATTTCAGATTTGAACCACCCATCTTTTTATTTAAATCATAGTTAATCATTATTTTCAGTTCGCCATCCACAGATGTCATACTACGACATATATTAGTGAAACATCGTGTAAAGATTCTAAAAAGAAAGGCTTAGTTGTTAGATAAAAAAGTGAGGGCCAATGAGGCAAAAGATGAAATTTGAAAGGCCTTTTTCCTGAAATTTTTGGTTTTTCTTATGTTCTAAATATCACATTGGATCAACAACTAAATTATGATACAGATGGAGGCCAATGCCAACTGAGTCCAAAACAATCTTATTGGTTAAGTTACTCCATTTCTAGAGGCAATTCATTTTCATCTGAAGTGTACTTGTTTAGAAATAAAAGGCAGGGCAAGATGGAGATGGAGTTGGGCTCAGATCATGAGGCATGGCCCAACTCATTTAGAATAATGTGCTTGAACTGTTAACTGTGATGGTCATAGACTTGACCATGATTCCTAATTCCTAACTCCTCAATTTGAGAAAGACCTCTCCAAATCCAATGTGTGTCGTAACGATAACAACTCGTTTTTTCTTCTATCTTTTATTTTTTTTTCTGTAGAAAACGGTGGCTTGTTTAGTTGTTGAAGGTTTGCACCCTGTTACCGATATTGACATTTGATGGCACCCCTCCTATAAACTTAACATTAATGGGTCTACTAATAAAATTCTGGTACTCACAAACTTAAAACTAATGGGCCCATTCCTAAAAATTCTGGTATTTTTCAATGGTCACATGTTGGTAAACTGTTGAAAACAACTTATTGGTATATCGATCATTGGAAAAAGTATTATTAATAGTCAAAATTTAAACTATTGGTAATTTCCTACATAAGCACATTGATAATTTGACCGGTAATTTGACCAGCAATTTGACCATTAGTAATTACCAACGGTTGTAAACCACACCAGTTTTCTAACGGATGAAGTTTTTCTTCTAACACATAACCATTGGTAAATATTATCAGTTCAGCCTGTTAGTATTTGCCAACAGTTCAACCTATTGGTATTTACTATGATATTTACTAATAGGTTAGACTGTTGGTAACTTACCAACGGTTTAACATGTTAGTAGCTTTCAAAAAACCCGTCCCAATTGTAAATTCCTTAATTCCGTCAATTTGCGAATTCAATATGCCAATTGTCAGGTTCAAACATACTAGTTGCTAATCCAATTTTTTAGAGGTCCATACAAATAGTAATTTAATTTCAATAATGTGCATCATGCATCTCAAGTTCATTCATACATCATAATAAAAATAAGTTGTTATATGTCTTGAACAATTCATAGAAGCTACCATAACAAATACCATGGACTAGTGTTCTAAAATTAGGAAGCAAAACAAAGAACAGAACAATTAATACAATGAAAAAAATTCACCCAAAACCAAATTCCTACATATATACATGTCTGATCAGTTGTGACCAAGTAGCCATTAAAAATTCTCACATAGAGCAAATAACCTTTGTGGTGGTGTGCACGAAGACCGTGAAGCCTATTATTATTGCGAATGTCCTCATTCCGCTGATTTATTGCCGCCTCGGACTAAGACATCGATCTGGCTCAGTTGAAGTGCATCCCTCTTCAAATGGCATCATCCATATGCGGCCCTGAATCCCCACATAAATTTATCCAAGAACTGTAAAAGAAAAACCAAGAGAATGAGATAAAGAATAGACGACTGATCTGCCCTGTAGTTATAATACATATGGTGGAGAATTGCTTGCAGGCATCAATATTCTTGAGGACAACCTCGTCGAGATCGGGAGATGTTTGCCGCTTCTTAAGGATGGCTGATAACAAATAGCTCCTTTTCGATCTCACCTCTAGGTTCGCAGATGGTAAGATGTTGTCCTTCTTTCATGTTTTTTATTCAATAATTGCTTGATAAATATATAGACACAAAAATATTAAACCCAATCAAGCAAAGTTAATTACACCTAACAAATACTAATTTTTCTATTAATTTATTAAATTACAAAAATTACAAAAATTTATATCAATTGCAAATATGAATGGGTCAACCCTAAACTTCTATTCCAACCATCAATAATAACAAATCACAAACACTTCATACATTTCACAACCAAAAATATGCAGATTTAGTTTTACAACCATCAATTGCTAATATGAATGTGTTCTATAGAAGATGATATATATATATATATAAAATCCATTAGCATCAATTTAGTTTCAAAAAGAAAATTTAATTAATTAAACCATCACAAAATACTAAATTTCTAAAATAAAAATAAAAAAAATTGCGTATACCAATGGGTTAACCCTAAACTTCAATTCTAGGCATCAACAATAACAAATCACAAAAATTTCACACATTTTACAACAAAAGATACCCAAATTTTTTTGGATTTTTCGCTAAAAATAAAAAAATAAAGAAAAACAAAATCCTTCAAGAACTTACCTCAAAATCAAACACAAAACCTTGAAAATGAACAAGTAAGCTTCAAATCTATGAGAACAAGCAAGAAGTTGTACTCATTGTAACAAAAAATTCAAATATATAAAAAAAATAAAAATAAAAAAATAGCACAAAATAAGCTCAAAACATAAAAATACTTACTTCTTTCTCTGATTCGGCACTAGATCTATGAGTATGAGCTAAAGGAACAAGAATGAAGCATGCCCATGATGTAGATTTGGTGGTTCCTGCTCAAGAAATGTTGTTTGTACGTGTGAGAAATATGGAGACAATGAGAATGACGAGAGAAGAAGAAATGTTTGGAGGCTAAGATGAGGGGATTTTAATTTCAATTTTCTAATGGCTTAATCGTTGGAAAAGGAAAGAATAAAATGCACCATTTCATTTAACTTGTTGGAAATGAACCTTTAATACTTTCCAACGACTAGGCCGTTGAAAAAAAAAATCCCTCCCCATTTTTATTTCCAATTTGAAATTTCATTTCAATTTTTTTTCACTTATAACGTAAAACAGTGTAAGGGAAATAGGAAACATGTTTTTCCAACAACCAAACACTTTTTCCCTCTTCCAATGGTTCATCGTGTTGGTATTTTCCAATGATCAAGCCATTGGAAACAATGCCATTGGAAATTTTTTTTTTTTTTAGTAATGGTCCACTATAGTTTTTAATGCTAAAATTGATGGTGGATGAGTGATTTGTAATGACAGAAGATCCTTTGTGGGCTGGTTTTAGTTTGAATGTGGGCATGTTGATAGCTTATGAGTTGAACTTTGGGCATTGCATTAAAATTGGAATTACAGTTGAATACTTTTCCCTTTTTATATTGAGTTGGACTCTAAAGTAATTATTCAAATGCTCCACATTTCTCTATGTAATATTGTACAACTTATGCCTATTTTGTTGGATTACAGGTCTCTCATCAAAAAATGTCAAGTGCTTTAACTTCAACATATATAAAGGTGAGGAAACACTTTGATGAATGTGTTTGCAAGATGTTAAAGGGTCTCATCTGATCAACATGGCACGAAAATCTTCCAAAGTTGTTTGGGGCTTGCCAAAGATCTTCTTTTAGCAGGTTGCATATAAGTCTCTTATCCTAGAGTAACTTCTTAGATTGCATGTTTCTGATAAAAAAATGTCAGATGCTTCAACTTTAACACATATATAGGCAAGGAAACACTTTGGTGAATGTGTTTGCAAGATAAGAGGTATCATTTGATCAACATGACATGAAAATCTTCTAGAGTTGTTTAAGGTTTGCCTAGGAACTTTTTTTGGTAAATTGCATGAGAGTTTATTATCCTAAAGTGACTTGTTGTCTAGTTAACAATGTTATTTGGCATACTTGCCCACTTGAAGGAATCTCATATTCTATTTTTCGGTAAAATGGGCAAATCGCCCACTGGAGTTATCATTATAGTGTAAATTGGTCATTATTATTTTTTAAAGTTAAATATATTACTAACATTTGTGATCAAGTGAAATTTAATATTATTATTTTGAATGTGAGTAAATTAGTGATTTACAAAACTAACAAAGAGAATATTTCATTTTTTTTAAAATATTTTGTTATTTCTATTGAAAAATAGAAATAAAAAATTACATAATTACCATTCTCCTGCGTAAACTATACAATTTATTCTAAAACTGTATCTATTGAATACATAGGTACCTAAACTGAAAATTAGAGCTCGTTGACCTCTTTCTTCTTGCTCAAACCTTATGTTTTTCATTTTTTCTGTACATTCCTCTACGATTTTTTAAATTTTGTTAGAATTCATCTGAGCAGCTCTACAACTAAGCTTGTTTGAGAAAAATTATCAAAAGCCCAAGTAGTTCAGCTTCACCAAGCATCGAACCTTTTCCTTTGGCACAGTTCCACTAGAGCCGACCTCTGGTCATTGTTCATTGACTTCAACAATAGCATGACTATTCATTGTTGGGTTCCCCAAAATCACTCATAATCCAAGCCTTTGTCCTTGGTGATTATTGCTGTGGATTTCACGTGACCCATGAATTTTTTCTAGGATATAGATTCATTAGGGGTGATTATTATTCAGTTAAAACAAAAAATTGAATTAATTTGGAAATTCAGTTTGGTGAATTTCATTTTTTGGTTCGATTTTGATTGAAACCAAATAAGATGAAGATCAATTTTGGTTCAATTTTGGTTAATGAAGTCGGATTTCAGTAACCAAACAAACTAAAATTTTATTTTTATTTTTTTATATGTAAGGCAAGTTGACATATATATGAAAGAAGTGGAAACTGGTTGTAAGGGAAATAGAAAGTTGATGGCTTCTATTGGGTTTTGCCATCTTAAATTGGGAAGGAGAAACAAGATGGTCAAACACAATGTCGACGATGGCAAAAAGGGTTTGGTCAACTGTACTCAGAAAGGCAATGGCTTATTTGAAGGCAGAAGAAGTCCCAGTGGAAAAGCCTATCACCGAGAAATGATTTTAAGCCGAGAGCATTGCCGATGACAACCCACCGGCGAGTTGGAGGAGAAGGCTCTAGTGTCTGCTGCGAATAAGGGAAAAAAAAAAAAAGCCAAGATGGCGCAATGGTGCAGGAAGAGAATTTGAGGCTTCTGCTTGGACGACAGAAGAACCACCCAAGGATGAGAATCCTAGAGAAGGTTCGTCTGATGACAATGAAACGGACACTGAGATTGTAGAAAAAGAACAACTGCCAATTTTCGCTAAACCTCAAATTAATCCTCCATGTCTAATTAATAGATACCAAAGCTACAAATATCCTTAGTTTTATATTTTAGTTATTGGATTAGAAATTAGAGTTAATATTTTATTTAAATTATAATTATGATACCTAAAGATATATATGTGTTATTTGAGCTTGACGGGTTTTCGGGTCGAGCTTGAGCCTACCTTGAGCTGACCTCGAGATTGGAAAAATCGGGCTCAAGCAATTCGAACTCGAGCTTGGGTAGTACCAAACTACAAAGGGCCCGAGCTTGAGCTTAGTGGGCTTAAGCTCGGCCCGGCCCATTTTCATCCCTACTAAGAACGTCTAATTAAAGCTTAAATTATTTTAAAATGTTAAGGCTTTAGCTAAATTTCAATCCCAAATTTATTTAATTCAAGTCAAAAATAAGTAAAATATGGGCGTTTGAGTTTAGCTTTGTATATCTCTTCATGATGACCTAACATAAATGTCATATTTGCCTTTGTTTGCCCTTAATTTTACTTGATTAATTTTATTTATTAGGTATATGGCACTAGGTGTACTATATAAAATAGGCCTAATTGCACAATTATCCCCCAAACTTTGCCAACGGTGAGTTGGGGAAAAACTTACTACTCATTAAAACTTGGCCATTAAACTTTGAAAAGTTATGTGAGTGAATCCAGTTGCTACATTGATTAACTGATAGCATTTAGGAAAGGGGTGATGTAGCAGTGGATGGCTAAGGTGGAGTTGAAAACAAAAAATAATAACCACCCCACTATTAGCGCAATTGCTTTAGGAGGAGGTGGAGCAGTTAAGAAGGCTCTTGACAAGGACAAAATCTCAAAACCTCCTGTGCCTGGCTGGTGGCTGTCAAAGGTAATGTTCACAACAAATAAGACACCTCAACAATGGTGTTGTGTGAAAATGGCAATGCATTGATCAAATTTTGGATTTGTGGTAGAAACATGGAACCAATTCATTCGTAGATTCTGCGTTTATCACGAAGACATGGAACCAATTCGGATTTTGGGCTTATCGTAGAGACATGGATTCTGATTTTGCGTGAGAACGGCGATGCCTTATGAAGCTTTTGTGTCTGGGACATGGAACTAATTTGTCGCTTGTGCGTTGCTTCCAACCAAAGCTAGTTTTCTCGATATGAGGCACGTGCAATCTTCAAATTTACTTGGGGGGTTTTTTTTTTATAACAATGGATGTTGATTATTCAATAGTAGCTAGGGACAAAACTTCAGAGAGTAAACTAGGAAGGAGTTGGGGCGTACCTTGTATGATTCATGAAGCGGAAAAAGAATAACTTTGGGTTGAACAATGGCAGAGCAACATTGCGTTGGTAATAGCAAATCTGGTGGTTGATTTTACAAGGAACATGTTAAGAAACAAAACAAAATAACTAATTGTTCAAGTTTAGCTAAGGATGAAACATTTGAGAGTAGACTAGAGAGGAGTTGAAACATAAAAAAGAATGATTAGCTGAGTTGGTTGTAAAGCAACTGAATTGGCTAATGATTGTTGCTCATGATTTCTTTACCTCGGCCATTCACCGCCACATCACCCTCCCCTAAACGTCATCAGTTAAATACTGTAGCAATTGGACTGACTCTTTTAAAGTTTAGTTATCAAATTTTAGTAAGTATTGAGTTTTGGACTAACTCGCTCGAGTTGGCAAAGTTTAGGGGCTAATTATATAGTTAGTGCTATAAAATATTTGTACTTTAAGCATTTTTGAGAAGATTGATCCTTTTTTTTACGTCGGGCATATTATTTGAAAGTCAACTTTGTATTTCTTCCTTAATCACTTGCACATATTTTTTTAAAATTAAATTCCTCTAAAAGAATCCTTCTACTTCTTGACTTTCTCATATATATATATATGCCAAAGAATATATTTTTTTTCATACTTATTTGTCCTAAAAAGGGGACTATTATCTCTACTTTTCCTATCACTTTAACTTTTAGTCCAGCTATTCGCTTTGACCTTTTGACAGTTCTTCGCTACATGCCACCACTATTCCTGATACCAACCTAAAAACCTCTCTCGGGGGTTTTCTTAAGAAAAAGGAATGTTTAAATAATTAGTTCTCATTTAAATTATTTAAAAGTTAAGGATATAATTATACATTGTTCTTATGCAAGTAAGTATTTGTAAAATTATTAATTTATTGAAACTTTATACTTTAAGAAGTCATCAAGCATTTGTACATTATTTTACATTTTTTCATTACTTTTTACGATGTTAAGTTAAAAATTTATAAAAACACTTAATTTTTATAAAAATATTTTAAAATTACTTTTTATATTTCATAATACATGTTTTAATAAATTAACCATTTGGTTAATTAATCACTTCATATAAAAATAAAATACAATAATACATTAAAATTAATATAGAACGAACTCAATCTATTTTCCCAGGTAGGAGTATTCTATTAGCGTGAGTTGTTCAACTATAGGTAAATTAAAAGTACTTTATTGAATTTAGTTTATTACTATTAACGACTTCTTTATGAGAACTGTCATTATCTTTTGAAGAACATTTTCAACAAACATAAGGCCTTAACAATATATAAATGTTCTAAAATTTCCCTAATTTCTGATCTCCTATTATCTATCAACATGAAACAACCAAATTAATAAATGCAAGAAAAGTCTTTCTTTTTCATTATCCATTGTAATTATACGTCCACTGGATGATGCAGGACTGCTGTAAAAATAAAAAAAATAAATAAATAAAAGGAAGGAGAAGGACTAAGAGCTCTAGACAAAAAGAAGGAGGAGAAGGAAGTTTATTGTATATATGATGATTAATTACTCTTCCATACCAGATTCATATGCTCTCTTCCTTTTTTTTTTTTTTTAAGAAATCAATTACGAGGAAGATGAAAGAAAGAAAGTGCGTGCGTGGCTTTCAAGTTTGCTTTGCCACTACGCTTCCGGAACACGAACCAGCAGCCTGGCCGGCTGCCACCTCGCGGCGACATTGTATGCTAACGTGGACTTGCACTAAAATTCATAGATTTGGATGACAGTGACAAAAAGGAAAAATATAATTTTGTATCACTATAGTAAAATTAATTAACGCCTAATACCCATTTTCTCTCTAGATTTTGCGAGCTCAGATATTTTATTCTTTAAATTTTGACTCAGTTCAATCGTTTTTCAAACTCTATAAATAGAAATGATTTTTGAGATTATATGAAAACCAAAACAAAGATAAATGAAAGGATAGAGGCTAATTAACCATTTCCCCCCACATAAAGCTCTAGTTCTCATTGAAAAAATAAACTAAAATGTCATCCCACAATTACAGTAAATTTGTTAACATTAGATATATGTTCCAAAGAAAATTAATTTAAGTTGCTTTAGTCTCTAAAGAAAATAGCAATTTAATTTATAGTATTATCTTTTGTTTGTTTATTTCACATATTACTGTTGAAAATTTGTATTAGACCTTGAATAACTCATTTAATTGGTGCTCATACGAACGATATTTTTAAGATGATGGCTAAGATTTAGAAGATCATGATTGCTTTGTTTGGAACACAAAATTATTTTTATTTTCTTTTCAAAATGGCAAAACTATGACTTTATGTGAGGCAAATAGTTAGTTAACTCTTCATTTTTCTTTTATCTTCGTTTCCCTCAATACGGATGGAAAGTTGAAACCAAGCAATTCAATGCCGGTTACTGCAACTACCACCCTTATTTGCAGCCATGAACCAACCTGATAGCTTGATGATCTATAAAAATGCTAATTGTACCAAAATATTATAAAGAAACATCTACGACTATGCCTTATATTGTACTTTCATCTTTTAGATATGAAATATTGCATGATTAGTTTCATACTAACGAACTATTTCCATGTTAATAATGTGTTAAGTTCAATTTCAGACTGATATCAAATTTGACAATTTTATAGGAACGTATAATAATTAATAGTAAAAAACCAGATCATATCTCAAAATCTAAATAATATAGTTAACAATGAATGATTCGTTTTTAAAACCAAAACATTATAGTTTCTTGCTAGAAAGTCTAAGTAACATGATATTATCTGTAATAGAAATAATATCTACTAATTAAATATGATTGAAACAAAAAAAAAATTATGAGTAATTTTACATATTATTGTTATTCTCTGTTCCCGTCAAACTACCGAAGTGAAATTCCCCCATACAAATCCAAACTATTAACCAAAAATTTGCTTATTTAAAATAGAAATGCATTTGATATCCAAATTATCAAGTGGGATGCACTTAAAAATATAGACTTATAATAACCAAAGACAATGTTAGAGAACCCCAAGGTTGTGTGCTCGAGAAAGACCTTCTGATACTTAAATTAACATATTGGCTTAAAAGAGACGAAAACTTAGTAAAAGCCATAGTGGGGAGAAAGAACATATATTGTCCTATATTTTAGATGGCCTTTTATAGGGTCACTGACAAATCTAAGATTTTTTTACTATAGGGTCCAGTAAAATTATGAATTTGTAAAAAAATTAAATATCCAAATACAAATAAATGTTTGTGTTGATCATCCATAAACTAGAAAAAAAGTTTACAACTTACCTCAATGCGGTTTCATTTTTTGAAAGTATTTCATGATCTCATCATTACTAATGTTATTAAATATGTCATTCTCAATATATGTAATTAAACAATCATTTAACCACTCATCGCTCATCGTATTCCACAACCTACTTTTTATCAACTTGCGGAAAAGACTCACTTAATGGTCGTTGTAGCAACTAACAAAATCAATGGCAACTTAAAAAGTAAGTAAACATGTAGATAAATCATGTGCTTCTTAATCTCTATTATCTTTTTAGAAAGGTCACCTATTCCCTTCAAATTGTTGAGCATATCATCTCCAAGTACATTGACAATATAGTTAAGAAACTAATTCTTAAGTATTACAAGCTCGGTAGAAGAAATTTCACATGGATAGAATTTAGCTACCCTTAACAACTTTTTTTGATCAAATGCACTAAATGAATCCGAAGGACGTAAGCAATTGAGAAAGAAGTAACTCAGTGTTAACCTCATTAAAACGACTATCAAGCTCCCAATATTGGACATCCAACACTTCACTAAATAAATCAACCTGATAATGGTTCAAATTTGTTAATCCATATGTCTTATGTCGTCTTCCTCAAGCATATGCATCACCCATATTTTGTATATGAATATCAACTTTTCACAAAAAAAAGCAAAAAAAAAAAACAGTGAGTGAGAAGAGATATTCCCAACCTTTATTTTTTATTTTTAGCATTTTATCATTAACAACTTTAACCAGTGCCATGACATTTACAATATATTGATCTTTCTTCTGTAATGTGCAATTTAGTTTATTTGTGACTCCCAATATTGTCAATATCAAATGCAAGATGAAAGCAAAATCAAAAGATTTCAATAGCTCTATTAATTTATATGCTTCTACTTGTTGATACTGATATGTTGTATCTTTTTCTATGTCTTCAAGTACATCAATAATAAAAGGAAATAATGTGAGAATACTTACAAGTAATTCATAATGAAATCCCCAATGAGTATCACCTATTCTTTTAATGCTCATATCTTGATTTAGTCTGTTGCCACTTTCAAGTTCACCATGAGTTAAAGATTTAATAACTTTTTCTACTTCTTTTTTTCTCAGTTTATCTCGTCATTTACATAATGCTCTAATCACATTCAACAAATAGTCAACCAAGTCAAAAAAGTCATCAATATCAAAATGATTCTTTGCAACAAAAATAAGCGTTAGTTGCAATTGATGGACAGAACAATGAATGTAATATGCAGATTCACTTTCTCTCATAATCAAGGTTTCCAAATCATTTAATTTTCCTCTTATATTACTTTCTCCATCATATCTTTGCTCATGAATCCTTGTTATACTTAATCCATGTTCTGGTAGAAAAAAATCAATTTAAGCGACACTGTTGAAGTATCTAAAACATGCACAATACCAGTGAGTCACTATATGTCAAATCCTCTTCTATCAACATAACACAATGTAACAATCATTTGTTTCTTAGCTAATATATCATGTGATTCATCAACAAAAATTCCAGAAAGATTATCATTAGGATTTTCAATGATCACCTATGTAGTTTTTACCGCACTAACACATACAATTTCTTTGTGGATTGAAGGAGCAGTCAGCTGGTGATTCCCAGGAGCATTATGTAACACAATGCTACCTACCTTGTCACTTCGTTTTGCATAAAAACGTCAAAATTTCAAAAAAAATCCTTTATCTTTTGAAAACTCATGCTTATTATTACAATGAAAAGATAACCCCTGTCTCAACAAAATCTTACACCATCTACAAAAGCATTCAAGCAAGTTTTTACTTACCCTTGTCTCATAAAAAATCTTACACAATCAACAAAAGAAAATTTTTAACACTTTTAGAGTTTTATTGATAGGTAGTGCAAAGTGGGAAATCAGAAATGTATTCTCTAATTAGTAGATTGATTTGACTTGTACTTACTTTTCCAATTTCTACAGCATCTACAGAGTGAGCTTTTTTTGCTATAAATATTATAAAAACTCGATTTCATAGCAAGATGGATAATGACTTTCTTAAGGATTCTTTATTAATGTATATAGAGAAGAAGCTTGTTGCAAAAATTAATACTGATGTAATTAGAGACGAGTTTAGTTCCCTACAAGAAAGACGAGTACAATTTAAATAAGTGTTATCTATATTTTAATTTTTTTTATTATATTGAAATATTTTAAGGTCTTAGTAGTTGACGACTCCAACAAAAATTTGTAGGCCCGCCCTTGTTTATGATAATGGCATTGGCGTTGAGTTGGAGAAATAAAACAAGGAGAAGGTGAAAAAGTACTAATGCTTGGAGATATCTCGTTGGTGGTGGTTTAGTCCGATATAGGAAGGAGGAGAGCAGTTGTCTTAATGCCGACATAGATCATCTGAAATTCGAGTTTTTAACTCAAACACCATATAGTTGAATAATTAACGGTATCTTTAGCAAATTTAATGGAATAATGAGTGTGTGAGATCTGTTAATAATGGATTCTCATTTGTGAGGGATGGTAAACAGGTAAAAATACCTCTGATAGGATGAGTAATAAAGTATACCAGTTTGACAGGTACAGACGGGGTGACAAGCTTAGTGTATTCATGATAAATAAATCTGTCTCATCTACCCGTCACACTTAGAAGTTTTGTGATTTAAATATTTTTTCATACATGCGCCATTAAACATACTCTTCCTGACCTCCGATGGTCTTGTGCTTATTGAGGTCATGTCTTTAGTCAGATAACAATGGTAAGATTACCTTTGCATAGCAGTAGTCATTTGCGAAATGATAAACTTGAACCCATAAAGTATATAATTTTAGTAGAGGAATAAGATGAATACGAATTACCCGCAGACAATGAATGTATGTGATAAATTTTATCCACTATCTGTTACTTTGTGGATAAGCAAAAACCCACGGTCGATCTGTCCTGTGTCATTCCCTGTTAACATAATAGTAGAGTTGAGTCAGTTGACCACAATTATTGTTTGGTGGCATAATTAAGCGAAAGGGCAAACATTAGTGATTTTGTTTTTTTTTGGCTTTTTGCCATCAATTTTCTACATACAGTAATGCGTCTATATACTCATATAAATACTCCAAAAATACGAGAAAAATACGAGGAAGATAAGAAGATTTTCTTTCGCGTGTACACAGACCATGTGTTGTTCGAAAGATAATACAACAAAACCAGAGAAATCGAAAGCTAAAATCGGAGTTCCAAATTTTATAAACACACTAAGCCAGAAATGAAAAGTCTTAACGAACTTCGGTAGAACGTTTATTTCCTCATCTAGCAGTTCACCACGCGCCTCCTCCACCTGACACGCGCCGCCATCACCGCCCTTTCCTTTATTTTTTCAATCTCTACTTTCCTACCCTTTTCTTTTTCTTTCTTTCCGCTTTTTTGTCCCTTTCGTCTTCCCAGGTCGCTTTCTCCTCCTGTCTCTGTTACTTTGGAGATATAAATGAGTATGTAACGAAGAAGCACCTCCTACTTTCTTCTTCTGTCGTTGGATCTGGAGATCGAAGCTCACTGTTTTGGAACTGGGGTTTCTGTAATTTTAATGAAAAATCAGCTTCTGATGATCGGAGGATGGGAGGAGTCACTTCGTCCATCGCTGCGAAGTTCGCGTTCTTCCCCCCAAATCCGCCGTCGTACAAGGTGGTAGTGGACGGCGCGCGCCTGTATATACCGGAGGTGCCACGGAGAGACGACGTCGACGTCTTGAAGCTCCGGAGTCGCCGCGGAAACGACATCGTTGCGATCCACATAAGGCATCCTAAGGCATCGGCCACCATTTTATATTCTCACGGAAATGCGGCTGACTTGGGGCAGATGTTTGAGCTTTTTTCTGAGCTCTGTAATCGCCTTCGAGTAAATCTTATGGGGTAATTCTCTCCCTCTCTCTCTCTCTCTTTCAACTGATGCTAACCGAATAAATTAGAGTTTTAGAATTTAATTTCTTTGGTACGTTGGGAAAGTTTGCCCTGTTTACTTAACGGGAAAATAGAGTGGCTCTTTTTGTGAGGTCCTAAGATGATAACGTTTTAAGTTCATTTCACATGTGCAAATGTTATAATAGAGGTATTTATAACTTGGGACTTGGGAGGTTTGTGTTGAGAAAGCACTGGAAATAGAAGCTCCCAAATTTATATGTCTGCAAGATAAGTGGTTGCAGGAGTCTGCTTGACAGCCAAACCTAGGTGTATTGAAAAGGGAAAGACCCCATTGTCCGTCTCATTTTTAAGGTTTTAGCTTAATCCTGATGGTATTTCATGCGTGTTTGCTTAGGATATCCTTGGTCAGTGTTTTAGCAATTAACATAAGTGGTTTAGGACAATTATCCAATGGTAGGTTTAAAGGTCAGAGGGTTGGGAGTGTGACCTCCACCATTCTTAAATTAGCCTAAACACAGAAGTTAACTGTAAACCCTATTGTCAAACGGAGCCTTAGAAAGCCTAAATATGGCAAATAGCCAGACTATGCAGAGGCACCCACTCTACGCTGCAGGACCAACCAGGTGGCAGTAATGAATTTGGTTGCAACAATTTTATATTTCTTACGAAGGCTGTGGTAAAAATTTGATGTTTCGTAGCATAAGAAGAAACATTGAATTGGTTTCCCGTTTTATCACTGAATGTTGCAGTTCGAAGGTCTGGGAGCTCTATTATGTATGGATTTGAGTTGATTGTGATACTGCAGGCTTTTCCTAATTTTTTTTATAGGCTTTTCATTTTTTTGGTTGCTTTTCCAACCATTTTACTATTGTCAGTCCAGAATAGCTTCAGAAAAGCTCTATGCTATACAGAGTTCATGATGCAGATGCATGTCTGGATTCGCCTTCCTAGAAACTGGTCTATTATGTAATGTATCAGGAAAGACATTGTGTGTAAAATATTGCCACTTTGCTTTTGCATGAATTTCTAGTGTCAACATGACCTATAACAATTTTTTGGCATTATGAACTTCAGGCCATTGACCTAATGTTGTTGAGATTGAGTTGCACTATGATGATCAAGTTCATCCTTATAACTAGTTTGTTTTCAGATGCAATGGAAATGGCCCTAATAAATACCCATAGTGTTTTTGGTGATATCATAGATTTTAATTCCTAAATAGGTCGATTTAGTTCGGCATTGTTAAATAACTTCCACTTTATGTACAAAAAAAGAAATCCATTTTGTGTGGTTAAATCTTCTATCAGTGTGGCTGGTATGTTTACCTCCAATATTCGGGCGTCTAACATGAAAGGAAGCCTGGGTTTTGTAAATTAATTCTCATACATCGGTCCTTTAAAATGATTGCAATGCCTGGGTTTTTGTGACTGATTATTTTGTTTGTCTCATTGGATATGGGTTTTCCTTTCCCTTTGTTTCTTGGGGGCAGCAGTTGTCGTCGCTATAATGTGATGTTCTACTATTTCCTCCTTCTGAGCCTGATTTAAGTAAATAAGTTCAACTAATCCAAAAAGTTGATATACCTGTAACTTCTTTACTGGTCTTTCTTCAGGTATGATTACTCTGGTTATGGACAATCAACTGGAAAGGTTTGTACCTCACTCGCTTTGCTTATTTGCTTTACTAATAATTGCTGTAAATATGTAGTCATCGCATGGTTCCCTACTGGTGACTGGGGTTACTCTCTATCTAAAAAACTAATATAATTAACTTTCTTCTTTCTGCTATTAAACTAGAAATTACACTTATAGAGAAGTTTTCCTCATTATGGATGACTGGAAGTACCAATTGTAACTGATGTCTAACAAACACTAAATAACGCCAGGGCTCTTGGTTAATGTGGAGTATTTTGCTCTATATTTAGTCGACATAGCCAGCATTTATTTTGTTGATGAAAAGCACATTGGTTAGTTTTGCAATTCTGTACATCCTTTGGTCCAAATTTTCTCCAACCATTTGACTAAGCCTGCAATGTTTGGTTTTCTTTAAACACATTTCCATATTTGTCAAAAGTAAAAATTGTTAAAAAATGGAAATTTTAATTACTCCCCAAGTATATTAATGGTCAAAACAAGAACATTTATATTTCAGATCTGACCAGATGCAGCTGTTATAATGAAGTGGATCTTTCCGTATTTACTAGAGCAGTCAAGAACTAAAATTTTGAAATGAGAATTGAGAACAGAAAGATTCTCTTTACTACTTCATTAGAGGGTAATATGGAAAAATAAACACAAAAGGCTTATTACTTAGGGGGCATTTGGTACTATAGAAGTGTTTGTATTCTAGGAATTAAATTGTGGGAAAGCTAGTTCCCTGTGATTTGTCTAAGATTTCCCTTTTGTTCTCATAAATCTAGTTTTCCTAGGAAATCACCTGACCCATATTTGGTGGGAAACTCATTCCCCCCAAGAGAGGCGGCAATCTCGGTTTCCCTGGATGCACTGATGCATGTCCAGAAGCTTCACATATTCACTGTGCACTACTCATAATTAATTTGGAAACCAAACAAACCAAAAAATTTAACTATTTATTTGCAATGATTTGAGTATGGCAAATGCATTGATCTTGCATTTCCATGCAGTTGATTCCTAGGCATATGGTTCCCATCAAAATCAGATTACGCGGAAGCTTTGGAATTCTTATACCAGACACCCCTTTAAGGAAATAGATCAATGATTTATGCCAAAATAGAAAGTGGTGCAATGAATTTGGAATGTAGGGAGTGCTATTTCTTGTTGGACTGGAATTCTACACCTGACGAAACATGAATTTTCTACTAATACTGAAGACCTATTGTCTTGAAAAAGAAAGCTGTACTGTTTTTGTTATTAGGAGTCAGTAGCTATTGGATTTGAGATTGTTCCATGGATTGAAGTTCTCGTGGCAGTTATATTAACATTATTGGAACTTGGCAGTTGACAAGATACCGTAAATCAAATGGATCAGAGAAACTCCAGTTAATTTGAGCCAAACTTGTTTGGGATTAATGCTTTATTAACAAAAATGTTAGGGACAAAGGGCTTACTGGAGTGGATTCGCTAAAAGCTCATTCAAACTCAGACTTACATGTCCTAGATGGCTATATACATAATTATGCCCTGAATACTGAAAACAGACATGTTGTGGCTCTTTAACTTCGAAGTTAGTAGGTAGTATGCTTTGTAACTCTGTGAATCTAACATTAATTTCAGTTCAATCATCCTGTGTTTGTTATGAGCTGGGGCTCATTTGCTGCATCTAACAATATGGCCATCCTTTGTTTTATGTGAAACAGCCGACTGAATACAATACATATGCAGACATAGATGCAGTGTACAAGTGCCTTAAGGAGCAGTATGGAGTAAAAGATGAGGATTTGATACTATATGGTCAGTCTGTAGGTAGTGGACCCACTGTTGATCTAGCTTCTCGTGTTCCCAACCTGAGGGGTGTTGTTTTGCATAGCCCAATTTTGTCTGGGATGAGGGTGTTGTACCCTGTCAAAAAGACATACTGGTTTGACATTTACAAAGTGAGTATTTATTTTATTTTATTGCATCAATTTCTTTTTCATTGTATCCAGCTGGTTGGTTTATAGTTTATTTTGTGTTCCCAACTTTCAGAATATCGACAAGATTGGTATGGTGAATTGTCCTGTTTTAGTTATTCATGTAAGTCTTGCCTTCCATCGACTAATTTTTGCTTATGTTTCTTTCTCATCATTACCTGCTTATTATCATTCCTAATCATTATCATCATCACCATTACTGCATTTGACGCACATTGCTTTACAATGATGTAAAATGGTATTGTTAGGTTTATCCTGGTAAATATTTTTGTTCGGGACTTCTAATCATGCTTGTGCTGGACTAAAATATGCTCAAATATTACCTTAAGATGTTGGCTTGATGTAAGCTCTCGTGTACACGGACATCTACAGTTACTTGAATATTCTGAAAGTAACCGGTAACTAGCTGAGATGATGAATGGCCAACCATACCAAATCTCATGCTGTTGAAGTTTTTTGGTTTTTCTTCTGTCCTGACTATGTCGGTTTTCAGAAGTTACACACACATGGTAAATCAGTTGGCTTGAATGAATTTTGATCATGACAATGATGAGTTAGAAAACCCAACAGGGTTCCAATTACGCACTGAGTCTGCACGCACTTGGATAGAGTTCATAGGCAGTTAGATAAAAACATGCAGATGCAAACCATGCGTTCTTTTTGGTTGCTGAAGGATAGTACATTAGGACTGAGCATAACTTTCAAGTTCACTTGCTACAGCATCTGTTGGTGAGTTTGGCTAATAGATTATTGTGTGCTAACATAAAAATTGGCGTACCATCAGGGAACAACAGATGAAGTTGTTGATTGCTCCCATGGGAAACAGCTCTGGGAGCTCTGCAGAAACAAATATGAGCCTCTATGGATAAAAGGCGGAGGTCATTGCAACCTTGAGCTTTATCCAGAGTTCATCAAACATCTGAAGAAGTTTGTAATATCACTAAACAAATCGAAAACAGGCTCAAATGGTTCCCAGAAGCCTCCGTTAAACCCTGACAATCCGAGCAAGCCGTCAGACAGTGGACCTTCAGATACGTTCGAATTGGCTAACCTGCCAGAAGTTTCCAGAAATAGCTTAGATAGTCGACTTGATAAGTCTAAGAAGTCAAACAAACCCGAGAAGTCTCGGATGAGCACTGACATTGTTGATCGATTCAGAAGAAAAAAAGGGCTGGCATGGTGACAGGGCAGCTTATAAGAGAACGAGGAGCCTTGCATCTCAAATGAATGGTGCACAATGTCCACATGAAAAAGGTAATTTACTTTGCCCCCATTTCCTGTAACGTCACTTCAAATGGTGAGATGGAGTGGATGTGCTGATAAATGTTGCAAAGTACAATTTTTTTTTTCTGTACGTATGGTCAAGAGATGTATTTTAATTCATCTGTAAAGACGAGCATTGTTCAAAAGAAAATGCTGTAGTTGTGTCCTAGCATTTTTTTTGCCTCGCCTGGGGTTCCTATGCAGTAGGATTTGCAGCCATCTTCTTCGAGGAATGTCTTTCATGGCTTCTGGAGTTGCTTTGAAAAAAAAGACGAGAGACAGAGAGAGAGAGAGAGAGAGAACTTGTTCACACTGGGCTGAAATCCGCCAAGGATGAAAAGTCTCCTTTTTGATTCAATTTACTAGTAGAATTTTCGTCAACATTGTCAGCTTTTTGAATAGAATAAAAGTTTCTGTTTGGACATCAACGACCTATGATTTTTTAATCGTTTCTGTTCAAAACTTGCCCTTATATACTCGGTCTCTGTCTGATAAAAGTTTTTACCACCAGCACCTCCCGAACTTCCAGTTCTCTGATTTCTTCTCTCAGACCATGAGTCTATTCTTGCATCCCAAACCTTTCTTCTTTCTTATCGTTACCTGCACGCTAATCTTAGCGCCGAAATTTTGCTCCGCAAAAGATGATCAACGCTTCCTAAACTGCAGCACAAGCTTAATCCGGTGCGGAAGCTTTGTGGATATCAGCTATCCTTTCTGGGGATCTGGCCGGCCAGACTACTGCGGCTACCCGGGGTTCATGCTCACCTGCACCTCAAATACCCTTCAAATCACCATCTCCTCTGCAAGCTACCGAGTTCTTGCAATCAACACCACCTCAGAAACTCTCTCTGTTGCCAGGTCCGCCTACTTCGCTGATTTGTGCCCCACGAATCTCACAAACACCACTCTGGATAACGCTATCTTCAATTACACTTCTGATACTGGGAGGGTACTTGTTTCCTACGGTTGCAACTCTAGTTCTAATGCTTCTTCGAGTGGTTCCAATCGCTTACAGTTTAGCTGCCGAGCCAATACAACCGATATGAGTGGGTTTGTGACTACTTTGCCCTCAGAAGTTCGCCCTGGTTTCTGCAGTGAGAGTGTTGTTCTTCCGATGTATCAGTCCGGAATTCAGTCTGTGGGAAGCAATTGGAGCACAGAGAATTTCATTAGAGCCATTAATGCTGGTTTTGGGCTGAGATGGTTTGCACAAAGCGGGTCTTGTCAGCGTTGTGCCAGGTCCGGCGGGCAGTGCGGATGGAACCCGAACCAGAACTCCACCCTGTTCACTTGTTATTGCCGAGATGGACCTTCCGACTTTGTTTGTCGGAAAAAGAAATCCGTAAACCCAAGTATGTATAGTCTTCTCTCTCATCTCCTGCACACTGACCCATTTCTGTCATGAAACAAAGGTGTCTACTATTGCATGCTGAATGTTCTGAAATCAACTGAGCTTTCATCCTAGTGCAGTTGGTTTGGCCAATCTATATGAATTTTGTGCCTCCATTCCACTTAGGTGAAGGGAAATCCAAATCTCAAAACAAATAGGATCCCTTTTCATCATTTCTATCAAAACATGTCAAAGAAATGAAACATAGTATTTTTTTTTCTTTTTTGTTTCTTTGTTTTTTAAAAAATAAAAACAATAAAAAACGCAAGCCAATGAAAAGTAAACATTGGCAGGTTTTATGGTCAATCATTTCCTGCTCCCCTTGGAAATTCAGTTTGACTTGGGCTTGATGATGTCTCAGATAGGCTAAGCAGATTTTTCGAACTTGCGTTCACCAACTTTTCAAGTTTTTTTTAATATTATTTGCAGACTTTTCCTTTATCTAACTCCACAGCAAATACGTCACAGAAAAATGATAATCATAATCTGCAATGCTTATCTCTTTTATGAACGGTATTATGAGAATCCTTTTCTTTTTCATACTAGTGATTCTTATAATTTCCAGGAAGTAGAATATTAATTTTACAATGCACTTACTTAATTCACCATTTTGTCTAAACAGACACATGGTCAACTCCGCTAAGTATTGGTATAGCTGTCATTGTGGCGGCCATATGTTATTACCGGGGGAGTAAAGCAAGGCGGGAGAACAGAAGAATCAAGGCATTCCTTGCCCAGAACGATGTGCTTGCTCCAAGGCGATATTCCTATTCCGAGATCAAGAAAATGACCAATTCCTTCAAAGACAAGCTAGGGCAAGGAGGATATGGTAGTGTCTACAAAGGGAAGTTACCTGATGACCGTCTTGTAGCTGTAAAAGTTTTGAAGGTCGCCAAGGGAGGTGTGGAAGGATTTATTAATGAAGTTGGCAGCATTAGCAAAACATCTCATGTTAATGTGGTGACTCTGCTAGGCTATTGCTTTAGCAGAACCAAGAGAGCATTGATCTATGAGTTCATGCCAAGCGGATCTTTGGATAAGTACATTGGTCATCATAGCGTTCTTAAGAACAATGGGCAAGCCTTAGGGTGGAAAACTTTGTATGAAATCGCAGTTGGCATTGCTCGTGGGCTAGAGTACTTGCACCGCGGCTGTAACACGAGGATCGTTCACTTTGACATAAAGCCTCACAATATCCTTTTAGATGAAAACTTCTGCCCCAAGATTTCAGATTTTGGTCTGGCCAAGTTGAGCGAGAGGAGGGAGGAGAGCGTTGTTTCGATGACAGGTGCCAGAGGGACAATCGGGTACATTGCTCCGGAGGTGTTTGTTCGTAACTTAGGAGCCGTTTCGCACAAGTCAGATGTGTATAGCTATGGAATGATGGTCCTTGAAATGGTTGGGGAGAGGCATGCTCTTGATACCGAAGCTGGGGATTCTCAAACCAGTGAACTTTATTTTCCTGCAGGAGTTTACAAGTATCTTGAGCAAAGAAATGATTTGGATCTTCAAAGCAACACGGCCGAGGAGATGGAGGAGAACTCTACAACTAGGAAGATGAGTATAGTTGGGTTATGGTGCATTCAAACAAACCCATCAGACAGACCATCAATGAGCCAGGTGCTAGAGATGCTGCAAGGAAGCCTTCAGTCTCTAGAGATGCCACCCAAGCCCTTTGCATCTTCGTCCGTGGAATTACCTTCAAACTCTTTGTCCGTTGATTTTGAATCCTCGTCTATGGTATAAAGTGACCAACTTCCATTTTGGTGAGTAGTACAGAGCACTTATTGCTCGTCCATCATCGTGAAATTGTTTGGTTCCCGTGGTTGATGTTGCAGAGATGTGGAACAACTAAACAATAAACAACATTAGAAATCATGTTTGATGTGAAAACTTTCAATCTGTGGAAACTTACTGAAAATTATTTTGTTGGTTTAATCTCTAGTCCATCTTTCTCCATCCTGTCACTGCCCTCTGTAATGCTTATAAAGTAATAAAATTTCTGCACCTATAAACCTAACGACGACCAGCTAAAGGACAATGTTGGTTCAATTTGCAGGCACAAGTCAACAGGAAATTTGTTCGCTTCTAGGAAAAAATGTCTAAAAGAATGGCGAAAAGTATATGCATGTTGAATAATAACCCAAAACAATGAGCTTCTCATTTATCCTCTTTCTGAATACTAGTGCACATTGTAGGTTTTAAAAGTAAAACTCTAAGAATCAAAACTGAAGAAAGAAAGAAATATAGATAAATTTTCTACAAAGATGAAGAGCACAAGAAAGATAAGGGGAATTCTATATTTATTCATCAGCCATCCTCTGCATTTATAATACTGAGAACAAACAAAAAGATCAGTAAATCAGAGATTCTAGGAATTTAAGATCTACTAGATCATAACAAACTAACAAAATATCTGAACAAACTTAACAATTTCAAAACAAACAAGAGCAATAAAACATGTGCAGTCCAAAAGCAAATATTCAACACTTCTCCTTGCTTTAGGAACCGCAAACTCCAATTTTCTGATGTAGAAACTCAAATTTGCTAACTGGAAGAAGTTTTGTGAACAAGTTTGCCAATTAAGCGTTAGATTTGCAGTAAATTAGAGTTATTTCTCCATTTTGCTGCACCTTCCTTAAGAAGTAGAGCTTGACATTGAAATGTTTAATCTTCCCATGAAACACCAGATTGTTTGAGATGGCAATGGCTGCCTGGTTGTCAACAAAAACTTCTGTGGTATTTTGTTATTTAATGTGTAAATCACACAAAACCTTTTTCAACCATAAACTCTTATTTACTGCTGCTGCTACTACTATGAATTTAGCCTCTGCTGTGGATTGTGCCACAATTTCCTCTTTTTTTTTTTTTTAGCACCACGAGAAAATTCATAAACCAAGGCTAAAACAATATCCTAAAATACTCTTCATGTCATCAGTGGATCCAGACTAGTCACTATCAGAAAATCCACACAATTTGAAGTTTTGACTCCTCTCAAATTTAACTCCATAGGCAACAGTACCCTTGATATACCTTAATATTCTTTTTGCTGCTCTCAAATGAGTTGCACTAGTATAGTGCATAAATCAAGATAAAAGACTTATAGCAAATAAAATGTTTGGCCTTGTTGCAGTGAAATACATTAGGCATCCAATTAGGCTTCTGTAATAACATTCATCCACT
The DNA here is from genome assembly GCA_005392925.1 of Aquilaria sinensis. Lineage (NCBI taxonomy): Eukaryota > Viridiplantae > Streptophyta > Magnoliopsida > Malvales > Thymelaeaceae > Aquilaria > Aquilaria sinensis. The sequence continues at coordinate 800,749 of SMDT01002724.1, forward strand.
TTATCAGCACCATCTTCCTTGCTCAACTCCTCTTTTTGATTCATTAGTGTGCTCATTGCTTGCCACTCCCCCATTTGAAATTTTTTCAGTATTTCCTTTGCACATTTCTTTTGGCAGATGAACACTTCATTTTTGCTTTACTTGACTTCAATTCCAAGAAAATAAGTCATAAGACCAAGATTTGTCATTTCAAAAACTTGCATTATTTCTTGTTTGAGCTCATCCACCAGTCTTGTGTTATTTCCTGTTACTAAAAGATCATCAACATAGAGGGAAACTATGAGAAAATTTTTTCCCTTATGTTTCACATAAAGAGTAGACTCAGATAAACTTTTTGCAAAACCCAGGCTCAACAAATGTTTGCCTATCCTACTGTACCAGGCTCTTAAAGCTTATTTTAAGTCGTAAAAAGCCTTTTCCAATAGATAGACTTTATTTTCTTCACCTTGCTTCACAAACCCCCTTGCTACTCAACATATATTTCTTCCTGCAATACTCCATTTAAAAAAATTGATTTGACATCTAACTGAAATACTTTCCAGCCTTTTTGTGCTGCTACTTTTAACACTAATCTAATTGTGTCCAACCTAGCAACAAGTGCAAAGGTATCAAAATAATCAATACAAAAAATTTGTGCATATCCTTTAACAGTGAGCCTGGCCTTAAATTTATGGATGGAACAATCTAGATTAAGCTTTGTTTTGAACACCCATTTTACACCAATGACTTTTCTGTTCGCAGGCCTATTTACCAACTTCCATGTTTTATTTTTTTGAATTATGGAAATCTCCTCCTCCATTGCTTTCTTCCATTTCGGGTTTCTAAGTGTTTTTTCATGATCAGCAAGTTCACATATTGCTACATTACATCTTTGGTAGATGTCTGAAAGTAGCCTTCTACCTCTTAATAAAGGATCATCTTGCATTTCATTCTGAAATTGGTTTGCTGGTTGTTCTTCAGAAGAATTGTCATGGAAAAGACCAGTTGCTCCTTATGGATTCTTCTAATCCCATTGTTGGTCCTCATTAAAGTGTACATCTCTGGTGATAGACATTTTTCTTGTTTATGGATGATACACTTTGTAGGCTTTTGAAACTGAACTATAACCCACGAAGATGTCCGAAATTGCTTTCTTGTCAAGCTTGACATGCTTAACCTGTGGAACATGAGTAAAGCATACACAATCAAATACTTTAAAGTAGCTTAGTGAAGGTTTATACCTGTACTAAGTCAATGGAGTTTTTTTTTCCAAATCCTTGGTTAGAAGTCAATTTTGCAAGAAAACTGTTGTGTTTGCTGCCTCTGCCTAAAAATTTTTAGGCAACTCCTTCTCATGCAACATACATTTGGCCATCTCCATTACCGATCTATTTCTCCTCTCACTCACTCCATTTTGTTCTGGAGAGTAAGAAGCTATAAGCTGATGTACAAAACCAGTTTCTTTACAAAATAAGTTGAATTTTGTGGAAGTATACTCCTTTCCATTGTCAGACCTTAGAGTTTGAATTTTGCAACCACTCTGATTTTCTACCATTTTCTTGAATTTACAAAATAGTTCAGCCACTTCAGACTTGAATTTCAAGAAAAAATTCTACACATTCTAGTAAAATCATCAATGAAAAAAACATAATATAGGCTACCTTGTAATGATGGTGTTCTTTGAGGTCCTGCCATGTCTGTGTGAATTAGTTACAGCTTTTGGGAGGTTCTCCAAGTTAATTTAGGGAATGACATCCTATTTTCTTTTCCAAACTGACAAGCATTATAGTTTGGCAAATGATCAGCAAGATCTGGTACCCTTTTATCATGTTTTCTTTCTTCATTTTCAACATTTTTTGAAGATGACAGTGGCCGAGTCTCTTATGCCAAACTTCTATGGTACTAACTTTATTGCGATAAGCTGTTTGCACATCCTTTGTTGGGTTAAATGAAAAACATTTACCTCTCATTTTAGCCTTCAAAATCTCCTGGCTAGTAGCATCATAAATAGGACAGTGCTAATTTTCAAAGAATATTTTGAATCATTTTTCTGTCAGTTGACCTACACTAAGCAAACTTTGATCAATATCAGGTACATAAAGAGCATATAGAATTACTTTTGCACCTGAACTTGTTGTAATCGTGATGGTTCCTCTCCCTTTAGCAGAAATGTAGTCACCATTTCCTATTTTGACCTTGGTAATTCCTATAGGCTATGAATCCTTAAAGAGATTCTGTCGTAAGTCATGTGGTTTGTACAACCATTGTCAATTAGTCAATTTTCTGAAGAACTCCTGGTTGCAAAGCATGTTGCCACAAAAATCTGATCTTCTTCATCATGGTCAGCGATTTGTGCATCTGCTTCATGATTTTCAATTTTGCTTTTGCAAATCACTGCTTCATGTCCAAGCTGATTGCACTTGCTGCACTTTGCATCTGGCCTCTTCCAACATTTGAATGGTGGATGACCTGTTCTGTTGCAGTGTTGACAAGGTGGATAGTTTTTCTTTGAGCTTTTCCCCTTGCTTTGGTTTTGGCTATTTGCAGTATTTCCACTGCTTGATGCTTGATTTTTTTTGTTGTTTTTCTTCTTGTTCTTTCCAATTTCCTGGTGCTTGGCTGGCAGGGCTCCTTCAACCACGTGCTCTTGTCTCATAAATCTCCGTTGCTCTTGGGCCTGCAAGGCATGTAACAGTTCTGCCAAAGTGATCTTTGACAGATCTTTAGTGTTCTCCAAGGTGGTTATAGATGCTTCATATCTTTCAGGCACTGTTACCAGGATTTTCTCTACAATTCTGGAATCAGAAAATTTAGTGCCAAGTAACCTTACCTTATTGACAATGCCAAGCAATCTGTCTGAGTATTCCTTTACTGTCTCAGAGTCTTTCATCTTTTGCAACTCGAATTCCCTTATTAAGTTCAATGCCTGCATGCCTCTTATCCTTTCATCTCCTTCATACTCTTCCTTCAGATAATCCCAGACTTTTTTTGCTGTTGTGAGGGACATGATTCTTGAGAAAACAATTGTTGAAACACCAGCAAATAGGCATGCTTTTGCCTTTGATTTCCTGGTTTTTCTTTCTTTGTGATTTCTTATCTGGGCCACAGTGGGATTGTCGGGAAGTGGAGGAACTTCATACTCTTCTTCCACAGCTTCCCAAAGATCTAAAGCCTCAAGATAGGTCTTCATTCTCACTGCCCAAAACTGATAGTTTTCTCCATTAAAGACAGGAGGAGCAAGTTGTGAGAGACTGCCTTCAGCTTCCATTTCACAGGTCCCGTAAGAAAATCAGCTTTGATACCAGTTTATAGGTTTTAAAAGTAAAACTCTAAGAATCAAAACTGAAGAAGAAAGAAAGAAATATAGATAAATTTTCTACAGAGATGAAGAGCACAAGAAAGATAAGGGGAATTCTATATTTATTCATCAGCCATCCTCTGCATTTATAATACTGAGAACAAACAAAAAAATCAGTAAATCAGAGATTCTAGGAATTTAAGATCTACTAGATCATAACAAACTAACAAAATATCTGAACAAACTTAACAATTTCAAAACAAACAAGAGCAATAAAACATGTGCAGTCCAAAAGCAAATATTCAACACACATCAACCCTGCAGATCCTAGACCAAGGTGACAGAAATGTGGGAAGGTGATCTTCAATCCTTTGCAAGTTCCCAGGGAGGCCTTCGTTTTCCTTACAAAGGAAACCTCTAGGGCATTTAAGTTTCCAAATTCCGAATACAAGGCTCCATCATGTAAAAAGTTGAAAATTATATAATTGAAATTGGATTTATACAAAAGGTGATCCCGACCAAGTAACAGCTCTGCCTCTTTCTGATGTCTTGATATAGAGAAATTTGAGAACCTATTTACACCTCTAAGAGGTTGAAAGTTCTTGCACAACAGATCCTGCAGAAGAATCTAAGGCTTGCATTGCAGGAGAATAAAAGAACGGCTTCGGTGGAACTTGTAAACTATGGACACTTCCTTCTAGCATCTCTACGACCTTACTTATGGATGGCCTATCGGATGGAATAATCTGAACACACCACAAACTCACAAGAACCATCTTCCTAGCTGTTTCTTCTTCCTCTTCTGTCATATCTTCATGAGGTACTCCAACGTTGCCTCGTTCAAGATCCTTATATATCCAATCTGGAAAACATGCTTCACTTGCACCGGATGCAGCATTTTCATGTGGCTTTGTTCTACCTCCGACCATCTCAAGCACCATCATTCCATAACTATATACATCAGATTTATGGGAAACTCCTCCATAGCCTCTGTAGCACACTTCTGGAGCAATGTACCCGATAGTTCCTCTGGCACCAGTCATGGTGACAACACTCTCATCTCTCTTGCATAGCTTTGCAAGGCCAAAGTCGGATATTTTTGGACAAAGATCTTTATCCAGAAGAATGTTCTGAGGTTTGATGTCGAAATGCAGAATCCTGGTGTTACAGCCGCGATGCAGATATTCTAGTCCTCGAGCAATGCCAATTGCAATCTCATACAATGTTGCCCATCCCAAACTCTTTGATGACCCTTTATTAATGATGAATTGGTCCAGCGAACCATTTGGCATGAACTCATAAACAAGGGCCTTCTTGTTTCCCTGATAACAAAATCCAACAAGAGAAACTATGTTAACATGAGAAGTTCTTGCAATGCTGGCAACTTCATTGATGAACTCTTCCCCATCGCCCTTAGATTCACTTAAGACCTTGACTGCCACAAGACTTCCGTTCAGTAACCTTCCCCTGTACACAGTGCCATACCCTCCTTTTCCCACTTTATCTCGAAAAGACCTCGTCATCTTCCTGATATCCGAATAGCTATATCGCTTTGGTGCAAGAGATCCAAAATTCACTATAATAGCCTCCACATTGTCATCATTCATTACATATTTTTGGCACATGAGTTCCGTTCTAACAGAAGCACCCTTTCTCCTAAGCGCAAATGCTAAAACGGAGAGAAATATCCCAAAAACTCCTCCTGAAGAAGCTGTTTTAATTTGAAAGAAGTCAGTAAGTTTCAATCCAGTCCTTGTTTCCTTCAAAGTAGCAGAGGGAACATTATTTTTTTTCCAATCAAGTCTAGTAGCATATATTCATAAATAGTAGTAAAAATTTGAGAAGGAATTGTAGGATCTCTCACCGAGGATAACTATTCTCCGGATCGTAGATCCTGTAATAACAATCAAGAAAAGTTAGATGGCCGAGAGTTCTGTTAGGGGATTCAGAAAGGGATGGACAGTTAATACAGAGATGCTAGAAGGGATAAGGTGGTCCTCTATGTGACTGGAGTTTCCAAGTGGCGAATGGATTGAGACATGAAGATACATGCAAATCGAAATAAACTGGCCTGTGCAGAAACTAGGGATGGACCTATATATATATATGCTATTAATTGATGGGAAAGTGCAATCTTAACGAAAATCAACGCAATAATGTAAGTTTAATGACACTTAACAGAGGCATTGAAACGATTAGCGTTGCTAAAAATTTTAGTCAGCGTTACACAGAACTATGTAGGAGTACATGCATGAATTGGAGCATGAAAGGTCAAAAACAAGCATGGATTATTAGAAGTGGTTTATTAGGGATCTAGTCTTTACGAGTCTAATAAAATAGATTGGAATAGATCATTTGCCTAAAGTTCCCTAATTTCTATCCATGTTTGACTTTGAGTAGTAACCTGATAAGATTTTTATTATCTCCTTTTTCTTTTTTTTTTTAGTCAGGTCCAGTTCCACGTGTGAAAGGAAGTAAAGGGGGGCGGGCGGACGGAGTGCCTGGAGTCAGGTCCAGTTCCACGTGTGAAAGGAAGTAAAGGCATCATTTAAAAAACGCGCTCGAAAAAAAATTTGCGGTCAAGAGACGCTGCCTCCGTGTTTAGATTATGACTTGGATTATCAAACCGGTGGTTTTCATGCATGTTTTGTGGAAAGGGCTGGACACAGTACTGAGTACTGACTTGACGAAGCTACCGGCATTAAGCCTACTGGCAAATAATTCACAAACGGAAATCTGCAGAAATGTCCCAAGTCGCTCGACGGAAGTGACATTTTTTTTTTTTGGATGGGGGGAGGGGGTGGCGAAAAGTAACATATTTATGTGATCAAGAAAAAACAGACTAGTACCTACTTGCTACATCACTAGTACTAATTGATAATAACAGTAAAAGCGATGAATGTTGACAGAGTAAACGTACCGTTTCCAGTTCTGGGACAAGTAAAGCCTCCAGCATTAGCCTCCCCACCGCTGCAGAAACACCTGAACTCACCGGAATCAGTGTTGTAGCCGCATTCACCATCGTCGGTTCTACAGTTGTCGCACAACGAATTGTTGGCAGACCACCGCAGCGGAAATCCGCTCGCCAGCGTCCGAACCAGATTGTCCGGAGTGAGGCTTATGCTGCTCCTCAGATTCTGAACTTGCGACCGCATCGCAGGAAGAATCACAGTGTTGCTACACAATCTGACAGCCACAGATTGGACCGCGAGATTTAGGGTCGTGTAATAATTCAGAGTAGATCCGGTGCAGCTGAACATGTTGAAGGAGGAATTAACATTGGTGATCGTAATGGGGTTGCAGCCATAGTAGAGGGTGACGTTGGCGGTGTCGTCGGAAGGAGTGTCCTGGAAAAGGGTCCGGTTTATGGTGTTGTTGGAGTGGTTAGTCGGACACAGGTTTTCCAAATAATCCACCCTGGCTACTGTGATGATATTCGTGCCGCCATCGATTCTCAGCACTCGGTACTTCTGAGACATGATCGTGATCTCCGGCTCGTCGTCAGTACAGTTGAGCTCGAAGCCGGGGTAGCCGCAGTAGGCCGGCCGGTTCATTCCCCAGAAAGGGTAGCGAACGTTATTCAGACTTCCGCACCGGATTACCTGGCTGCTGCAGTTTTGGTAGTTTTGGTCGTCGGCCAAGACAGAGTAGGCCGGAGAAAGAATAATTAAGAGCAAGGAAAAGTTGGATCGGAGAAGAAGTAGAAGAGAATGCATTTTTTGAGGGATGGGATGGGATTGGGACAGAGGATGAGAAGTGAATTATGAATATAAATCAATGGTGTTGAACTTTAATTCGGTCTTTGGTCACGGCGAGGAAAATACTGCATACTGGTTTTTGTCGAGGTGATGCCGAGTCCGAGTGGGGCAACTTTTTTCATGTATTTTATTTTTCCCTAACAGAAGGTTCTCTCAGGACGACAGGTTTGAAACGGCGGCTATGGGAAATTTGGGCACCGTAGCATTAGAGGCGTCTGGCAGAGTCGCATACAAGGCTGCAAGTCTGCAGCTGCGACAGAGCAATTGCCAATTACTTACTCCTACATGAATCTTTTCTTGTTTAACCTTTGCCCTCGATGTGACCTAGCTCCGACAGATTACTATTGTATTACTAACTGAATTTTTATCCTAATTTTCATTTCATTTGTAAAAATACAAATCTTGCATGTACAATTATCATACCTATAACATAGTTTTAATTTTATTTATACATATATAACACATATTATATATATATATATACCACTTGCTTTATATATAAAGTTTCATAATAATCTACCGCCTGTTTATATATATTTTAAATTCTAGCGAGAAGTAGGATTTGGTACATTTATACTTATTTTTTTATAGGATGTTAAACTGTAATATATTTGTGATATCATTTGTATATACATTACACATTATTTGTATATATCTATCAATTTTTTTTATACTTTAATTTTGTATATTTTCAGTATATCTGATTTATACATAACTACAGTTTAGAAAGAAACATATAATTTAATGTGTTTACACTTAGTTTATGCTATAAAAGACAATATTGAAATGTATAGGTTTCACTTAACTAATGAGTTGAGTTGCTACCTGACCCACTAAAATTTAGGCTCCCATCGCTTGCACTTAATTAAGTCATTTAATACTCACTGATTTTTAATTTTATTTTTATTCATTTAAAAGATAATAAACTATTTAGTTAACAGTCATTGAATAATATCATTTACAAATAATTATTTTATAATCATTTTTTCCTTACATAATTAAAAAATAAAATGTAACACAAATACCTATTTAAAAAAAAATTAAAAGTGATTTTCAAATTTCTTTAAATGTATGATTTCAGAAAGTATAAAAATATTTTTTAGTAATCTTCATCAAATACAACCTTAAACTAGCGTACAAAACAATTTTATTCCATTTGTTAAAAAAAAAAACAATTTTCTACTTGCTTTGTTGTCAATTACTGTTTTGTTTTCGTGGCTGTAGTTTAGGACAGGAGGTCAAAACAATGCAAATCACGTTGCGCCTAAGATGAGATGGCCAATTCCTCATTTCAGTTAAATTATCACCTCGATATCTAGCCATCTTATTTTCTCCTCGTAAACTATTGCTAGCATATTAATTTATCTATCAGACATATTCATACTAATGGATCTAGTTTTAGGTTCTTAAATATCCAATTAAAATTAATTGATAATATTGAGCATAGAGGTTTCATCACAAATAAAGTCTTTAACTAATCTTCTAATTTTTTTTTTCATTTGACATATGTTCTCATGTGTACGCCGACCTTCGCAACTTTGTCAATTGAGTTGATGGCAACGGTTGATGTAGCATTAAACATTAAACTTTAATACCATATTAAAGCATTAGACATAATACCAATTGATAATAAATTTAAAAATCTCATCAAAATGAAAAATCTTGACTTAGACCCTTTATTTTCCCACTTGACGCACGTCACACACCGCCTTACATCTAGACTTGTTGACTATCACATAGATAAAAGGGTGTTAAGCTGGGAGAATTTTACATGATTAAGTCAATAAAAAGGATTTTTTTTTCATTTATCCAACCTAAAAGAAGTATAATAAAAACTACTTACTTTTACGAAGAAAAAATGTTTCGAAAGTGCTTCTTAGATTTCTTAAATATAGGGTTTTAATTAATATACCATTTAGATAAACAAACATCACACATAATGTTGGGATTTTGGCTTAAATTAAAAGAGCTTGAGGAGTACTTGGATTGTTAGCAATCCAATTTAAGGAAGTTATAGCTAGTTAATCGCCGACAAGTACTGATAGAAAAGAACTGAATTGTTGTGGAGATTTGGACCAGTTTGGTTTTCACTGACTTCAATGTAGTTCTGTGCATTATTCTTATATGAAATGATTATTTGAAAAAAAATAATCAAGTTATTGAAACCCTGCCTAGTTCAAAAAGTAATTTTACAGTTTTTCTAAAAATTATCTTTTTACTAATTTTTCAAGTTAAAAATACTTAATTTTTACGAAAGCAAAATCATCTTAAAGTGAATCTTTAGACTAATAAAGTAAAAGGTTTCAAAAAATTGACAATTTGGGTAAATAATTACTTTCTATAAGAACAATCTACAATCATGCAAAAATTAATGCCAAACGAACTCACTTATCAATTTGTGCCGCTACTTGTGTTTTTAACAGCAAGTAATTTTTTTTTTGAGTCCTCATTATGTTAAAGTTCGATGCGTGTAAGGAACTAGTTTTAAGATTTCGAATTTGATTAGGATGGTTTTCAGTCCTTTGGTTTTTTTTTTTTTTTGCGTCTTTCTGTGGCATGTAAAGATAAGTTGTGTTAGATATAAAAATATAAGTTGCCTTAGGTTCTTGGATATGAGAAAAAAAAAATAGTGTGTTAGGAAAGTAAGATATGAAGATTTTCAAAAAAGATGAGAGATTTAGAAACCGGATAGCATTAGGATGAGAAATGTTTCATCTCAAGTCTTGAAGCAGCCTATGAGTTTTAAGTGCTCAAGTACTAAAACTTATATATAAGTCATAAATCTCATATTTTTCCCATACGGGATTTGGGAACATTATAGTCTCATACTTATATGCCCAAAATTCTCATTGGAGCACAAGCGAATCCAAAATCATTAACCTGACTAATGATAAATATGGACCGTGGTTCATTATTCATCATTTGTGCTTAGACTGACATGGTACCATTCATTCCATCATGGTTCCTAATCGGCTACAAGTTCAGGACAATTGGATCAATTTGACACATTTAACCAAATATTTGAATCCTATATATTTAATTACATGTCAATTTAAGGTCTAAAATTTTCCTACATTTTGGTTCTGACAAAAAAAGACAAAAAGAAAAACAAAAAGCTATCAATCATTAATTAGGGGGAAGTGAGAATGGAATCGACCAAACTAGAAGCAGAGGGCAGGGCAAAGACATACGATTGTGTAGGAAGTACATACGATACGGGAAGGAGGGCTCAAAGTGGAAAGCAGAAATCCAGTTGTGTTTCAAAATTTACAAATAAGGTGGAAAGCAGATATCTAGAAGAACTAAGAGCAAGCAACAGATGGAAAAGATGGATTGAAGAAGAAGAAGAAGAAAATGCATTTTTCAAGGGATGGGATGGGAAAGAGGATGAGAAGTGAACAAACAAAGGGGTATAATAAAATAAAGAATGTATGAAAGATAGTAGATAGAGAGTAGAGAACATACCTGCGACGGCAGCAGTTTTGGGTTGGGAGGAGACAGAAGTTTTGGGTAGGGAGGAGGGAAGGGAATGTATGATGGAGGGCTCTGGAAAACATGTGGTTGGGGGCAGGCTTGGTTGTGGAGCATATTGATTAGGACAATAGCAAATTGGTCCATCAAAACTAAATCCACAAGCTCCCCCTGTTTCCATGCATTTGGAGCACTGCTCCTCCTTCCATCGCACCTCCATTACTCTGGAGCCGAACCCCTCCGCCCCGAAAATCTCACTGCTTCTCCCTGCAGCCGATGCTTCCACATATGACAGAGGAACAACAACTGTGGCAGTGGCATTAACAGAAGAACAGTACTTCCCCTTCCCGTCTGGCTCTGCCTCTGAGACGTTTCCCCGAATCACCAAGTCGTAGGAATTAGCTGGATCGGAGATCGCTGAAGAGACGGTCGAGCAGTTGAGGCGTCCCAGGGAAACCTCCGGCCGCAGCTTGGGGTTCCAGCACCCGTAAAGTACTGTCAGAATTGCGATATCTGACTCGTCCAAGACTGACAGCAAAGAGGTTGAGGCGCTCACTTCCTGTACCTGTTCCGGGCGGCAAATTTTGTCGTCGTCCATGCCGTCCATAGTAATCTTCAAAACCCTTTGCTGGCGATTGATGTCCAAAACTCGGTATCTGAAACAGGAAAGGTGAATAAAGGTCTGGTCAGCGTGCATTCCTTCACAGCGGAGCTCAAGACCAGGAAGCCCACATTCCCGTCGCCGCTGACCTTGCCGTCCATTTCCCCAGAAAGGAAACTCGGCGGTGATGTCTCCGCATACAAACTCATGATCACTTTTGCAATCTTGGTAAAGCTCAGGGTCAGGGTTACACCTACAGAGAGAGACCGCGGAAGCCGTCATTAACAGCAGTGACCAAAACACTCGTAGTTCCGTTCCTCGGAGCTGAGGCTTCATTGTTATAGCTATAGCTATAGCTTCTTCTGCGTCGGTTTAATTTTGTGAGCAAACAAATTAATTAGCAGTTAGCAGCAGGGAAATGAAATTTCAAATACAAGAGGCTCCACTCCAGCATTTATTAGGTTTAAAAAGGATGGAGGAATTTGGGTTACTGTTATGACGCAAATTAGACGAAATTTTGACTTGCAACATTCTACTTTCGATGTCCCTGTTGACGAAAGAATGACCAACCGCAGGTCCAAATACGAATCCTGGTAAAGACGTCGAAACCAAGTTCCGAACATTGTGATCGGCTTCTGCCGTGTCCAAAGTGTCAAAATGAGATAATATTTCTATGTTACCGTAGAAAGACTTGTCAAATTGAGTGCAAATTGGTACTAAAAATTCTTTTTCAAGTTAAAAGGTATAAAATATTGACATAAAAATTTGCAATACATCACATGCCTCATATATAATATATGTCCTGTTTTTATTTCTTTTTAGATATTATGTCACTTGAACATGTTAGGTACATTCCGTAAAAAAAAAAAAAGCATGTCTCTCCAAAATACCATTTACTAAATATCACAACGACGACAACAAACAGTATTAAGTTTACATAATGAAAATGATATATTTGGGAGAAAATGTGCAAATAACACAAAACGCCGGCCGGTTCATTCCCCAGAAAGGGTAGCCAATGTTATTCAGACTTCCGCAACGGATTGCCTGGCTGCTGCAGTTTTGGTAGTTTTGGTCGTCGGCCAAGACAGAGTAGGCCGGAGAAAGAATAATTAAGAGCAAGGAAAAGTTGGATTGAAGAAGAAGTAGAAGAGAGTGCATTTTTTGAGGGACGGGAAAGGACAGAGGATGAGAAGTGAATTGTGAATCCATACCCGTTCTCATGCGTATGCCGATTCAACTTGAATTGGGTTAATGGAAGTTAATGGCATATTGTTGAGGTAGCCGTAAACATTAGACTTTAGTACCATATTAAAGCATCATATCTAAAATCAATTGGTAAGAATTTAAAGGCCTCATCAAAATAAAAAATCTTGACTTTTATTTTATTATTTTTATATTCAGAATCAAATATATAAGTACATAGTTTGAGGAGGTATTCGTATGGTATAGAAGACAGAGAGAATGGAATGAAAATCTCTGTGCCATTCCCTTGTCCCTAACCTCTATCCAATTTCCCACAAGTTGCCATGTGTTCCTATTCTAATAGAGTAAATTGTGTAAATAGTCCATCACCTTTAATTGTTATTTTATTTTAATCACTAACGTATTGAATATTCTATTTTGGTCCTAAACCTATTAAAATTGTTTAGTTTTGATTCTCACTAGATGAAATTCAATAACTCAGAATATCTGTTTGACATAAATTTTAAAAATTTTGATTTAAATATTTGATAATTATTTTCCAGTAAATTTAAATAGTTTAATATTTTTTATAGCAAATAGACAATTTAAATTAGTAGTTTTTCTACCTGAATAAAATAAGTTCAATTTACATAAAGAAGAAAAAAAGATGATTTGAATTTTATATTAAATATAAAAAAAAATATTATATAGATTATATTTATTGTAAGACAGTTATCAGATAATTTAAATTATGATCTAAAATTTTTTTATTATATGAATATTTTAAGTTAACATATTTCATCCAATAGGGACTAAAATGAAATTTTTTAATAGATTTAGGACCAAAAGGAAACTTTTTAATATGTTTAGGACCAAAACGGAACATTCAACAGGTCAGGAACTAAAACGAAATAATAATTAAATGTTAAGGATCATTTATGTAATTTACTCTATTCTAATAAGATTGACGGAGCCGTTAATAAAATGAGTGCACCGAGCAAGAAAGGGGGAAAAAAAATTAAATTACTGGAAAAAATTATTTTTTTTCAGATAAATCAAATTTCAAAATCAGAAACTTGTAAGAAAAATGTTTTTTTGGAGAGTGCATGTGTATCTATTTCCTACCCGTAATTTTGCTTAGTTCTATTATTCCCTTCATCTAACAATTCTATTTTTGAAGGGCTAGTGGCAATAATATTGCATAACAAATAGATGAAAAGACCGTTAAAAAAGTATAATTGTCAAAACATCTAATAACAAATTCTTTCGAGATTGAGCAATTAACCCATAACAAAAATTTCAACTGATTTTTGTCTAAATCATCTCCTCAAATGAGCATGAATAATCCTTTTATGATGTCAGATTAAAATTTTTGTTAAAAATTTTATATTCATCATCATCTAATTTGGAATAATCAAATAGCTAGTAATTTTTTTTTCAATAAATAGTAAGCAACAAATAAATAGGTAAATATAAAATTATTAAATTCCGCGACTATAGGGGTAAAGAATTTTTTACCAAAAAAACATAAACGTAAGAAATGGTTTATGACACCAAGTATAGAACCTAATTCGATGAACTGATTTCGATTGTCGAGGAATTAGATTTCTTTTCTATTATTTCTTCTTGTTTTGTTTATTTGACGATTCATTAAGTTAATAAATTTTATTTTATTTTTTAAGAGCTTAATTTTTTATACTTGGTTAATGACCCTGTTAAGTATATTCACTACCATACTTTACATGAACACGTGGCATTTAGCTAGTGGTGGCACATGGTTGGGTGTAGAGTAACTGGGACAGAAGAATTTTGTTTGAGAGAATGTCTGTCTGTTTTTAGACATAAAAGCAACTGAACTAACATTTAATAATATTGTTTGGGATTTGGGGCGGGGCAAATTTTTGAACTCTAGCCAGTACCAAGGCCAAGTATCTCAATTGCCACCTAAACGAGGTGGTGGTGAAAATAAGTCTTGACTTAGATCAATTGATTTTCCCACTTGACACACCGTGTTACATCTAGGCTAGTGGGATTATCACATGTAAATGGTTGTTAAGTTGGGAAAATTCTACACGACTAAAAGTCAAGAAATCAAACCAAATTTTTTATTTTCATGATTAAGTTGGGAAACTTCTACATGATTATCACATGTAAAACATTTTTATTAAATTTTTTTGTATATATCCAACATAATAAAATGTACTTAATCTTACAAAGAAAAAATGTGTTGAAAGTGCTTCTCAAATTTCTTAAAATATAAAATTTCAATTAATATACAATTTAGATAAACAAATACTATACATAATGTTGGGATTTTGGCTTAAATTAAAAGAGCTTAAGGACTTGGATTGTATGTAAGGAAGTTATAGGTAATTGCTGACAAGTACTAACAGGAAAGAATTGAATTGATGTGAGATCAATTCATTTTGCATTAATTTTAATGCATTAAAGTGATTATTTGAAAAAAGAAATATCAATTTATTGAAACCTTAAAGTTTTAAAAAATAATTTTACAATATTTTTGTGAGAAATATTTTTTTTAGTTTGATTGAGTTAAAAAAAAATTAAAAAACTTATTTTTTACAAAAAAATATCCTAAAATTAATTTTTAGACTAATTAAAGTGTAAGAATTTAATAAATTGACAATTTGGGTAAATAATCACTTTATATAAGAACAATGGACAATAATGCAAAAAAATTAATGCAAAACAAACTTCTTGTTTGTTTTTGCAACTATTTGTGTCTTTATTGGCAACAAGTATTTTTTAGTCCTAATTATTTTAAGTTTTGATGTGTGCAAGGAAGTTTATGATTTTGAGTCTGACAAAGATTTGTTTTTACTATTTTGTTTGGGTTTAGGTGTGTGTGAGGTAAGTTGTGTTGAGGTCTTGGATATGAGAAGAAAATAAATGTGTTGGACAAGTAAGATACGAGGAATTTCAAGAGAGATGAGAGGTCTGGAAGCTAAAGAAAACTAGAACAAGAAGTCTTTTATATAATCATATTTTATAATCTTGTGAGGATAAGATATGTATGTTATTAGAGCATCTCCAATAGTTTTCCTATAATTTCTACAAAATAGAGAACAAAAAAATTAAAATCTCCATAATTTTTTTATCCTAACTTCAATAGCTTCTCTATTTTGTATAATCTTACATTTATTACATAACAATTAAATATTATACATTTAAAACAAATTCAAATTAATAGCTAGTTTAGTTATTAAAATAATTCAATATTCTATATTTAAAACAATAATGTTAAGGACAAGTGAGAAAAGTCAAAAAGTGAATGGGAAAAGAGCCGAAAAGTAAATTGAGAGTAGAGATAAAGGAGAGCAATAAGTTTTAGAGTTTCTGCAAATATAGGAAATTGTCTATTCTCTTTCATCTCATTCCCTATTTTAGAGAATAAGATGAGGAAGCTGTTAGAGTGAAAAAAATGTTTAATATTCCCCAAAACAGAGAAAATCTACAAAATGGGGAAGCTGTTGGAGATGCTTTTATTAGTAGCAGGGAATCTTTAAACCCATGTGAAGACTAGAGGACATACTTCTATTGTAATATCTATTTCTTATTCATGTGAATATTTTTTGTCCATTAACATGTGTTAGTTAACAGTTGAATCATATTAAATTTGTGTACTTGTTTGATAATGTTTAATGCTTGTGGTGCTTAATGAGTGTTTGGGGTATCTTTTTTCCAACATATAAAAAATAGGCACTATATAAATTTCCACCAAACACAACTTTTGAATTGTCAATTTAAGGTAGAATCAGTAGGAGTTCGAGTTCGGAGAGTTGAATCAGATATTCATTTGAGACATTTAACCGAATATTTTAATCCTATATATTTGATTGCATGTCAAATTAAGGCCTAAAAAATTATCCCATATTTTTGGTTTAGACAAAACAAAGCACAAAAACAAAAATAAAAAAACAAAAACAAAAAGGCTACTAATCATTGATGAGAGGGAAGTGAGAATGGAATCCACCAAACTGGAAGCAGAGGACAGGGCAAAGACATACGACTGTATAGGAAGTATATACGATACCGGAATGAGGGCTCAAAATGGGAAGCAGAGATCCAGGTAACTACTTATGTGTCAAAATGTACAAACAAGAGAGCAAAGAAAAGATGGAAAAGTTGGATTGAAGAAGAAGAAAACGAAGATAATGCATTTTCGAGGGATGGGGGACAGAGGATTAGAAGTGAATTGTGAATATAAAACAAAGGCGTATCACAAAATAAAGAATCTATAAGAGATAGTGTTAGATACAGAGTAGAGAACATACCTGCGATAGGTTGGGAAGAGGGATGGGCATATATGATGGAGGGCTCTGGAGAACATGTGGTTGGTGGCCGGGTTGATTGTGGAGCATATTGATTAGGACAATAGCAAATTGGGCCACCAGAACTAAATCCACAAGCTCCCCCTGTTTCCATGCATTTGGAGCACTCCTCCTCCTTCCATCGCACCTCCATTACTTTGGAGCCCAACCCCTCCGCCCCGAAAATCTCACTCCTTCTCCCTGCAGCAAATGCTTCCACATATGACAGAGGAACAACAACTGTGGCAGTGGCATTAACAGAAGAACAGTACTTCCCCTTCCCGTCTGGCTCTGCCTCTCAGACGTTTCCCGAATCACCAAGTCGTAGGAATTAGCTGGATCGGAGATCGCTGAAGAGACGGTCGAGCAGTTGAGGCGTCCCAGGGAAACCTCCGGCCGCAGCTTGCCAGAATTGCGATATCTGACTCGTCCAAGACTGACAGCAAAGGGGTTGAGATGCTCACTTCCTGTGCCTGTTCCGGGGGGCAAATTATGTCGTCGTCCATGCCGACCATAGTAATCTTCAAAATCCTTTGCTGGCGATTGATGTCCAAAACTCGGTATCTGAAACCGGAAAGGTGAATAAAGGTCTGGTCAGCGTGTATTCCTTCACAGCGGAGCTCAAGACCAGGAAGCCCACATTCCCGTCGCCGCAGACCTTGCCGTCCATTTCCCCAGAAAGGAAACTCGGCGGTGATGTCTCCGCATACAAACTCATGATCACTTTTGCAATCTTGGTAAAGCTCAGGGTCAGGGTTACACCTACAGAGAGAGACCGCGGAAGCCGTCATTAACAGCAGTGACCAAAACACTCGTAGTTCCGTTCCTCGGAGCTGAGGCTTCATTGTTATAGCTATATCTATGGCTTCTTCTGCGTCGGTTTAATTTTGTGAGCAAACAAATTAATTAGCAGTTAGCAGCAGGGAAATGAAATTTCAATTACAGGAGGCTCCACCCCAGCATTTATTAGGTTTTAAAAAGGATTGAGGAATTTGTGTTACTGTTTTGATGCAAATTACACGAAACCTTTGACTTGCAGCATTTAACTTCTGGTTAAAATTAAAGAAACTAGAATGAACTCTTAATTAACATTCAATCACAAAATTTTATTAAAACAAAGTTAGGAAATTCATACTTAATTTGATGAAATCAAGAGAAAAAATAAAGAGGGTATACACATTTTTATAGTTTTATGACTAAACTAGAAAATCATAAAGTTTTAGGACTCATATAAAAAAAGTTTTCCAAGTTTAGGGCTGGTTGTGTCTTTTTTCCTCAATTTGTTTTTATTTTTTGACAACTAATATAATAATAAGATGACAAATACAATAATTAAATAGTTTGAGCACAATAAATATAATAATTAATAATTTTAAGATGATTAAATAAAATAAAAATAATTTAGGGATGACGCGTGGTACCTTTGACTTTTGATGTTCCAGTTGACTGAAGGATGCCCCGCAGGTCCAAACACGAATCCTTGTTAAAGACGTCGAAACTCGAAAGTCGAAACCCTTAGTTCGGAACATAGTGATCGGCTTTTGCCGTGTCCAAAGTGGCAAAATGAACTAATTCTACGGTGCCCGGTACCGCAGAAAGACTTGTCAAATTGAGTGCAAATTGGTACTAGAAATTCTTTTTCAAGTTAAAAGTAAAATATTGACCTAAAAATTTCCAACACATAACATGTCCCAGTTATATAATATATGTCATGTTTTTATTTCTTTTTAGATATTATGTCACTTGAACATTTTAGGTATATTCCGTTAAAAAAATAAGTATGTTTCTCAAAAATACCATTTACTAAATATCATAATGACGACAACAAGCAGTATTAAGTTTGCGTAATGAAAATGATATATTTGGAAGAAAATGTGCAAATAACCCAAAACACTAAAACTGAGAAAAATGTTACAGATTATGAGAGAGTTAGTGCGAGGCCGACTGTTCAGCAAACCGGTAGTCATTCGGTTTACAGTCAAACCGATTTAACTGGTTGGACCGTCAGGTCAAAGCCACCTCCACACTTCAATGACTTAGTTAGCAGTGACCTTATTGTCAGTGGAAAATATTTTGGACTATAATGAAAATATTGTATAGTACAAGGAACAACTTTGTATATCAATGTTTTTTTATTCCATAAATCTTTTAACCCCATAAGAATAAGACCTAGGGCTTACTTTTGTTTTTACATTTGTTTCCTTTGTAACTAATTTTATTTGAAATTTAATATTATATAAATAAATAATTCATTTAAAAATAAGTTTTTATGATATTATTAAAATTTTAATACCTAAAACTAGAAAAATTCTTAAAAATTTAGTAAGATTATAAAAATTGTATTTTCAATAGATTATTACACATATATAATATTAGGCTTTTAAATAAAATTAATTTTAAATAAAAAATATATAAAATAAAAATAAAATATTTTTAAATTAAATCGATTTAAGTTATTTCCTCCGTTTCGCATTAATTGATCATTTCACTTTTTTTTATTGAAAGTTTGACTTGAACATATTCATATTAATATGTATTAAAAAAATTCTTAAAAATAATATTTCAAAATTATAATCTTTAAAATTTTATTTTTTATATAAAATATTTATATTTTTATAATAAATTTTTTAAAAAAATAAAATTATAAATTAATTTCTGTGAATAATAAAATGGTCAATTTTTATGAAATGGAGGGAGTAAAATGAAATTTTCTCTCTCATCTGTTCTCTCTCTAACGGCGCATGGAGACTGGAGGACGGTTCTCATCTTGCAATCTTTCCATTTTAAATTTTCATCTTTCCCTTTTCTTCCAATCCTAAATTATTGCTTTAGCATTTTTTTCTTGTACTTAATTTAGTGAAAAATCGATTTCTCTAGATTTCAATCCTTCTTTTAGTTCCTTCTCTTCGATTCCTTTTTCTCGCTTTATCTTGAACAAGAAGTAACAAAAACACAAGAGAGGATCAACAGACGATCACTCTTCGATAAGGATTCATATTATCAATTTGATTGGTTTTTCTACTAAATATCCTTGCAATCGATACAGAAGGCCTAGCCTCTATCATTATCTCCATTAGCTTTTTCAGAAATCTCTCTGCTCCTCTCCGTGATTTTGTTCAACCAACAGCTTAAACACGAACTTCAGATACTTCTCTTTTTGCTCTCCTCTGTTTCTTTTTTTTTTTTTTTTTTTTTTTCTAAAGAAAAAAAGAAAAAAGAAAAAATTGGCATTGACCATCCAATGGCGGAGCCACGTTCACGTGAGAGGGGGCAATTGCCCTCACTGAATTTTGGCAAAATTACATATTTAGTATTATATCTTTAATAAAATTTATAATTTGACCCCATAAATTTTAAAATTTACATTTATATATTATAAAAAAATTATCATTGCCCTCACTGACAATTTTTTCTGGCTCCGCCCTTGTGACCATCGGCCTAAAGTGGTTTGTGGGTCAACGGCTCTCTCCAATTTAAAGTAGTTTTAACAAATTTTTTAGCTTAGTTAGCGGTTGGGGCGGCTCGACCGGCCTACCCAGTCCGGTTCTGACAGCCATGGCGCTGGGTTTGATGAGCTGATATTTTACACATTGTATTAACTGACAAATGGACACAAAAAACAGGGTAGCAGCCTTGAAGTGTGCATGAGATTGAGATAGACCCATCTTCATGCTACGGACATGTAAGACCCGGTCATAACCCCAGCTCCCAAGTAGAGGTGGGAACCGGGTCGGACCGGTTGTAGGCGGGGCGGTTGTAGGCGGGGCAGGGCGGGGGGCGGGGCGGGTTTTTTTTTTTTTTTTATAATATATATATATATATATATATAATAGAACAATTATTAATTATATAAGTCATAAATATTTTTAAGAAAAAACACCACATCCGGTGTAAGTTTTATTAAGTTAAAAAGCCAAACGGCACTTACAAATAATCGGAACGTGCCTTACATTTTGAAATGACAAAAACGTTCCGGAAATGATAAATAATAAAAACCTATGATCTATGCTGAACAGCATAATCAGATCAAATACAAACTACATGTATGATTGAAAAAAAAAAAATTCAACTCTCGGTATCGGATATTACCTCATCATCCGAACTCTTTTGGTCTTGATGCCGGAGTGCTGCGAGGCCCCAATCTCGGTTGCACACGCATACTTCTACCGCGTCGGGTGTCAATCTTGACCGTTTTTCTGTTATCACCCGTTTTCCGGCACTAAACGCTGCCTCGGATGAGACGGTCGATACTGGAACGGCAAGAATCTCTTGTGCGATTATCGACAAGATCGGAAATCTTGATCTCTTTTGTTTCCACCACTCCAAGATGTCGAGGTCGCTTGTCTCGAACGATGTGTTGAGATAGTCATCGACCTCAGCTAATCCCGATGTCATCGGTTGGGGTCGTTTGAGCATTTGGAGCGCCGGGTTGAATCTTGAGGAGATTGATCTCCTTGGAGGCTCAGTTTGAGGAGCTTCGGATCTTACCTTATCCGAATGCCGCTCACAATATAACTTGTATAAAAAATGCAAGTACTCGGAAGCAGAAGCAGACATAGCCAAAACATTTATATGAGACATTTCTAAATAAGTATGAAAAATTCTTTCAAGCAGTGTTGTTGTGCCTGTTAATTTTACATACGGGTCAAGTAAAGAAGTGACTAAAAAGATAGGTGGAATGTTTTCGAAATATTGAAGCCACTTAGCCCGCATGGCTTCGACAGTCGGTTTTAACAACTCATCATTTTTAAACTGATGTAAAGCATATGTGATGTTCACTAAATGAAACAAAACTTGATGACTTGTTGGGTAGTAAACACCAGAGAAAAATTCAGTTGCCTCGTAAAAAAACTTAAGCAATTCACCGGTTTTGGAACATTTCTCCCAAATTTCAGTCGTAAGAAATTCAGAACCCATTTTTAAATTCATGAAATGTGACAACAAATTTGCATACGGTAATGCATCTTGCAACATAAAAAATGTGGAGTTCCAGTGGGTTGGGCAATCCAATTTAAACCGTTTCCAAGAAAATGGTTTTTGATTTTCAATACAAAAGCTTTTAAATTCACGAAAAATAGCAGGTCTGGACATCAAATATTTTAATGAGTTTCGAATAGGCAAAATCTCATTTTGGAGAACTTCTAAACCCTTTTGCACACAAATGTTCAAAATATGGCACATGCATCTAACGTGAAAAAATGCACCGTTGAGCGGTGGTTTTAAGTTTTGACTCAAAAGGCGAGCGGCAACATCATTATTTGAAGCATTATCAAATGAAATGCACAGAACTTTATCAGTACAAAAATAATCACGTAAAGTTTCTAAGATACAATTAAATATTTGAAAACCAGTATGATCTGTTTCAATAACCTTAAATGACAAAATTCGTTTTTGCATTATCCAATCAGAATCAATCCAATGAGAAGTAACACAATAGAATGATTGACCTATAGGTGATGTCCACATATCAGAAGTAAATGCCACACAATGATCAAGAGCAGAAAAATATGCTTGCAAATCTGATTTTCCGGTTTCAAATTGTCTAAAGCTTTCTTTCCTAGCAGTTTTCCTAGATACTTTTCTAAATGCAGGATTTAATTGTGATTTTATCCAAGATTCTAGGTGGACATCTTCAGCTTGTGAAAAAGGTTTTTCGGTAAGCATCATCCAATTTACCATACCTTCTCTACAAGATTGTTGGTTAAAACGAAATATACCTGGTCCGCCGGCGCCGGTTGTAGACCCAAGTTGTGTTTGTCCTCCAGAACTAGTCCCGGTACTAGGGAGGACGTTAGCATGTTGATTTTCAAGATGCCGCTTCAGCGTTCCAGTGCCGGAATTCTTTCTATGCACAAAATTTTTCCCGCAATGTTTGCATTTTCCGTACCTCGACTCCCCTTCGTTTATGAGCTCATAATGCTCCCAAACCCAAGCAGTTAGTCTCGTGGATTTACCTTGTGCTTGAGTTCCCTCCACGCCGGGTTCATGACTTGTAGGCGTCGGTTCTGTTGACGGATTCCCGGACGCCATCGCATCCAACTCTTCCACTTCATCATCGGATAATTGATCGTCGAGACCCAAATCGTAATTCGTCATATCGATTCCGGCATCATCGTCGTGAAACTCTTGAATTGAAATGCCTTTATCGGCGGGCCGAGATCGGCGACGGAACAAGGCTCGGAGGCCGGTGTTGCGGGAAGATGAACTATCTGTTGACTTGCCCTTTCCTTTTGAAGCCATGCCTCACGTACTAATAGTAGTGATTAATGCAAAATCAAGAGAGGATTATGAAGATATTAGGGAGAGATTAGTAAGAAATTTGGAAGAGATTAAGAAAATAAGGAGAATGGTTGAGAGAATATAGTAGATGAAGAAGAGAGATTGAGTGATTGTGTGAGGATTGAGTGAAAATGGCATTGGTATTTATAGGGGGAGGGGAAAAATTAGTTTGACCAAAAAGTCCTTGAAATTTAGTTGTTGGGAGGGGCAAAAATGAAATTTTGGGGGCTGAAATGGAGCAGAAAGCTGTTGGAGGGCCTGCTGTGTAATTAGCCCTTTTTTAAAAAAAAATTTCGCAGGTTAACGTTATATGCAGTAGGGAGCCGTTGCGGACGCCAGGTGGGGTGGTCCGGTCCGGGTCGGGCCGGTTTGCGTGCTTCGTCTGGTCCGGGGCGGTCTTTTTTGCGTCTCCCTCCTCCTATTGGGCCCATACTCGCCCATAATATTGCGGGCTTCTCGCGGGGCGGTCTGGGGCGGGTTTGACCGGCGGGGCGGTCCCGGTTCGGTCCGGGCCAACCCGGCCCACCTCCCACCTCTACTCCCAAGTGCAGAAAACAAAAGCTGCTATACCTATCCATCCCAATCTCTTAGTGAAAAGGTGAGTCTTCCCTAGCTGGAGCGGCAGAGCCAGAATTTCTAATTAATTTTTAATTAGAAGGGGTCGGACTTTATTTTAATAATACTAAAATATTAAGGGGGCTATAGTAAAAATAATGGGATATTTTAGCTTTATTTTTACATATATACATAGATAATATATATAATTTATAAAAAAATTACGGGGGGCCAGGCACCCCCTAGCCCCCCTACTGTCTCCGCTACTGCTAGCTGGTGAATGAAAAATGTTGATGCGTTGCCCCAAATCCAGATCCAGACAGAAAATGTCAAGGAATTAAAGACCATCACTGTTAGATATACTGCATTGTATATTGTATAACATATTGTTACCGTTTTTGAAAAAAAATATTAGAATATTATTTTAAAATGAAATAAATTAAATAATTTTTTTTTACTCATTTCTATGTGTATTTTAATTTTTCTCATCATAACTTGTCAAATATAAATAATATATATATATAAAAGACAACATTTTTATAGAAAAAAAATATAAAAAAATATTATATATAGAGAAAAATAAATATTATTCAGTGGTAGGAAAATGGATCTGAAGGCTCAAACCCCGATGTCTAAGGGCTGAGTTATCCTTGGAAGCCTAAATAGGCCCCAAAGGGAATTCCCTCCTAGAAGAAAACTGTATCCCTCAAATATGAGATAAGTTATGAGATTTCTATCCCAAGAGCAAACTACTCGAAGCACACATTAACTATATAAACTCCTCACTAATCTTGATGTAAGGGATCCTGGCTCTTTTCTCCTTCTCCCTGCTATTTATTGCCAGAAAACTAACTTAAACATTGGAAGGTTTCCTCTAGGAGCACATCTTGGGGCTTTGACGCTGTTTTTGCACACAGGACTCTAATCTGCTGTTCACCAAGCTCTTTGGCCCAGCCTACCCAATCACTTTCCTTATCAATTTGGTGCTGTTTGTGGGAACCCAATATAGTGAACACATGAAGATCACAAATGGAGAACCAGGACCTACAGGAGACTGAGCAGGAAAGTCATCGCCCTGAGAGGTCTATAGGGCCCGTTGGTGAAGAAACACACCAAGAAGAAGACCTAGAGAATAACGTAAGGCTCCAGAGGAACCCCCACCGGGGCAAGGGCCTTGCGCTCCTGAATGACTTACAATTCCAGGCATTACAACATGCCCTGTTTGAGCAATTAAGGGTGACGGTCTAGCAAGAAATCCGAAAGGCCTTGGAATACTCTAATAAACATGCAATAAAATTCACTAGAAAAGTTGGGATACTCTAACAAAAGCCAAGGATATGAGTGGTCTAGGCTTCAAGGATGTGGGGAAATTTAACATAGCTTTATTAACAAAGCTTGCCTGGAGAATCCAAAGGCACCCTAACAGTTTCTAGACGAAGCTCTTGAAGGGACTCTATTTTCCAAATTCTACTTTCTTGGAGGCAAAGAAAGGGTCTAAATCATCATGGGGATAGGCTAGTATACTGGATGGGAGAAATACTTTCATGAAAGGTTACTGTTGGCATATTGGAGATGGTAAAATATTCAAAATATAGAAAAATCTTTGGGTTCCAACAACTGACAGATTTTTTTTGCACCCTACTAGTCGTATCCTAACTAATAAAGCTAATATGAAAGTCTGACAGCTTATTAGGCCTTTGTTTCTTTCTTAGGATCTCAGAAAAATTTAATCAAGGATTACTAATTCTGAGGCTCAGGTAATAAGGCAAATTGCATTGGGTAATTCCTTTCAAATGGGCACCATTATTTGGCCTTATGAGATTTCCGGTGAGCTCATAGTGACATCAGCTTATAAGTTCCAGGTCCAAGGCATCTTTCAGTCAAGGCATGCTTCCTCTTTACATCAAATCAACCCCCAAACTTTGGAAGATGATATGGCAGATAAAATGCATCCTAAAAGTGAGAACTTTTTTGTGGAAAGCTTGTCATAATGGTTTAGCGACTCATGTGAATTTGGCTAAAAAAAATCTGAAAGTAGAGGTGATATGCCCTGTTTGTTCATCACCTGAGACAGTAGAGCATGCTGTTTTAGCTTGTGAATGGACTAGGGCTTTTTGGTTTGGTATGATGGATTATCAGAGAGTTAAAAAGAAGCTGACTACTTTTGATGTTTGGCTATATGACTTTTTAGCCCAACTAAGCAAAGGAAATGATGAGCAGCTGCTGAGATCTATATTGGCGTTTTCTTGTTGGTTTGTTTGGCTTGCTAGAAACCAAGCCATTTTTCATCAGAAAATCTAACATCTAGCAAATGTCATTATCAAAGCAAAGAGAACTATTGAGGAATTCTGGTCACATTTGTCTATAGAATCAGTTCATAGGGCTATGGTTCATATTCAGAATCATC
Source organism: Aquilaria sinensis (assembly GCA_005392925.1). Lineage (NCBI taxonomy): Eukaryota > Viridiplantae > Streptophyta > Magnoliopsida > Malvales > Thymelaeaceae > Aquilaria > Aquilaria sinensis. The sequence continues at coordinate 826,613 of SMDT01002724.1, forward strand.
AATGAAGGCCACCAGACGATGAAAGATCAAAGATTAACTTAGATGGTGCATGTGATGTAGCCTCAAGACAAGCAGGAACTAGGCTGGTTATTCGTGATGATATTGGCGAACTAGTAAACATGGGAGGTACATGCCTGAGTATAAGCAGACCACTAGTTGCAGAGGTAGAGGCTATGAGGGAAGGGCTAAGACAAGCTCTAATGAGGAATATCTAGTAAGTGGAGCTAAAATCAGACTATTAACAGCTTATTAGAGCTTTCTTTGGGGGAGTTGTGCCTTGGTACGTTAGGCCAATTGTCTAGGACATTTAGCAACTAAAAGCAAAATTCTATTTTTTGGAGTTCCACATATATGTCTAGGAGGGTAAATGTGTGTCCCGATGCTATTGCATCTTAATGTAAGAGGGAGATGAGATCTTTTGAGTGGACATCTAGTTCCTCATCTCCCTTTTTGGATTTACTTGAACAAGATGATGTACACCATCCTCCTTAATTCTTCTATAAGAAAAAAACAAAATATTCCACTGTAGACTTAATATATTTTTTTTTCTATTTTAACATACCCTCAAAACATTTATTAAAACCTAAGTTTATCTCTTTAAAAAGTTAAAGTTATACTAATACATTAATGGTAAATCAATTTAATTGTTTGAGCCAACTGATATAAGATCTTTAGTTTAATCCTTAGTTTTTGAATCTAAAACATAAAAATTAATATAAAATTTAATAACTTGACTTTTAATAAAATTTCTAAATACATAATATCATTAAGTACATTAAATTAAGATCTTTTCTTAATAGATTGCATACTATCAATTTTAAATTTTAGACTAAGAAGAAAAATTATGAAACTTTTTTGATAAGATATTAAATTTATGAGACAGAAATTTTTATAAGTACTCTACCATTAAAAATAAAAAATTAATTTTTTTTTTACAATCAGTATACTTGTAGCATACCCTACATTGTATTATTATTATTATTATTATTATTATTAAATAGAAATCAAATACAACGAGTAATTTATTATTATTATTATTATTATTATTATTATTATTATCATAATGATGCAATTCTTGGGAGGAAATATAGAAAATATATTTTAATTTACAATTCTTAGGAAATTCGATTCTCACAGAATTGCCAAAATATGACAATAAATCATACAATTTAATTATACACAAGTCAGAATAATCTTCAAAGTTTCTTTTTTTTCACATAGTTCTCATTGTCCTGTATGATTAGATCCTTAATCCTTATTACCTCTTATATAAAAAAAATCACTGAGGATTGTTTTTTCTTGTCATTGATAAGATTCAAATTTTTTTAGTTTCACCAATTAGTACTAAAATTATTTTTTTTTTAAGTACTCTACCATTAAAAATAAAAAAAATTCTATTTTTTTTTTTACAATCAATATTACTTGTAGTATACTATACATTGTATCATCATCATCATCATCATCATCATCATCATTAAAAATCAAATACAATGAGTAATTTATTATTATTATTATTATAATGACGCAATTCTTGGGAGGAAATATGGAAAATATATTTTAATTTACAATTCTTAGGAAATTCGATTGTCACAGAATTGCAAAAAATATGACAATAAATCATACAATTCAATTATACACATGTCAGAATAATCTTCAAAGTTTCTTTCTTTTTCACATAGTTCTCATTGTCCTATATGATTGGATCCTCAATCCTTATTATCTCTCATAAAAGAACAATCACTGAGGATTGTTTTTCCTTGTCATTGATAAGATTCAAATCTTTCAAGTTTCATCAAGTTAGTCCTAAAATTACTTGATTTGTCAAAGAAGTCCTAAAATTATCTAATTTTTCAACGAAGTCCTAAAATCTTTAAGCTCCAAACCTTGTTAGTCTTCTTATTTGCTGACATGTTTAAAGAGAAAACATTATTTATAGCCACATGTGCATTCTGTTTGTCAAATGTCAAAATTGAGAGTTTTAAGACTAAAGGGCTAATGACTTAAATATTATAGGACTTCTTTGGAAAATCAATGAGTTTTAGAACTAACTTGGTAAAACATGAAATGTTTTAGAACTAAAAATCCCCTTTCCGAAAACTATCTAACTTGAGTTCACTTGAGATCAGAAAGAATTCACTCAAAACCAAATATTCTTTACTTTAGGTTCAATTGTTGCAGTTGTCTTCCCATACATCCGATGGTGAACCACACTTGGGGTTGGGGGTGCTGTTCCCCCTTCTTCCCCCCCCCCCCCCCCCCTTAATTGGTCAATTCAAAAGAAATTGGGGATTAAATATGTATTATTGCCCCCAAAAAATGATGAGAGAATATAAAGATAAAGGGGCAGTGAAGTCAACTCTAAAAAAAAAAGGCCAAACGAGTAATTATTCCCTCTGGATTTAAGCAGATATTCTAATATGAAATAAATGCACCATTAGTCCTTTAACTTTTTCAACTTGTACGAGTTGCTCCCTTATCTTTGAATTAGTGCAACCTAATCTCAATCCCCAGCTTTGCCTCACCACAACGCTGTTACTTTCTTCCAGGCTCACCTCCCGAACCAAAACTCCTGGTTCCGCCACTGCATGCGTCACAACAGTCTTCTTCCCAATGATGCCGATCCTTTGGAAAAGGTGCTCTATGGAAGGTCTGTTGTCCTTCTAGAAGAAAGATGCAGAGGATGAGAAGGTGAAAGCAATTTTAAAGTGCCATAGATTTGTTGTTCCAAAGCAATACAACCACGCAGAAATCAAGAGAATGACAAGTTCATTCAAATTCAAAATAGGCTAGTGAGGGTCTGGAGTTTTATACAAAGGAATGCTACCGAATGGCCAACTTGCCACAGTGAAGGTCTTGAACCAATCCAAGGCAACTTGGGAAGAATTCATTAAAGAAATTGGTATTAATTACAATTTATCCCCTAAGGTTTAAGTGAAATTACACTTTATCCCTCTTATTTCAGAAATATACACTTTACCTGACTTTTTAATGCAATACGACATCAACTTCTGAAATCTTAATTTAGACTATACGGTACTTATCTTTAAGTAATTTGAATATGTATGGTATTTTTTTATAGTTAATTGATATTTAAGAAATACAGTTTTCTATTTAAATAACGAACAAAAAAAACTGATAATTTAAAATGTCCATTTACTATGAAACAAATATCATATAGATTGAAATTATCAAAAAATGACTACTATAATATTTAAATTAAGATTCCAAAAATTGCTATCGGACCGTGTTAAAAAGGTATAAGGCAAAGTATATATTTCTAAAATAGGATGGGCAAAATGTAATTTTACTTAAACCTTAGGGGGTAAATTGTAATTAACCGAAGAAATTGCAAGCATTAGCAGAACTTCACATATTAATATACTGATTACTCACGCTTCTCGGTTTCTGTCATGAGAAAAGTAAGAGAGCTCTAGTATATGAATATGTTCCAAAGGGGTCTTCAGACAAATTCAGTCGTGAACGAGTATGTTCAGGCAACATAACCTGTTCAGAGCAATGCGATATATTTTTCAGAATTGCAGTTGGGGTCGCAAGAGGTCTTGATTATTTGCATCAAGCTTGTAACACAGGGATCTTGGCCTTGGACATCTAACCTCAGATCATTCTCCTCAGTGATGAGTTCATACCTAACATAGCAGACTTTGGCCTTGCTAAATAGAGCAGAAGGGACAAGATTGCCGCAACAATGACGGTTTCTAAGGGAACAGCAGGCTACATTGCCCCCAGAAGTGTTATGCAGGGAATTTGGTTAAGTTTCCAGCAAGTCAGATGCGTATAGATATGGGAAGATGATCCTTGAAATGGTAGGTGTCAGATACAGTTATGAAGTTGGGAGCCAGTGCAGGCTTGAGAAGGATTTCCCAGGTTGGATTTATGAACGAGCAACTTGAACCTGGTAATAGTTTGAGACTGACAAGGTTTTGAGACAAGCAGCAGAACAAATGGCTAGGAAGATGATTATAGTAAGCCTTTGGCGCATTCAGAGCGAGCCCTCAAATAGACCATCGATGGCCAGAGTGGTAGAAATGTTGGATGGACATATTGAATCCTTGCAAGCTCCACCAAAGCCTTGGCTGTACTTGCGGAGAAAGACCCATCACCATTCTATTACAGCGTTCCCTCTCTTCATAATTTCAATAATCAATTTCGTTATTGATGGTATGATTCAAATAAAGTTACTAAGTAGGAAACGGAAGTTGCATATCTAGTTCAGCAGAATATTAAAAAAAGTTGAATTGAGAGAAAAAGGTGGGGGGGATCTGCTTTAGAGGAAATCTCTGCAGATTTCGCCACTTCCCTGCCTTGATAGAAAAAGATGATGATAATAACAATAATAATAACAACGCCGTTTCTGGCCCTGTGATAGAGAGAGGATCCTACACTAGTGATGATGCAGACAAGAGCAAGGGTCTAATTGCTGGAGGAAAAAAAGAATAGTTTTGGCGGAACTTGTAAACTATTACTCTCTTCTCATAAAAAAAAATATCTAAAATCTCTCCAACCAACATTTTTGGTGACTGCTGAAATGGAATAACCTGAATACACTGCAAACTCAGTAGAACCATTTCCCTAGCTTTGTCGGAGCCTGCAGATCAGAAAAGGCGAGAGCAAGATCAGATTCCAAGCTACCCTTGCAGGTTTTGCATCAAGTCCTCATAGGTAGAGGAGTAAAAGTTCAGATTTAGCACATACTCATAAACAGTAGAGAACTTGATAGGGGATTTTATGGCATCTCGCCTATGTAAAGAACTTCTCGCTATGCCTACAACAACTAACAAGAAAAGATGAACAAATGATGGGGGATTTGTAAATGGGATGCATCATATGAGTACCAATTTAGAAATGGTGCTACAATAAGACAAAAAACCAGCCTGTACAGGTGGAACTCTGCCTTAAAGTCTTCGGTCAATTCATAGAAGAGGAGGGTGTGATGCTTAATGAAACAATAATGCGGATGCCGGCGAGTTCCCCTATGCATGAAACTAGCTATTTTTTATGCGCACTTTGCACATGATTTTATTAACTTTTTGGAAAATAAAAAAGATTATGGCTGGACAACAACCTTTTTCTTTTTTCACGCAACATGAAAACCGCATACATAATTATTGAAATCTTTGCCCATGGAACTCTTGAATATTGATTATGATGCTTCAGTTGAATCCCCAAGACAGAATTGCAGCTCTGAGTTGAAAAAATTGGTGACTTAATGGTATAAAAGGGAGAATTGTTTCTTACAAACGAAGAAGGTATTTCAACAGGACAAACACTGCATTCGAAGTTTCGCTTAGGGTATTAAGATGACATGAAAGTCGACTTCCAAGTTCAGCATTTAAGGTTCACAAAGTGATGGCAACAGGATCAACAGTGATTGAATTCTGAAACAGTTTCAAGATTCTGTAAGATAAGCACAATTTCAGCAACATAAGTAACTGGATTTTCAAAGGATTACTTTTAACTGTTTGAATTTTCTTGCTAACTAGGAAGCTTTAAAGTTGTTTACGACAAAGCACATCTTAATGAGAAAATGTTTTGCATATCTGGGAGATGTCTTGTGCACATCCTAAAAGGTCCAGCCAAACCTGAGCTCAGGAACATCAATCAGAAACACAAACACCTAGTTACTAAACCCAGCTTACAAGCAAAGACCAAAAAAAACCAGAAGTAATCAACAGCAAATGTTTACTTAGACAACCAACAAATTTCTGGATTCTAAGTACAAGCACTTACAAGATCACATTGTCTTCCCGCATATATCATCTGATGGGTCATGAAGGGTCCCGAGCATCCAATCCATCCATATTGTGTAATGACCATAATTGTGACGATATGTTGTATGGTGAATGGTGTGGTAGCCAGCTCCCATCACAGGCCACAAGTTGCTGTGGATACAATCATGAATGTTAGCTGTCCAAATGGCCTCAAGGAACAAGAGTGCAATATGAGATCTGAAGTGGGTTGGAACTATAAAAAGTGCGATAACATGTGGTACTGCTTGCAGTATTCCATCCAATGGGTGAAAAGCCAAACCTGAAACAAGGCAGGTGGTTATAGCTGCATTGTACACAATATTACTCGACAGACCACATGTTTTGGGTCAACATGAAATGTCGAAGGTCAAGCAATAGATAAGAAAGCTAAAATCACAGGGAAGGGGGGAAAACAGAGCAGTTTAAATGTTTAAGGAGATACTTGACCTGAACTTCAACATTATCGTTATCTTACTACACAAAGACCCCAAATTACATTTAGTTATATTTGCCCTTGATCCATCTCAATCCACATAGAACAGACATTACCGTATAAAAGAATTACTAACGAAGCAAGTAATGTTAACAGTCAGAGAAAGGTTCTATCACTCTGTATTATTGAGTCAAGTCTAAAAGCTCTTGTCCATACAAAAGATCTTCTAAGCGCAACTCTTTTACATCCAAAAAGGCAGGTGCATTTTTAAAATATCCTCCCAGGCAGCAATCATTTAAAAAAAATCAACAGATAACTGAGATGAAAATTTATCAGCATTCATATCAAGCAATCTTGGTTTGGAACTGAAGTCCTTAAGCTGGAATTGGGATACCAACAGACAGCAGCTTGTTCATGCATCAGGAAAAGAAAATCTGTTCGAACATAATTGAACACTGAATCAAAGGGAACAGTCGTAGAGCTTACCAGCAAATGGAGAAAGAGTATTCTGCTTGTTATAGATATGGTGAGTTGCATGAAGATACTTGTAGAGAGGCTTTATGTCATGCAACTCTCGATGCATCCAGTAAATCCCAAACTCCACTACTACAAGGTAAATAACCAAGTAGGCTGCATAAGCAACCCAACCGACATCACTTATCCTTGAGTAACACATTGTCCACCCATTTTCGATCATGTATTCCGAAACAGTAGGAAGAAGAGTGTAAAAGGGCATGGCCTTCATAGCAACGTATATTTGCAAGAGCATTGCTTTTCTTGAAGGAATGGAATCTGTAATGTGGTTATTTAACATATCAAAGAGCAGTGATTATGCAGAGGAAGGGATGAAACAGGGGAAAGAAAAAAAAACAACGCCGAGCAGATTTACATCCATTTGATAACTTATAGCTACTGATGTTACTTGACTCTTCCCGGTTCACAGGAGAGCTCAACAAACTCAAACATCTAAGCTAAGCAAAAAAAAAAAGAGATCGAATTTAGCCTGTGCATAGCCCCTCTTACCATATTGGGACAAGTGATAATATTACAATGATACAATCACTTGGTCAAGAAAATAGCATAATGAAGTAGAAAGCAACAAATCAACATCATTATGCTATGTGCTTTTGTTTTCCATCTCTAGCTATTACTCACCACCACTACCTCCACTCTCCACCACCATCGCCTTCTCCACCTCCTCCATGGTTTCACATCATTGTGCTATGATAGTAACCTAACTGGAAAATGAACAACTCCCAGTTGTGGGCATACAAGCTTACAACGTTTTCACTAGAAAACGTGAAGGTCTAAAACCATCCATCCAGTGGAGGCGACGAAATTGCATTTATTAGATATAAGATAGACATCGTGTTCAAATATGTCAAAGGAAAAGGCCAGCTGGAACAAGCACTGATACATAAGCATGATTGATCAGTAAATTCAGTTGGAGGTACCGAATCATGACTTAAAATTTCGCTATCCAAACTGTAGATAAAAAAGACCTCAAACACAAATCAGAAGGAATGATCAGGCACTGCAAACAAAACATTCAAAGAAACCGCTCTTCTTTATAGTTCTATCTTGTCCTCAAGAAGGAAATCCAAGATGGTGTAGCAGTCAACGCTTTTAACATCAATTAGGAGTCCATAATTGTTGAACTGAATATTTTTTTAAAAAAGAAAAACGAAGAAGCAAGAAGATGGGAAACCAATCAACCCCAGATACAATTAGAAGCACAGAGACATCAAAAGTACTGAACAGTGATCAAAGAATCGGAAAAAGCAAAATCCTCGGAAACAAAAAAGAAAACGACGATACCTTTAGGCACGTAAACATTCCGCTTCAAGTAGTAGATGTAGAAACACCAGAGGAATCCAGAGACGAGGTAAAGCAAAGTGCCGGCAATGTAGTTGCGCAGCCAGGTCTGGAGGAAGTGGGGCAAAGTGGCCCACAGCCCCGCCGGCAGGAGGCTCCCCAACACAATGCGGTTGTAGAGCGACGTCTCATCAACGAACAGCTCCAGATGCAGCTCTCCCATTGGTCCGTCACTGGGAATCCGGCGACGATCGGTGGTCCGAGAGACTAACAGAATTGGACGACAGGTCTGTGACTGGGTTGATGGAGAAGCTTTGCGTTGTTGGATATATGGAGATTCCTGCCAGCGACCCAACTGATGCTAAAGTTTTGTTTTAAATAAAATTTGTGACGCAGGGTGAGGCGCGTCGATGCGAGTCTGTGTGACCGAAACGAAACGGGGCCCGGCTCTGTTTTTCTACCAAACAATAGGCATAAATTAGCCCTTAAACTTGAGCGAGTTGGTCCATAAAGCCCTATTCAGTAAATATTGGTTTTTGGACTTTGAAAAATTATGCAAGTTAGTCAAGTGGTTATTGTAGTCCAACGCCACTATCCAATCTAGCTCAATGATGGATCTCAACAACAAGGAGAACAAGTCACTCCTATTTGCCGAAGATTCCATTTCTGAATTCAAGGAAGTTTCTTCCATCACCATGGATGAGAGGATGCATTTGATAAGAGCAATGAGTTAGGAGCTAAGTCAGATGGCAGTGATTGTAGATTAAGATGTAACCTAGGAGACTAGCGAAGCTGGTTCAGTGGTTTTAAATGTCATTGTCAAAGCTGCCTTGATAGATGCGGTGAGAGGTAGAGCATCTATGCCCGACAGTTAGGATGATGGTAAAGGGAAAGCATGGCCGAGGGCCAATGCATCTAATTCGATGAAATGTGAATGGGAAGGAGGAGATGGGTTGTCGACTGGTGGGTTCAATTCCATGTGAGCTTTAGATTAGAGTTGGGAGGGAAATTGGATGGTTGTTGGTGGAGCCTGGCCTTTGGAGGTTGTTAGAGCAGGCAAGCTAGTGTGGAGCACTTGCAAGACAAGCATATAGAAAGGGAAGAGCGAATGAGGGAGACCCCGAGGTGTTTTCCTGAAGAGGAGTCTCCGATGCTTAAATTAGTTTTCCTGGTGATATTATAGTGGGTTGTAAACGGTGATGACAACGTACCTGAAAAAGTGGGTGGATGGCTTGTTATATAGGGCCCTACAGCCTGATTTGGAGCATCAGTTAGTATGGCAACATGTTTCCCATCCAAGGGGTACATTGACACTATGGTTTATTGTGGGGGATATGACAACTTTTCCCCAACTACCCTTACGAATGTGCTATTGGGCGGCAATAGAGCTTAGTTGTGGCCCAAGCTTTACTCTAGGCTCAACCCGACTCTCCAGAAAAGACCAAGCTAGATTGTGTGGTGATGGTGGGTTGGCAACATGCAAGAGGTATCAAGTGTTGGTTTTCCTAAGGTGTTCCTCATCCAAATCCATGAGGAGCCTTCCCAGGGATGGCGGCGAGTCTACCAAAGATGTTCCATCAGTTGTGGAGTTTGGACAAAGGTGTGCTACTCATCCTTGAGTTTTTTAAAGTTGGTGACTAAGATGAAGAAGAAACTACCATTAGAGAATACCATAGAACTAGGCAGAGATCGAGAAGCAACTGCCACGTCCACATCAACTAGTGACAACCACCTCAGCATTGGTTCCAATGTTGTTAGTTGTCCATATCAATCAGGATTGGTTCCATAGCTTCTCAAAGTTTAGGGACCAATATGTGCTAAGTATGAGTTGTGCACCAAGTCGCTTGAGTTAGCTAAGTTTGGGGGCTAAATATATTGTTTGACCTATTAATGATTCTCCCCTCATTTTTTTTTTACCATATTTGCTCAACAACATGAAAAAGTATATATCTATATGTTTCGCCTAAATAAGAAATGATTCTTATAAAATAAATAAATAAAATATGGTAAATAACATATATTAATTTTTTTAGCTTATAATAAATTTAAATCATTGAATGACAATCATTTAATTATCTAATTTTTTCATTTATATTTCTTAGATGGAAAAACATACTATTGGTTCACGGCTGATAAAAATAATGAAGAAAGAAGGAGCAAGTATAACTGTTGAAACTATGAAGAATAAATTCCCTCTAATTCACCTAAAAAGCAAAGCAAACTATTTTCCATATTTAAAATCTAATCTAAATTTATATATGTATATAAAGTAGGATATATTTAAGGGTGATTTTGACTTTTCATTAATTCGATCACTTAGGGGATGATATACGTATTTTTTAAGTTTAAAACCGTTGTACCAAAAAATGCTAAAAATTAATTCACGATTGTACCCTTAACAGAATTGATGGAAAACTTTATCCGCATTAACCCACTTTAATGAAGCGAATTATTTCATACTGTGATTTGCACAAGTGGTTGATGTTCTGGTATTGGAATGAACGCTTTAAATTATATAGATATGCATTGAATGCTTTACATTCCATGGAAATAATCATTTAATGCTTAATAAATATGAAATTACACATTAAATGTACTACATAAGTAAAATAACATTGCATTCAGATTGAATATATTTTGAAATTGATCCTTCAACAGCAACAAGATCATGAATTCCATCCCACTACACCGTAAATATATACGGCAATCAGGAATTGAAGCGGACAATTGGCATAAAAGTGCAAATTAGTGTACACAGAAAATCCAATCACAATATTTTACCATAATCAAAATATATACGGTATAGCAGCTGAATAAAAAATGCCCATTCTTTCTCAACATAAAACTTGTGTGAAGTGCCATCATTAGACTTGAAGAAAATTAGTATGGTCCTGTACATCTGGAAGCAGGAGATAAATTTGGTTTGCCAGACGGGCCTGTCACAACAACTTGGATGAGTTCATAACGATTGAGTTATTTTAAGTTGAAGGGATTTAAATTATCCTAAGTGTAGTAAAAGTTCTCTAACCTATCCAACTCATCTAACCTAATCCATGAAGTAGAACTCAAGAAGACTTGAGAAAATTATAATTTCATATTATTAATTGCCCTTTTCTTGCGTATCAATTTAGATATTATGGTAACTAATTACAACTACCTAAAATCTCACTTAAAACAATTTATTTGGAAGAATTCATGAAATTTGGAAAATAATTGGTATAAAAATTTTATTAGAAAATATTCTTTATGGTAATACGAAATCAATTTTAGACCTGGGATTAATTTGCATTTATTTTGGTTCCCTATTTCCTTACCTTTATTTACTTTAATTTGGTAAATTAAAAGTTTCAAAAGGATAGCTAAATATTATTATATAATACCATAATAAGAGAGGTTCAGTTTTATCTGTTACCTAATTATCTTAAAAATACTTTTCACCAAACTGAGATTTTCCAAACTTAGCATATGTATTCAAACAATTGGTTAAGTGAAGTTCAAGTGCTTGTATTGAAATGCTACATATGTATTCTTAGCATAAACAACTCTATAATTTGACGCCTTCAGCATCTAAAATGGGAGAACCATGGTCTGCAACATTTTTGCAGTATAACAAAAAAAAAACTTTAAATCAAATAGATCAACAGTCACAAAAGTGAAACAATGCCAGACCTTTATTTTTTTTTTCTCAACAAATAAAAAAATATGTTAGATTTTATCATATCTGACATCTGTCAGATCGCTAAAAAAAACATATGTTACAATTTCACTTACGGGAAGTAAGGGTAATTAGATACATCATCGGCTAGCAAAGCCTACAAATCCACAGGCCAGGGTAAATAGGGAAAAGATTTGGAAAAAAAATCTCATAGATGGTTATGGATTTCAAAATTTTTCAAACACAAATGAAACATAAAACATGCACAGTTTTGATTATGATTTTATTGGAACAGTTGTAGATCATAGAAAAATAAACCCAAATTTGAAGAAAGTTTAAGATTCTAGTAAAAAACCACCATCTGTAGTAGCCAGAAACTTCATTCGCCATACAGAGCCTTCTGACTAGCTCAAACATAGAAAAAACAACCATAGTTAAAAACATTGAAAAAAAAAAACTACAAACAGGTTGTGGACAACAGCTGGAACCATCATTAGCCCTGAAATGAGCCAAAAAATCTGACTAGTGGGACAAAGAACCACACAATGACGCTCATTAAGTTTAAAAAAAAAAACCCAGAAAGCACCATACATGGTTGCCAGAAAATAGCCTCCATAGAGTTAGGACGATGGTGGTTCCCAACTTTATAAAGAAGGGTAAATTGAAGAGGAAAACAATTTTAGAGAGGGGAGAAGGGGTAGTAAGAAATGAGACATATGGAAAGATTTCACAAATATGTATAGAGCTCAGTATAATTACTAATTCACCATTCACATTTAACAACAATGACACTCATTCTATTTCTTTCTGGAAAGCTACTGCTTACTGAATCCAAAATGATTCAAAATCTTACAGATTAGTACTTGCATTTTAAAAATATATTCTTCTATATGCTTAGACATTTAAATATAATAATTGATTTCAATTATTATAGAAAATGTCCATGTAAACTGAATCTCTAATTTATGTTTGTTAAGTAATATGATATTGTGATGTTTTGTATGCTAAAAATCCATAAACAATTAGTCTAACTTCTTTAAAAGGGCAAGTTTAATCATACTCTCATAGAATTATTTTCATACTATATAACATAACTTTCTTTGCATTTTTTTTTATTATTTGTGTCAAATTATTGTATATTACAATTAAGGAAATAAAAAAAATGTTATTGAAAAGCCTTTTGAATGAGTCTTTATCATTATATTAATTTATATTATTTAATTAGGTTAGTAGGATGGATACATTGCCCTACATATCATTGTATGATCATGATGCATATAGAAATTACTTAATTTGGTATTAGTGGTTAAAAAGGTATTATTACGATAATTTTATTGGTAGGCCAAAGTTCAAATTTATACACATGATTTCAAGATTCTAATGAGCCATAAATAAATAATCCCTTTGTTCCAAATCCTTTGCACAATTTACTTTTCAGCAATTAATTTATAATTTTTTATTTCCAACATTTTAATATATAAATGAAGAAACTTTATATAAGAATGATAAATCAAGACATATAGTTTCTAAATATATTTTTTTAAAAATTTTTCTAACAAATACTAATATGAATAAATTCAAGTCAAACTATGTGAAAAAGTCAAATGATGCAAAGAATATGCGATAGAGGTAGTACTATTTTTATTCAATTTGATTTAGATTAAGTGGATTTTCAACTTTGTGTTAGGTTAGATTAAGTTTATTTATGTTAGGGCTAGTATAACTTGGGTTATTTTCACATTTCAAGATAATTTTAAACTATTTAATTAAAATTTTATCTAACTTTAATTAGGTTCATCCATTAGTTTGATTATCATAAAAGAAATTAGTGGATTTTGGATAATACAATATAGTAGTGGATTTTTTTATATATAATACAAGTTTGTTCCAATTTTCTTTTTTTATTAGGTTTTGTTCCAATTTTCTTTTTTTATTAGGTGTGGTAAATAATTTTATATCATTATAAGTTATGGACAAAGTCTTCTTGACAAATCTTTTTTAGTAGATAAACAAGTATTTATCATTTTTAATTGATTTAAAAACATTAAACACCAATTATAACATCTTATTCTTCACTTTTTAAATTTTTATTATTATCAAAATAAAATAAAATAATTACCCCAACCTTTTTAATCTCATGGCAATGTCACGTTAAAGAACTTTAACTCGGTTAGTCGGATTTTATCTAAGCTCAGGTATTTATTAGATTTTTCATGATCATAACTTTTTTGGTGAATTTCTCCGGTAGTAAAATATAGTTAGTGTTTTTATAGATAGTATAAGTTTTTTTTTTAGATTTTTTGTTATTGTGTGTTCTAAATTATTATATGTCATAGTGAATGATGGAAAAAACTATCATTTAGAAAGATTTTTCACTAGGTTTATGCTGTTATTTTTGTGATAATTATATGACATATATATATATATTGTATTTTCAATTGTAAAATGTTTACTATGTTGAATTACCTTCTTAGCAATTATTACGGTATTTTTTATTTCAAATTTTTTGGTTCCAATGGCTACGCCTAATTACATAACCTGGTAAAGATGGTGGAAAAAAAAATATAACTATAGTAGTTTATTGTGCAGTTTAGTAGGTTAAAGATGTATTGTTCGTTAGACTAGCCCCAACCAAACTCAGTCTGACTAGGCATGGGTCAATAAGGGACGAACCCTATACCAGCCGATGCAATCATGGAATGAGCTTAATTTAGGTGAAGCCCAAGTTAGGCTAAACCTTGGGCCGGGTAGAGTTAGGTCCTTGACTGAACAAACTTGACATAAAGTTAATAAAATATTACATAATAAAAATTTTGTAATTATTTTTAAAATTTTAATTACATTTTCTTGTGATAATTATATTGCATATCTTGTCCTGGTTTATTTTTAATTATAAAATATTTACCACATTGAGTTATATTTCTAGAAAAGCTTTCATTCCAAATTTTTCAATTATAAGATTTTATAAAAATTTCAATAATGTTAAGGAATTATTGATTTTTTTTGTCAGGCCTTTCTTGAATACCGTGACAACGTTGAGTATATAAACTAGTTTTAGTTTTACAATGATTCAAGTGTATCCGAAGTACTAGATTTGTAAAATTAAAAATTTATTATACTTTTAAACATTATAGTAGGTTGATCATATTCAATTTGAAATATCTATTAAGTTTGATATTTTATTCATGTGTGGATTGAAAAGAATATTAATGAGTCATGAACAAATTTTAAATAGATCAAACTCAAGTTGAATTTAAGTTGTTCACTTAAATTCAGCGAGAAAACTCAAATTGAACTGAGTCAAGCAACAAGCAAATCAAGTTTTGTTTGAATTATGGAACGTGTATGAAATTTTGTTTAGACTTAAATTGGTAACAATTTAAATAAGTCACAAATTAGCTTTAAGCTGAGTCAAACTCAAGCTGTTTATTCAGTTTTCACCCTAGCAACTATAAAAAAATTTTATGAATTATTCTACGTGCATGTTTTACGTGTTGGAAGAGTTTGCTCCTATTCGGTCTGAGCAAATTCATGCGCACTGGCATCAGTGTGTTATACCTACTTCTATTTTATTTTTTTTTCGAAAGAATACCTCTTCTATCTTTAATTTGCATAAATATATTATCTTTGCTGATGTGCCGTGTACCTACTCGGACTTTATGGCATCATCTTGCCTCGAGAACTTGTCTTTTTTTTTTTTTAACACAAATATATATAGAATATGAGATACTCTATAGTACAAAGCTTTAATATACGTCTAGTACAAAGCTTTAATTTATGTAAATATATTACCTTATTTTTGCTAATGTGTGTATATTAAACATACTCAGACTTTATGAGATTAGCCTTGCTTAGAGAACTTGTTCTTTTTTTTTTTTTTATACATGTATATAGGATGGGAGATACACTATGACATAAGTCTTTATTTTGTGTAAATGTACTATGTTATTTTTGTTAATGTGTGTGTACTATGTACCTAATCGGACATTATGTTTTTAGCATTGCTTAGAGATTTTTTTTTTTTGTCTTTGAAGAACTGTATATAGGATAAGGAATACTTTATAGTATGGTGGAAGAGAAATATATACTTTAATGGCATTGTATAGGAAATCGGGGGCTTAGAGAACTTGTTTAATAGCTTTAGGGTGCATGTTTAAAAAGTTTTAGGGTAAAATTCATGTAGAATCAGCCAGTTTATTTTTTTATCCTAAACAGGTATCTGACCTTAAAGTTGGCCTATCGAAGTACCTCATCTCTTATTGTGTGTCCTAGCTGGGTACTTTTCGTCAATTTTAGTATTAACCCTAACGGACTTGCTGCTGACATGGAATAATTAAAATAAATGTTAAGAGGGAAAATTATCCAGACCCCTGAGGTATATTCTAACCTACACTTGTGTCCTCCCTGTTTCAAATATATACACTTATCTCTCTCCAAAGCTAACTCCATTAATGACCGTTAATAAAAAAAAAAAAAATTTATCCTCCTAAACTTCTTCACTCGATAACTTTGCCCCCCAGACTTTCCCCAATCAATCTGTTATGGCTCTCCTAGAACCAGACCAAGATTACTAAGATAAACATATATTTTATGCTTAGAAACTCTCTTTACACACTAAGTAATAAATTTAGTAAGTTAATGTAGTATAAAGTAAGTAATATGATCATTTGAGTAAAGTTTGGCCAAGGGCAAAGTAGTAATTTTATTGAGAAACCCCAAATTTTATGTCATAAATGGGATCAGACTATGTAATTAAATATTTTAAAGTGTTTTAATAGTTCCTAGTTTAATTACATTTGTGAAGTGAGAAAATAAAACAAGTGTGAGACTTATGGACCAAAGTGGGCACAAGTTAGAAAATTAAGAGACCAAAGGGTGAAAATGAGAGAGTATAAGAAGAAAACTTGGTTTTCTCCTTCCTTAAACCCCAAACCCATGCCATTTTTTAGCCAAGAAGCTCTTAATCTCATCTAACCTAAATTCTTGCGAAATTGAAGCTACCAAAGCAAGTTCTTAGGTGTTTTATAGCTAGTTTGAGCTTGGAGGAGCTTGAATCATGTTTTTTTTCCTTGGGTGAGCTTCATTTTTAGTTTTTGGATGAGGTAAGTATTGTTTTTCAGTTAATTAAGACTTGGTTAATCTAGATAATTAGTCCCTAAGCTCAAATCTTACTTGTGAAGGTTAAATTGCAAGCTATTGTGGTATGTGTGCAAGGTGGTACTAAAAAGGGTTGATTTGTGTCTCACAAAGAATGTAAGGGTTTCTAGCTATGTTTAAACTCAAAATTGCGTAAATTCAAATCATATTACATGTTTTTTATGCTTTGGAGATTGATTTGCTAGGTTAAAACATGAGCTACTTTGATTTGCAAGTAAAATGGCATTGTTATGCTTGTGTGTGCATAGGAGGTTTGGAACTTGTGATCTTGCATTTGGTAAGGGACTTTTAAGTTTTCAAGTATTAAATTGATTCATTTTACAAGTTATCTAATATGTGTTAAAGTATTAGAAGTGGTTGCTAAGTGGTTTTGGTTGGGGTAAAAAGTGAAAAATGGTTAACCGAACACAAAAACAAATGAAACAGAGCACGACGCAAGTCCCTTTAGTGCCATGGTGGCAAGATTCGCACAGCGGCACCAGGGAGGTCGAGCCAAGGCCAAGAAAAAAGGTTAGTGGCGTTGCCCTTGGCACCACGGCACCAACCCCCCTCCCTGCAACTTGGGGTTCTTCAAAGGCATATTCCCTGGACAATTCTAAAACGTGTAACCTATATATTGGTCTAAGATCCACTTCTAAAGTAAGTTAAATGCAGATGTTAAGAGAGTTAAGTGGTGGGCAAGGAAGAGAATTAAATGTCAAGCAAGTAAAATGACCTTAAGTAAGGCTATAAGTGCTAAGTAAGCAAAAAAAGCTTTGAGCTTCCAGAGCACTTTAATTAAGATATCTAGCTTAATAAGTTAAGCCACCAAGTTTAAGAACTCCTGTACAGTATAAAAAAAAAAAGGTAAGTAATGAAGTGGCAAGCCACCATACTTACTAAGGCAAGAATAAAGTTCTTGCAAAGAAGTAGGACTAAGTTGAGGTAGGTTCGCATAATAGAACCTCTTCTAGTGGACATTAGATAAGACCTCGGGATGTTTGAACTTGTGTTAAGTTGTATATATTTGTTTTATATACAGGTCTTAAGATTTTCTTGCATTTTACGAAATTCCTTACTGAGAATTATAAAATTCTCACTTCCTTAAGTTCATATTGTGCAGATATAAATGTTGTCGAGCTTAACACAAAGTAAAGAAGTGTTAAGTCTAGTTTTTTGTTGCAGGTATATGTTTATGGATTTTATATTGGTTCTAAATTTTAGTTAGTTATTAATACATGCTAACTAAGTTATTTTACGGTCTTGGCAGTGGGAAACTATTAAGGGCACAAGGGAAGTAGAGTGACTCTTTACTACGGAGTTAGTGAGCTCGAGTTAGAGTTAAGTTATTTTATAATCTCAAATATCTTTAAAAGTTAAGTACCTAATTATACTAATTTGATTCTCTAGTATAGACAAGGATAAAAGACTTAAGTGGGTTTTATTTTTTTAGTTGCTTTTGTTTGTACATTATTTTATTAAATGATATATATAGAGTTGATACTCGAAGTCTCACCTACTGATTTTCTTGACTTTAGTTTATGTTTATTTTTAAGTGTTTTATAAAATGTGTGCAAGTTCTCAAGTATTTTTGCTTTGTTCATTTACTTTATCAAAGAGCCAAAGCTACATATACATGATCATATCCTAAGTTAATGAACTAATTTCATGTAAGTTTTAAAGAATTACCAATTCAACTACCCATTAGCAACTAAGTGCGGGACCATCATGTCCTAATTAAGTTTTCAATAAGTGATCTTAGGCAAGCATCCCTTACACAATCTTCCCTCAATCCATGCGATTGTAGGAACCGTTCACGTTCTTCCTTAGCAATTGCAAAAACCCTTCTCTGACATTAACATCGTTGTAAAGATCCTCGTAAGCATCATACTGTTCTTCAAGAAAACCATCATCAACCACAGTTGAAATTACTTCATTCCGATGGAAATGATCCATCTGACCCGTTCCATCACATTCATCCATCCTCTTCCTTGCTTATGATCTCATGGTAACGGTGCGAATCAGGCACGGATTCGCCTCACCTATCACCCACCAGCCAAAGCCAACGGGTGAAAAATGCTACCCATGTCCGCCACCCGTGGGTTACGGCTACCCAGGGATTACCCATGAACTCTAACAAATGCTGAAGAATGAAGCAGCAATAGTGGATCTCTGCTGTAAAGTGAGAAGTCAGATAGCAAAGAAAAGGACAAAGAAAATTCTAGGATTTTATTTAGTTCACGGGATTGATTTTTACTCTAAAGCTTTTAATTTGTTCATCAAATTAATTTGTAATGATATAGAAGTTGAGGGGGCAATGTTTCCATTAAAGAAGGTTTAAAAAGCAAAAAAAGGTATTTTCTCTTTCTGTTGTCATAACGGTGAATGACGGAGTTAATTTCTTAGAAGGACAAGTGTAGATATTTGAAACAGATAAGATATAATTGTAGGTTTGGGTATATCTCAGGGGGGTTTTAGTAACTTTCTCATGTTAAAATAACACCTATAATCCTCTAACTTTTCTTACTAACAGCTTTAAACCTTAAATTTCTAAATGCTCTTGTAACCAACCTCACTCTAGCTCCTTCTGCCCCTCCTCGCTATCGCTTCCCCAACACCCACTGATGAAGGAGCCAACCACACCTTAGACCACCACCATGAACCCAGTTCATCCCTTTCTCGCTGGCCACACCACCATGTCTACCACCGTCTAAACAACCACACCTCCAGCCTTTTCTTTATTCTTTCCTTGTTTGCTTCCACTGGGAGAAGGTAATAATCGACACCCCAAACACATGGGAACTGAAGTTTGAGATTTCCAACCGCTTCAGGACATCAAAAGCCCATGAGGTGGCCAAACCGACTACATTGAAATCCATTAATTCTCTGTGAGACATTTCATCAAACACCTGACGTTTGTGTAAAATCTGGAACTGACAACGACGAAATGTAGTTGCTACGGGTAATGCCTTCAAATCCTGCTTCCAAATCAAGGAATTGATAAAGTTTTCCTTTGGATAAGGCAATGATAGAAACCCAACAACATAAGCGGTTCTCTCTGGGAATTCATAAAAGGAACAAGAGCAAATCTGTTCTGGGTCCAACTCAAAATCCCCATAATCACTCTCTTGTGCACGAATGATAGAAGAGAGAGAGGAAGAAGCAAAAGAGTAAGCATTCGTAGTTCTCTTTAGGAATTCATAAACGGAATGAGAGCAGAGCTGTGTGTGCTTTCTTGCGACATAACAATGGAGTTGGGGAAATGAAGAGTTAATTCGACGCCAAGCTGAAGGAGAACTCCTTCATCGCCGAGCTACTGGACTCTTCTCACTATCATCAATGGTGTTCTCCTGCCCAGTTCCATGTAAAGGATGAATCTAGAAATGAGAACGATGAAGGTGATTCTGAGATGCGAAGTATGAAGTCGAAGAACGATAGGTTGCGATGGTTCTTGAACAATTTTTAAAAAACCCAAATTTGATTCAAATAAAAATTGAACCAAACCATGTGAAATTGAGCTTTCAAACCACAGGGCTATTATCTCCCGTCTGTACCCTACAGAACTGAGTCATCCACAGTCGATTTTCACGAATAGTGGTGGCCGGAGAGCACGAGGAGGTGGAGATGAGCAAGACGAGGAGGAAGGGGATGACAGAGACAATGGAAACAGTTTTAAGTTGTTGATAGGAAAATTTAAAGAACTAAAAATGTTATTTTCACATTTATTTTAGTGTTTTCTTATGTAATGTCAGCAATTTTTATTAAGTTTAATACCGAAATTGATGAAAAGTATTCAATTATGATGCATAATAAGAGGTAAGGTACTTTGAAAAGCCAATCTTAATATAAGGTGTCCGTTTAGAGTTAAAAAAATAAGTTAGATGACCCTTGTAAATTTTACCCAAAAGTTTTATGTTCTTTAATTTAATAGAAGTTTATAAAAACACTCCTAAGGTCATCTAACCTATATTTTTATGTTCTTTAACTTAATGGAACTAACCAATTAGACCCTACCATCAAGTAGCCAATTTTTTTTATTGCTTTAACTTCAAAATTTGAAAAAAAAAAAAAAACAGAAACTCAAACTTAACTAGTTAACGTGACAATATTAAGAGATGTGGGTCAGCCTCCAAATCATAACTTTTTTTTATGTGCAAAATCTCCAAAATCATCAACTGTTGCTCTTCTTTAGTGGCTTAATTGATGGCCCAATATGTTATTAGAAATAGCGATTAGCATCAGAGTTTAGAAAAATTTATTTAAAAGTGATTTTTAATTTTTAACTTTATTAATTTAATTTTTATAATTAATAAATCATAAAAAATTATGACACTAATCCAAACAAACTCTTCCAAAATAGACTAATGAAACATTATGCATCCCAAGGCTCCCAAGCAATAAAACTGCAAGAGCAAGAAAAAGGCATGGCTAACAACAAAAGCAACTCGTCAAGTTTCCATACAGCTTCCAGGCTTTGGCTTAATTTTGTCCCGATATTCAAGAGATTCCTCAAATCTTAAAATTTATTTTTCACTTCCCTTCTAAGCTCTAAATAGAGCTAATCTAACTGAAATTTTAGACCCAGATCATTTTAGATTAATACAACAGATTAACATGTTATTGGGCCATTCACATAGAAATCATTTAAAATTATTCTTAAAGTTTGCCAACTTTACCAACCAGCCCCACCTTCAAACATAAAGCCTCTCCAATCCCTTTTTTCCCAGCCTGTTGACGCCCTTGATCTCCATCACCATCCACTATGTGAGATCGTGCATTTATCCCCACTCCACCGCTATCTAGCCAAATATCTAGATTAGTTTGCCGGCTAGTTGATCTCCAAACAATGCCACTACAAGCCAGATTTCCCGTCGAGGCTCGTGCCTTCACCTTTGTCCTTTGATATCATCCTCTGCTTCCATGACATACAAACAAAGTGCCCTTCCCCTTCCTCTTCTTTTTCCGACGCCTCTTTTTCTTTGATCGACTTACCAGGAGACTAAATAGGGAATAATCTGGATAGGCAGTGGTACGGTAAGAAACAGGATTGCAGGAAAAATGAATCTACCAAACGGGTTAATTGGTAGAAGTGAGTGGTGAGATTATGATATGGCTTTAAATATGGGCAACTTCAAGGACTTTTAAAAATTTTTTGGAAGTGTTTGTGTGAATAACATATTAACACAAATGTATTAAAGAAAAATAAACAGACCATCAACCTTTCCTCTATAGATCACCTTTCCCAATTAATTCCAACCCAGAAATCCTTGGAAACAAACAACATCTATACAATTCATATAAAAACACTGAACCGGAGGAAGAATCAGGGTGAGGATAAAATCTTGCATGAAGTCAATGTCTTATAGATTCAAACAATGCTCTCGATTTGCATGAGGAAATCGTCTAATAGAAATTGAATTTGGCGTACGTGGATTTTGGCCAACATGATTACCGACGACCGTGAAGGATATAAATGCAGTGACAAAAGTCGATGGGATTGATGAAGCCTAAGTGAAAAAGGTTTCCAGATCAATCTAGGAAGGATTTTTTTTTTTTTGTTTTTCAAGTTAAGCTTTTTGGATCAATTTTTGAAAATGAGTTGTTAATAATTATTTTGACATACAGGATTATTTGTTATACCAATTGGAAATTTATGCGTAAACAAATTCAAAAAGTATTTCTAACTCTTTTTTTTTAATGTGAGGAATTTTTATTGATTTTTCCTTTTCATGGTTGGGTACGGAACAAAATTCATAAAAAATTATTTTTTAAAAAAATTGTTCAAGTGATTATTAATTAGATAGTAGACTTTCAAATGATATTAATTTTAAATAAAACATCAATAAAAATAAAAAATAATGAATTATTTTTAATGGGAAAAGTACAATTTTGGTTTTTTTCATTAGTTTTTTAAGTTGTTGATGATGAATGCTAGTTTGTTAGATGTGTAAGTTAAGGGGGTCATTGTTTCTACACATAGAGTACTACTGTAAAAGCTGGATTTTACCTTTTTTTTTGCTTAATGGAAAGTGGCGGAGTTTAGTAGTTCAGGGGGGTGAATGTAGGTTTTTTTGAAAATAAAGTATAGTTAGTATGTGCTTTATTCTTGCTCCACAAATCCATTTCCAAAACCAAGCCATAATACCTTAAGTCCATGACCTAAAGATACAAAAAAAAAAAAAAAACAATTCATTAGACAAAATGATACTCTTCTCTAGACTCCTAATATATAGGTTTCATCTCATCCATATAATCCCTGTCAATCCTAGGATATCTACTACGAATGTAGCTATAACAAATATAGCAACACCATCGAAAAAAATAAATTTCTAACACCACTATTCTGAAATTTAAAGTTGTCTTACATGGTTGTTGACTCCATGACCACTTGATTGACCTTTATCACTAAGCTAACAAGGTGGGACAATGGCAAATTTATTCATGTGTGGCATGACAAGTGAGTTGCTCCAACACCTAGTTTCCAGTTGGTGACAGGCCTCTATGGAGTAGCTTCACATCTATGACCTCTTGCACCCAAAGGGAGGGGGCTGGAACAATGGCTAATGAGTAGGGGTGATCACTATTCGGTTAAAACCGAAAAAACTGAAAAACCGAAAAAATTTAGAAATTCGGTTTGGTTATTTCAGTTTTTCGGTTCGGTTCGGTTCGGTTGAAACCGAATAGAGAGAATATCGGTTTCGTTTCGGTTTCGGTTCTGAGTGTCGGTTATTTCTGTAACCGAAAAAACCAAAATTTCTTTATAGCATATTTGAGGTTTTGGTGGGCCAGATGACAGGTTTAAAAGGATGAGGGTTTGAGTGGAAGGTAGGAAGAAGATTAATGGCTTTTTTGGGGTTCTGCCATCACAAATCATCTTCCTCCTCCCGCCGCTCGACACCGTCCTTCGGCCTCGCCTCCACCCTCGCCCCCGCCGTCTACCCTCGCCTTCCACTCCCCTGCCCCTTGCTCCCGCCGTCTGACCTCGCCTCCGCCCTAGCCCCTGCCATCTGCCCTCAGCCTCCACCCCTACGCCCTCCTTATGCCTTCTCCCCCGCCATCTCATTTCCATCTTCGGCGTCGCCTCCAGCCTCGCCCCCGTCGTCTGCCCTCGCCTTCCACTCCCCTCCCCCCTTTCTCCTGCCATCTGACCTCTCCTCCGCCCTAGCCCCCGCCATCTGCCCTCAACCTCCACTCCCCTACGCCTTCTCCCTGCCATCGGACTCAACCGTTAGTCCGTCAGTCACCTCCACCCCCCATCAAAGTACAAACCCCATAATAGTCCATGATTTCTTGCTATGTAGTTGTTTAAGCCACATACATTTCTCTATGTCACAAATGCATCACTGTGTTTGGATATGATTTTTTTTTTGTTATTTCGGTTTTAAACCGAACCGAACAAAATATTTCGGTTTGGTTGTACTTCAGTCTAGATGCTTAGTTCGGTTAATTCGGTTTCTAATCATAATAAACCGAAAACCGAAAAAACCGAAATATTCGGTTCGGTTTGAACCGAAAAAACCGAATGATCAGCCCTACTAATGAGTTTGTTTCGCCCCACAGATGTCTCACATATAATACAAATTCCAATTAATGCATCACTTGTGAAGGATTTATTTACATGGGGCGGCATGCAAAAACAGCTAGGATATACTCTCTGGTTAATTGAACACATATATTATATTTCTTTATGTCCTTTTACATGCTCCACCTTCAACACATTTGGATTCCACGAACTGCATTTTGGCACTATCCACATTTGGGAAATTTTTAGAACTGCAGGCGGCGCCGGGCCCTTCTTGTGGTTCCTTGCCATTGGCTGGTTCATCTAATTAATGGAACCGAAATGATGTGTTCTCGATGCCACATGCTTCACAGCTGATTATTTGGCCTGTCTTGTTGAGAATTGGATGTGCACGTAATGTCCTTGTTCAAACACGTATGTCTCCCATGCAGAATCTACACAGTTACAACAATGGTCGCCTCCGACAACAAGTGTTATCAAACTCAATGTCGACACGAGAGCATTCAAGACCCAAGGAGAGCACTGAGCCTATGGGTCGCTACAAGGGTCTCTTCCTCCTCGGTCCTTCTTGCGGTTTCATGTGATATTGCCCACGTTGCAGACGTTGCTTATCTAGAAAAGCTGGCAATTTGGAAAGGGCTGCTTGAAGCAAAGTCAAAATGCTTGCCATCAATTTTGATCGAGTCTGACTCAGAGCAGTGTTAAATGTTCTGCATTGGTA
Source organism: Aquilaria sinensis (assembly GCA_005392925.1). NCBI lineage: Eukaryota > Viridiplantae > Streptophyta > Magnoliopsida > Malvales > Thymelaeaceae > Aquilaria > Aquilaria sinensis. The sequence goes on from SMDT01002724.1 coordinate 851,663, forward strand.
CAACTACCATTCATTTCATTCCTATGGTGTTGTTCTAGATGAGATTATTGCATCTTGCTACAAACAAAGTAGCTCATTCCCTTGCAAGTATGGCTAGAGGTTTACCAGGTAGAATTGAGTGGCATGTTCCACACCTACCCTGCCTCTCAGATGCCCTCTAGTCTTCTGTTATTAATGAAAATCATCTACGTTTAGGGAAAAAGAAAGGAAAACCTTTTTGTTCATTACGGTTTATGGCTCAAACGGAGAAAACCCCCCCTTTTTTTTTTCCTTTATAAATTTCACACTAGTCACCTAACTTATTTTTTTTTTGTCCTAATTGAATTTATAATCTTAAAATTATCCTAGTGAACTACTCTTTTTCTTATTATGCAACCTATCCAGGTACTTTTTGTCAATTTCCCTATTAAATTTGAAGGAAAATAATGATGTGACATTAAATGATACTAAAATAAATTTAAAATGATAACTTTAGTCTTCAAACTGTTTCAATTACTAATTATAACTCATAAATTTTCACTCAAGCTAATTCTACCCCCAAAACCTTAATCCTTCATCTCAACTACTACCACTTCAAAAGCTGCCCGCCCAGTCGCCACCACCGACCACCCTCCAGCTACAAGCCCAGCTGCCAACCCCACCGCCTGCCCGCTACCACCAATCTCTTTCTCATTTTCACGTTGGTTCAAGTGTCCAAATCATGCTGTCGTCGAACACGCCACTATCGAACTCATGTGCAAATTGTTGAACCCCAATCATGCAAATCATGCCAAATTGTCAAACCCAAATCTCACAAATCGTTGAACCCGCGGCCAAAGAGGAAAAGGCCAATATTGTCCAACCAATTGGCGGCAGATTCCAGGCAAGTTTCTGTGCAACAGCCTAAGCGACAGAAGGTATCTGGGCAATTGGTGATTCTCGGCATTGGCAAGGAAGGCATGTGAATGTCGAACATCTCTCTTTTTCCAAATTAGGCTCTTTGACGAAATCCAACACCATCGCCCAAATGTGTGGCAGTCTTCAAAAAGGAAAGATGCAAGCAAGGGCAGAGGGAGCAAGAGAGATAGATTGTGGTTTAGGAGCATAAATAATATATTTAGATTTTTTTGTTTAAAATTGTTGATAAAAAAATTAGAGGATTATAAATGTTATTTTACAATTTTTTTTGGTGTTTTTTATGCTATATTATCATTTTTTGTTAGACTTTAACCCAGAATTGACATAAGGTAGTTAAACATAATGCCCAATAGAAGAAAAGGTATCTCACTAGGACAATAAAAAGGTGAGGTACCCATTTAGGACAAGAAAATAAGTTAGGTGATCCACAGTAGATTTAACCCTTTTTTTTCATTTCATACATTTGGTACTAAAACGGAAAAAGAAAAGATTTACGAGTAGTTGAACAAGGTTTTGCAGGTTCATAATATTTATTATATTATTGTTTGTACATTTATGTGCTCACTAGATTGAAGTATATTATACTTCACTTGCATGCAAATTCTCCGGGGGGCCATGCCCACTTGGTTGAAGTATGGGCATTAAAGTGAAACGATGCGAATAGGTTGGGGACTTGAACAACTGAAGACATTTGTTTGGGGTTGGTTGAGCCGAGTTGAGAATCGATTGTCTGCGCTACCTTATATCTAAAGCAGAGGCGGAGCCCCAAGCCCAGGGCTTAACAGTCCACGATTAGATAGGCCTAGTAACTTGGTCCATACAATATTCTTTGGGTTCAAAAATACTGGCCTAGTAACAATGGTTGAAAATTGTTGATTTTTTACAATGACGACGTATATACAAAAACTACCACATCTATATATTATATATTTTAAAAAAATATATAATATATTTTTCTGACCGTAAAAACAACACTACTGATTTTAGATCCTACATATTTTTATTTTTTTCCTAAATATTTATTATAGAGGTCCCGTAATGTCTGCTGGATTATGCATAACCCTCTTCTCGTTATTAAAGTTGGAACTTAATTAAAAATCTCAATTCCAATATCGAAAATTTTTATTAATTAAATTGACTAACAACTTCGCCTTATGAATTCATTTCAACGTTTTCCTGTATCCCTTCCATGATTTTATGTTGTTCACATATACCTCCAAGTCTCAAAATGATTTCACTTATTTGTTATCACTTTTCAGTGTTGCTCTGCCTTTAAGGGTATTCATCCAACCCAGTTATTTCATAAAACTGGTTGTCCTGGACTGAATTGAACTGATAGCGATACAGGTTTTATGCAAGTTAAGATTAAGACAGGTAGTGAAAAGATGAACTCGATCATTTATGCAAAACGGGGCAAATTTCAATTGTAAAATGTGCATATACTCAACCTGAAATGTTTCTTCTCTAAATTCCTAAATTCTAATCCTTAATAATATGATGGCAATACTCAAAACTCACACATTTCTTTGTTATAGCACGATTTGTTTTGTACTTATTTTTAACTATTTTGAATTGAGACCTATTTTGTTTTTGTTGAAATTCACACGAGTCTTTAGTTGTTTTGTACACTTCTAGTTTTTCTCATTAAGTATAAAAATTGGTCAACATGACATACATATAAGTTAATTAGGAGCAAAAAACTAAAAAGGAGAGAAAAGAGCTAATTTTTGTTCGTAATATATAGATTTAAGGTGGTGAGTTTGAATTTTTGCAGCTAACTTTTCTTGTTCACTTATTAGTATCAAAGTTATTTGAGTTTTAAGATTATTATTTGAAACTGAAGCATGTTTAAACCATACTATCCACTTTGTGTAGGTTTTTTTTTTTACTTTGTGTTATTGTTTTATAATTGATTTGTCTTCTTTTCAAGAGTTTTAGGCACATGAAATTTTATTTGGATTGAGATGTTTGTTGTAGAAATTAAAACTTGCAGTATAATTATATGTTTTTTTTACTTATTTATAACTATTTTAGATAAAAATTATTGTATTATAGGAGAATATAAAAACTTAGTCACACTAAACTGACCCAAACCGATTTTTTTTTATGCAATTTAGGTTGTCACTGTATTTAAGGGTATCACTACTAAAATTCTCGAGTTTACCAACTGCCAGTTACCAACTGCTGCGCGTTGGTAAACTGAATTCACCAACTGCCAGCCGTTGGTAAACGCACGCAGATATGGTTGGGTAATGGATTGTGAAACCCAATAAATGATGTGAGAAGGGTCAGGTTAAGCCAAAACCCGGCCATACTCAACCTATGAACACCCATACTTGACCTTTCAATAAGGATTAATGGATTAATTATACTGTAGCAACAGTGTTTCTTGCATTGCAGAGCAATAAGTTTCTAGTCCAACTTTCCAGTCGATCCTGAAATATGTAGACTCATTTGCAAATAAGTAACTTTTGTTCAACTAATATGTATAGCTTCCCCCCCAACCAAGCATGTCTTCTGGAAACTAGAAGCCGTACTTTAGATCAAATTCCTTCTTTTACACCGGTTTCTCTTCCCTTTTTATTTCTTAGGGGAAAAGGAAGTTGCCTGGTCTGATCAATTTGATTCTTCAAAGACAAGTACCCGTAAATTTCAAAGATAGCTGATCTAAGCGCTTTTGGTAATAATACTTAATTTTGTGCTAATGAAGTGAGATGCTTTGCAGCTAATGAACAATTGCCACATAATAAAATAAACTAACATTTTATTAATTAATGTGTCCTGAGAAATCGAACGGCCAGCTTCCTTGGTTATTTCAGTACTTCATGTGTTCTCCAAGTTTCTCTTAATTTGTCGGCAACACTATGCCATCAGTTATAATATGTGGGACGTATCATGGTTAATTCAAATAATATATGTAGTTAGATGTCTAATTAAGACTACAAGCTCCATAAGTTAATTAACGATTAAGAAACAAAGTCCATGTTTTTCTAAACCAACTTGGAGGACATGTGATGTGATCTAGCGTTTCCAGACACTTATTAAATCGATACGATAGGCTGAAATCCCAACTGCCTTTTTTGGCTTCGAACACCAACGCTTAACTCCTGTCAGAATTACATGACCTGGGTCTTCCTGTTTAGGTGAACCTGTCGGCTCTTTTCAAATTTATACTTATAATTTGCTCTTAACCATTACGTTCATGGACACGTATGACCCCGCAGCTACATCGTAACAAATTTTCAAATCACAATTATTTACGCATTGGATGCATTTGTGAGTGTTACTGATTTAGACATCATACTTAAAGTTTCTTAGTCCATTAATTAAGCTTATCACATGAGCTCTAAAACAATCAATCAATGGTTTCAAAGTCTTCCTTGCAATTATTAATGGATTATCTTTAGATTTCATTGGATCTCAGTCATCCATTAAAAAGCTGAAAAAAAAAATCATCTATTAAAATATACTTTCAACTTCGTTTCCGTTTAAAAGATGGTACTTACTTTTTAAAAGTACTCTTTCGTGTCTTCAAATTAACATGCTAATACGGTAATACCTATTTAACATATCAACTAATTCCCTCGTGGTACGTATGTACGTTTGTATTTATATATATGTATGTATGTTTGTGTGTAATCAACGTGAGGGGCAAACCTAGGTTTTTTTAATAAAAGAATGACTAAAATAAATATTTTTCTAAATTATAGTGCCTGTAACGGAATGTCTTTAGCCAAAATATATATTTATCTTTAAATTTTAGGGTTCATTACAATTTGTCTTATGATATTTAGATGAAATTATATTTTATCCCCTTCTATTTTAAAAATATACACTTTACTCATACCTTTTTAATATAGTCCAATAGTAACTTCTGAAATTTTAATGTAGACGAAATGGTTGTCATCTTCAAACAATTTTAATCTATATAGTATTTTTTATTATAATTAGTTGGCATTTCAAAATACTATTTTAAAAACTGAAAGAAATACAAAAAGAAAAAAAATGATAATTTAAAATATCTATTAACTGCAAAAAAATATCATACATATTGAAATTACTGAAAAATAACTACCGTAATATCTAAATTAAGATTTCAAAAGTTACTACTGAATAGTACTAAAAAGACAAAGAGCAACGTCTATACTTCTAAAATTGGAGATGGCAAAGTGTAATTTTATTCAAGCCTCATGGGACAAATTATAATCATTCCTAAATTTTAAATAGAGTTACAAGTATTCTACGATTCTATGGGAGGCCATGGCCCCCTCCTAATTATTGATTAGCATAGCTATTAACAGCATCTCCAATAACTTTTTTATTTTGTAGATTTTTTCTATTTTAGAGGATATGAAATATTTTTTCACTTCGTTAGCTTCTTTAACTTATTCTCTAAAATAGAGAATGAGATGGAAAAGAAGAATCAATTGTCTACATTTGCAGAAACTCTAAAATTTATTGTTTTCTCTTCCTTCTCTTGTCAATCTACTTTTCATCTTTTTTTTTCCCATCTACTTTTTAACTTTTCCCACTTGTCCTCAATATTATTGTTTTAAATATAAAATTTTAATTATTGTAATAACTAAATTGGTCATTAATTTAAATTTACTTTAAATGCATAATATTTAATTATTTTATAATAAATTCAATACCCTACAAAACAAGGAAACTATTGGAGTTGGAATTGAAAAATTATAGAGATTTTAATTTTTTCTTCCCTATTTTACAAAAATTATAGAAAATTTGTTAGAGATATTCTAATTATATGATACACGTGCACTCCAAATATTAAAAAATTAATTTAATTATTTTTAGTCATTATAATTTAGAAAATATTTGTTTTGCTTATACTTTCCCAGACTGCTAGTCGCTTCCTTTCCTTTTACTTGCTCTTCTTGACTTTTGGTGATATTTTGAAGAAACTTTTTGAACTCTTAGCATGTCCACACAAAAGATAAATGGAAAACATCTAGTGTCCTTGGTTTAATTAAGCAAAATTTTGAACTGTTTTCAGACTGGCAATCACAATTGATCGTTATAGGAACATTATGTTCGTAAAGAAGCTATAAGCAGTTTTATCAAAGTGTTTGATTTTAGACAAAGTTCCATGTTTGACTAAACGGTTAGAAAATTGGGGGAAGCCTTTGCTGCTCACAGGTTCAAGCCTTATAACGGTTCTTTCTTTCTTTCTTTGTTTTTTTTTCCCGTTTCTTTTGCCCTTTTCTCTTCTTTTTTTCGTTTTCGTTTCTTTCTTTTGCTTCAATGCTTCTTTCTTTTATTTTTCCCTCCAAATTTTGTTGGAAAAAACTTGTGTAAGCTGGGCTTATACATAAGCCTAACAAAAGTGATTACTTATATTAATGTGTCTAGCTTCAAACAAAATTTTGTGATTAGTAGAGCGGTTATAAAACATGAAGAAATTAAGGAGGGTATGAGTTTAACCCCTCTGATGTATTCTTTCTTCTTTATTTCTTCTGCTGAAAAGTCCCACTTTTTTTTTTTTTATTTCTCAGTCTCTTCTTTTTCTATTTTGCTTTCTCACTTCATTTCTTTTTCGTTTCTCTTGTTTCTTTCTTCTTTCTTTTCTTTTCTTTTCTTTTATTACCTTTTCCGTTTCTTTTTTCTTCGTTTTATTTTTCAAATTTTGTTGTTGGTTTTTTTTATTTTCCTTTTTGTTTTTCCCCAAATTATATTTTTGATGCTATTTTTTTCCCTCCTTGAATCATACTTCTCATGTTACTCTTTTTTTGTTCAATTTTTTTTGCTTTTCTTTTTCCCGAATTTTTATTCCCTTTTCATTTTAGTTATTTTTCTTTCCTTTTTCCGGTTTTTCATTTCTAGACTTCTTTTTTTAACCTTTCTGGGCTTACCTTCACACTTTTTGCTTTCTTCTATTTTTTCTTTTATTACCTTTTCCGTTTCTTTTTTCTTCGTTTTATTTTTCAAATTTTGTTGTTGGTTTTTTTATTTTCCTTTTTGTTTTTCCCCAAATTATATTTTTGGTGATATTTTTTTCCCTCCCTGAATCATACTTCTTCTCTCTTCTTTGCTTCCTTCACCTTTTTTCCTTTTGTTTTCCATTTTTTTTTTGCTTCTATTCTTTCCTTTTTACTTTTTTCTTCTATGTTATTTTTGGAATTGTTCCTAGTTTCTTTTTATTAGTATAAATTCATAAAAGAATAAACAACTACTAATAAAAGAATAAATAAATACTAATAAAAGAACAAAAAACTAGTTTATCTAAAGAAAAAGAAAGACTTTATAAAAGAACAAACAAATGTTTGTAAAAAAACAAATGAATATTTATAAAAGAACAAATAACTACTGATAAAAGAATAAATAACTAGTTTATCTAAAGAACAAGCAAGAATTGATAAAAAAAACAAAAAACTATTCATAAAATAACAAACAACTACTGATAATAGAACAAATAACTAATAATAAAAGAAACAACAAGTATGAATGGATAAAAGAACAAACAGCTACCGATAGAAAAATTAATAACTACTAACAAATGAACATTTAACTAGTTTATCTAAATAACTAGTAGAAATTAATGAAAGAACAAACAACTACTTGTAAAAAAATAAAAAATACTGATAAAAGAATAAATAATTATTAATAAAAGAATAAATAGGAACTGGTAAAAAAACAAATAAAGTTTCAACTTTTTAGTATTGGTTGCTTGATTTCTTCTTTTTTAGACTTTCTTGTGTTAAATTTTAGATTTTTTTATGACATATTGGAGGAAAGAACAAATAAGAGCAATGACTGAAATTAGAAAAAAAAATTAAATTGAAGCAAACAATGAAATTATAAAAAAAAAATACTAACCAAACAACTGAAATCAAAGTGAACAACTAAAATCATAGCAAACTAATGAAAGAGACTGCATAATTAAATGTATGGAATAAGGGGGAAAAAGATACTGCAAGAAAAGGAAAGAAAGATTTTTTTGCTCCAAGAAGAAAAAAGTGCAAGAAAGGGCAACAGAAAAGTGCCAAAATTTGCCAAAAAATAGAACAAGAGAAGAGAAAAGACAAAGAGGCAAAAGTTAAAAAAAGAAAACTAGCATGATTTTTGTAAATCAATGATGTGATTGGCTGATTTGTAAAAATGTGAGCAAAATTATAAATTTCTAAATTATAAGAGGATGGCTTATGACATAAGCCAGATTTACATAAGACTTACTTAATTCTGTTTTGTATTTTGATGTTACATTTTTCACTTCCTTTCTGTTTCCTTTTCTTCTCTTGTCTCTTCTTTTTTCGGTTTCCGTTTTTCCGTTTGTATTGTTTCTTTTTTGCTTCATTTCGTTTCTTAATTTACATATCTAAAAAGAAAGAAAAAATCGAACAAGAATTGAAAGAGCCAATTCCTATTTGTTCTTTTATTAATTTTTATTTATTTTTTTCTCTACTTCATCTGTTCTTTTATCAGTTTTTATATTTTTTATTAGCTTTATTTATTCTTTTATAATTTTTATCTATTTTTATCATTTTTATTCATTTTTTAACATTTTTATTTCTAGTTTTGCCTAATACTTCGTTTCTGGTTTATCTCTTGTTGTTTTTTTTTTTTCAATTTGGCTACCTTTTCTTCTTAATTTTATTTCATTTTTTATTTTTTATATGAACTAAAAAAGAATAAATAACAATGAAAAAAATATTTGGGAACTGATAAAGAACAGATACTATTTATTACAAAATAATTGAAAAATAATAAATGACAATGCACAAAAAAGGATCTGAAAAATAATAGAAACAAAATAACACATAGAAATTGAAAAAGAATAGATTTATAAAATAAATAAATAGTAATGCATAAAAACGTGATGGAAATGAAAAAATAGAAATAAAATAACACACTAGAACTAAAAAGGAACATATTTATAAAGAACAAGAAAAAAATTGAAACAAATAAATGAAGAAAAAATAGGAAATTTTTTTAGAAAATAAGAATAATGCAAGAAAGAAAAGATGGAACAAAACTAAGAAGAAAAGGTAGACAAATTTAAAAAAACCAAAAAGGAATAAAAATAGAAACATAATGAGAGAAAAAACTGGAAATAATACAAAAAAGAAAAAAGGAAAAAGAAAAGGAAAAACTTAAAAAAATGAAGAAATGGAAATAAAAAAAATAAAATTAGAAAAAAAATGATAAAATGGAAAATAAAAAATGAGGAGGTGCAAGAGAAATAAAAAAATTATTTTATAAAAATCAAAAAAATTGGGAAAGATGAAAAAAAGGGAAAATGAGACAGAATGCCCTAGAATCCCTCCCCTCGTGCCATTTGAATCCATAAGGCTGCATTATCAGTCCTATCGCCCTAACCACTCCACCAAATGCAGATGTTTGTCAAACTCTTGCAGAAACATTATAATTATCATTCCATAGAAGCGGCGATAAAATAATAATTGCTGAATTTTTTAGGGACAACATACAACACAAGCCTGATTCATCAAAGAGTCACTCTATTTATTTTAACTTAAGTCAATTTAATCTTAAATAACATATTTTTATCAGTTTATTTTTAGTTTTGTCTATTATTTTGTTTCCAGCTTATTCTTTTGTTTTTTTTATTTGGCTACATTTTCTTCTTTGTTTTGTTTCATTTTTATTTTTCATAGAAACTAAAAAAATAAAATAATGAATAAAAATATATAAGAATTGACAAAAAATAGATATTATTCATTTACATAACAATTGAAAAAAAAAAATTAATAGCAATGCATAAAACACATGAACTAAAAAAGAATAGAAATAAAAGAACAAACAGGAATCGAAAAAGAATAGATTTATAAAAAAATAAATAAATAATAATGCATAAAAGAACATGTAGCTAATTAAAAAAAATAAAAAAAATATCAGAACTAAAAAAGAAAAGAATTATTAAGAATGAGAAAAAAAATTGAAACAAATAAATCAAGAAAAAATAGATAGCCTTTATTAAAAAAATAAGAATAATGCAATAAATGAAAAAATTGAATAAAACTAGAAACGGAATAACAGACAAAACAATAAATAATACAAAAAAAATAAAACAAGAAACTTAAAAAAAAATGTGGAAATGAAACTAAAAAAATAAAACTAGGAAAAGAAAATAAAAAGAAAAGATGATTAAAGGAAAAAAAATAAAGAGGTGCAAGAAAAACAAAAAAATATTGTGCAAAAACCAAAAAATAATAAGAAATGGAAACAAATAGAAAAAAAATAATAGAATGCCCTAGTCCCCTACCCTTGTTGTGATTCAAATCCATGGGGCCAAATTATCACTCCAACCGTACTAACCACTTTGTCTTTTTCTTAAATTAGAATAAAGCAATAAGAAACAGAAAGAGAAGGAAAAAGAATCAGGGTAAGAATAAGGCAACAAGTTGGTGAGCTTCAGCTACCCGATCCTTTGGAATGATAACTAGAGTGCATCTAGGGAAAGCCTCTAAGAGCTTGGTGACTTGATTGGCAAGTTGCAAGAGCCTCAACATCAAGGTAGGAGAGCCGCACAAAGCTTGCAAAACCTACATATAGTCTGATACAAAAGTAGCATTCTGTATACAAAAGGCACAAGCTGCTATGCTGGCTTCTTTGAAAGCATTGAGTTCTGCTTCCAGAACTGATGTACAACAATGAAGCCTGATGCCGTTTTGATTTTTTTGTCAACCACTAACTATTTTTCATACCCAACCTATGGCTCTTAATTCAAGTGCTTTCCTCCAAGCTCCATCAATAACAAAAATTTCAAGAGATTGAGACAATACCTGATATATACCATTCCCCCAAGTATGACAAAGCAGATGCGGAGTGTTGAACATAGATTTGAAATATCTGGTTTGAACTTCACAAGCTACTAGGATCCGTTGACAGAGGTTATCTCGTCTAGCTATGACTGATTGGATATGAAATGTTACTTGGTTGAAAACATATTCAATCTTACCTAACCAAATTAGCTAGAAGGTAGAAGTGATGTACACAAACTACTCAAACTACAACTAAGACCTATTAGATAACACCTCATATAACCATGATTCAAAGGTGGCATGACGCGCAATAGAAAACTAAAAATGGAAATTTCCCCAAATATCCTGTGAACCAGGGCAATCCCAAAAATGTGAAGAGAAGTTTCCTCATAAACTTGACATCTAGAGCATACTTGGGTCGAAAGTCCTCCATGGGTTGCTAGGTTAATAGCAGTGGGAAAGGCATTGAGTACGTATTTCCATATGAACACTTTATATTTTTGGGGCAGTTCTGAGGTCCACAGCTTCTTCAAAATAAAGAGAAAGCTAAGGTGTGGTGCTGAGGCTTGATTGTTTGATGTAGGGTTAAAAATAACATCTGATTGTTTTCTAACTTCCAAATCATACCCCTGCTTGATTGTAAAAAAAACATGAACCATTTCCCAACCATATCATTAAATTATGTTTGTTAGGGTCAAATAAGGAAGGAATTTGTAGTATCCAATCAATGATTGTTAGGAGGGAAAACTATTACAGCCGAGAAATAGACCAATGCTAATTTTGGAAATCAATGAGCTTTAAAATCTATAGGTTTGGGATGGGGTTAATAGGGAGTCTGTACCTGGTGAGATGTGAGGGGCTAACACCCAAAATCTAGGCATCGTACCAAACTCTTATAGACATTCTATTTGCTATAACCTATTGATGATGGTTCTAAAGAATCTCTCTACCATAAAGAAGGCTTCACCACATAGCAGAGGCATTGGATCTTACTTTTACTTTCCATATGGAATGGTTATGGCCATATTTAGCTTAAAGAACTTGCACCACTAACTTGGTAGGGTCACCTCTGAAAAATCTCCAAAAGATTGTAGTTAGTAATGACTAAATAAAGAGGTGCATATCTCTGATGCCAAGCCTTCATAAGCGCCTTGGTAGTTTGATAAGACCTTGATGTTTCATATGAATTCCTTGCTTGTTTTTAGAGCCAGACCACCAGAATTTGACATATTGCTTGGACAATGAGTCAGCCATAATCACTGGGAATTTGAACAAGAACATAAGGTAGATCGGAATAAAGGACAAAGTTGACTAAATTAATGTTAAGTGACCTACAATATTAAGAACGTTATATTTCCAAGTTTGTAGTCGTTGTTTGACTTTGTCAACCAAGAATTGGTATGTGGCAGACTTGTCCAAATCTTTACAATATGGGAGGTCCAGATAATTGAGAATCCTATTGTTAATCTGAAAAGGTAAGATTTGACATGCTTCTTGCCAAACTAATGCCAGGACACTTGTGTTGAACATCTATGTTGATTGGAGGAGTTAATGCCTTAACTTGCTACTACTGAGTATAAGGAAAGAACTTGACGAATAGTTTCATAAGCGACTTGAGTGGGCTTGAAGAATATAAGAAAATCATCAACAACAAAAAAAAGAGTAATGGAAGGACCGCTCCTACTAACTCTGAGTCTAACATGATTTCCAGAGTCCTGCTTGTCACCAAGAAAGATGAAGAAAACCTCAGCATAAAGGATGAAATAATAGAGGGGAGAGTGGGTCACCTTGTCGAAGACCCACCGAAGGGTTAAACCAATCAGTTGTGCAACCATTAGCTAGGACTAAGTATGAGACCATTGTAATGTATTGCATTTTCAGATGAATCCATTTATTTGGGAATGCCATTAGGTAAAGAACTTTTTCCACAAAAGACCATTGAATGAGATTATAAGCTTTCCAAATATCCAATTTGAGAACTCCGTTATTAGCCCATGGACCACTATTCTTGTCAATCTTACAGATGGCATGGAAAAGTTAATGGGTGATTATAACATTATCCTAGATAGTCCAACCAAGGATGAACGCATTTTGGAAAGGAGAGATCAACAAATCCAAAATAGGTTTTAACCTATTAACTAGAATCTTGGCAATGATTTTATAAAAGGTATTGCAAATGCTGATAAGTCTGAGATCATCAATGGTTTTGACTTCATCCTTTTTCGGGATGAGAGTAATAAACACTCTGCTTACCTAACGAAGCATAAAGCCTCCATTGAGGAAAGCAAGAACAACATCTGTAACCGAGTTACCCATAATGCCCCAAAATTTTTTAAAGATTATAGGTTGGAGGCCATCTAGGCCGAGGGCTTTAAAATTGCCGAGCTAGAACGTAGCCTATTTACTTTCTTCCTTTGAAAATGGAGGTAACAACAAATTCTATTGTTGGGGGATAAAGTTTTACGAATAGATGAATAGATAGTTAACTGAGTCTGCTCTTTATGCACTAACATTATATTGTACAATTGATAGAAAGAGCTCTGGATATTGGACATGATTTCCATTTCTGAATATAACCAATCACCGTTGTTATCCTGCAAAGTTGATAGATGAGAAAATGAACACCAATTTTTTGCTATGCGATGAAAGAAGCGAGTGTTTGAGTGCCCCAGGGCAAGCCATTTAGTTCTTGATTTTTGTGCCCAAATATGCTCTTCTGTAGCCAAAAGAAGTTGTGTGTTGTTTAAGACTCTCTTGTACTAACCACTTTGTTAAGTATGGATGTTTATCAAACTCATGCAAAAATATTATAATTATCGTTCCATGTCATTGTGGCATGATTGTCTGGTTTTCACGAAGTGGGGTCAAAATAACAATAGCTGAATTTTACAGGAATGACATATTGCACATGCCTGGTTCATCCTAGAGCTACTCTATTTATTTTAACTCAAGTCAATCTAATATAAAATAACACATTTTTATTTTTATGACTCTTTACCCAAAACTAATTTCATTTACAAATCAATTTTATGTATGTGTAATAATATATGCAAAACAAAATCTTTATGGTATCATTATTTTTTTTATGACTTTATATTTTAATGTCTGAAAGGATAAAACTTTATAAAATTTTAGTAATATTATAAAAATTGCACTATCAACAGATTATTACACTTAAATAAAATTGACTTTCAAATAAAGTTAATTTCAGATAAAAAATAAGAAAATAAAAATAAATTATTTTAAATTAAGTTGATTTAAATTGAAATAAATTAACACCAGAACATTGGTTCTCTTGAAAGGGGAATTGTCTATGCCCTACATGTATTTATAAGAAAGTAATCAATAAATAATGAACATTATATTAGAGAGGCCAGACCGAATTGACTTTTGTTAACTAAGAAATGTGGCAAAAAAAAAATATGGATGAAGTAGCTAGCTAGGTTATTGGATCAATGATGATGGGTTTCAATAGGGACACGTAATTAATGGGAGTCATGGGACTGATTAGGTACTCTGAATATATCCATTTTAAAGTATTTTATTCTTAAGTACTGTGACCCAACCGGTGCTTGATTAATTATTGATAGCCAATAAAAGACAAGACTATTTGGCATGGGTTACTAACAGAGAGAGACGTGTATAAATCCAACATTAAACCCTCTGTAGTCTAATTGGCTATTCACACATGTTTCTGCATACGATACAGCTTGCTTTGGAGTACTGCAGCACTTAATACTGAATATACCTATTAATTATAATTACAAGGGTTTGAATTAGGTGATGAGATAACAGGGGACGAATGTATCTTATGTGTCCATTTCTGTTACCCGCACCAACGTACACATTGACACAATAATACTACTGAGACTTAACATAAAAAAAAACATACACCCGATCTACCATTCTGCAATTCTCAATGTCTTTGTTGATCTCTGTCACCTGAAAGATCTTAGCTCACCGCTATTGACATGGGCAACGGTGTCTGATAAAACTAGCACATTCAAATTTGGATCAATGCTACAACTTATCTTTATCCTCATTGGATAGATCACAAAATGAGCTTAAAACAGTCACAAAATAATGAATAGGCCAACCAATAACCCCATGAGACCCAATGAAATGATAATGTGTGAAAACTAGAGAAAACTAAAAGTACTAAAAACTGGGAGCAGATGAGGAAGATGGAGTGAAATGGAATAAAATCAACCAATCACGTTTGGGAAAACTGTATGATTCTATGAATCTGAATAGGAGTGGGAAGTAGAGGAAGAAAGGAAACAATTAAGTGGGCAATTTTTCAAGTTAACAAAATTTCCTATTCAATTAATGAAAGAGGCGTCTATATAATCCATTGTTCCAAGTACAACTAAGAGGGCCCTTTTCAAGTTTCCTACTAATTTATTTCGGCATTGTATAAGCAAATTAAAAAAATATATATTGTACGATATACAAATCTAATGTACTATAATCCGACATATGGGTCCAGTGTATTCGTGAATTAATCAAAGAATATCAGTGACTAGTATAGGAGAGTGAAACAAGGAAACCTATCCGGTAATAAAATTCTATCATTAGTTATAATTGAAAGAGTTGATATATCTTTATTATTGGAACTAATTTATATACATGGCGTTATATTGGGATTCTATTTTTTCTTATTAGTTCTAAAAAATAATATATCTTAATTCAAACTATAGAGAGAACAAAAAAAAAAATGAAGAAAGAACTAAAAAATTGAATGTCTAACATGGGTTTACACTAACAATATATAAAAGAATATGAGGTACATAGTGCCCACGTACTGTGATGAATTCGGTCAGTGATAACATTTTGAGGTAAATTCTAGATATATCATTAGATCAGCTTTAAAATACAAATATTTTCAAAATAGATAATTTGAAGTTAATTTTGAGTTAATAAATATATTTCTTAATCTCATTTGAAGTATAATCCATTTTAATTTAAATTAACTTCATTTAAATTTTTTCTATGTTATATTTTTTTAATCGGATAACATTGTCATGATCCTTGGTTTTTTGAATAAAAATATGATCGGATGACCATATTTCAGCTATTTTGTAAAGGTTTTTACAGTAACTTATCTTATCAACCTTAGTGTCACCTAAATTACTACCCGTTAAGCCTCATACATTGGAAGAAATATAAAGGTGCACAAACTAAATATAAAAGTATAGCCTTTTATACATAAGGGTTAATATTTTTTGGTAAAGCATTTAATTTTTCTGGATTTTTTTTCTTGCTCTGCCTAAAAAAAATAAATAATAATAATTATCATTGGCATAAGGAAAATATCATGGATTTTAAAATAGAATATATTAGGATATTATCCATCAAATTTTTCCAAAAAATAATGGTAATTTTAAATTTAAAAATCTTGCTCTATTTATCATGTGGATATAGTTCAAATAAAATAGGTATATATCTGGTTGCATTATTTTCCCTTATGCCTAGGGATGGTAATTGGGTGGGTCAGGTCAGGTTTAGGTCAGGTCATTCAGGTTCGGGTCTACTCGGGTTTGCATGAATTCGGGTCCAGGTCGGGTTCAGGTCAGGTCATTTGGGTTCGGGTTGATTTCAGGTTGAGTTGATTTCGGGTTCGGGTTTATTTGGGTTCGGGTTCACTTCAAATCGGGTAATTTTAGTCTCGAATAACTTCAGGCCAGCTTTTGGGTCAAATTCGGGTCAACCTTGGTGTTCATGTGGGTTACTGGTGTGAAGTCAAAACAATTGAATCTATTCAATTTTTTTTTAAATTTAAATCAAATAATTCAATTTTTTGTGTGATTTAATTTAAATTAAATTTTCATTTTTTAGTATATTTAATTAAAATATTCATAAAAATCTTCTTCATTATAGTTTAGTACATATTTAAGTAATTTAACATTGATAGTAATATTTGATTGTTTTTCTAAACCCATACCCTTTAACTATCATTAACTATCATACAAATTATTCAGATCTTCACCCAACTATCACTCAGATATACACAACGACAATTTTGTTATACTTATGTTTCAATGAATTTTCTTTGAAATTACAACAAAATGCAAATCAAGTTCATTATCAGTGACTAAATTGTAAATTTTAAAAAATTTTGGGTGAAAGTGCAAAGATTTCAAAAATTTTAGGATCCATGTTGTAATTATTATGGGTGACTAAAATAAATTTTTTTAAAATTTAGGTACCTTATTGCATTATACTTAAAAGTTTAGGGATGAATGTTGTAATTTTAATAATTGCCTATTAAGATCATTAAATTTACTAAATATAAAAATTACTTCTGTTGGAAAAATCCAAATTTGGGGTTCACTAAATATGGATGTTTTTTCCCCAAATAAGATACTTGTAATATATAGAAGTCCTAAAAAAATAGAAGTTATTAAATATGGAAATCCTTTCTCAAAATATGAAAATTATTAAACATGAATATCTTAAAAAAAGAAATGAAACTACTAAATATGAAAGTCTCATCTCCAAATATGAGACTTACTAAATATGGAAGTACCAAAAAATGGAAGTTACTAATAACGGAAGTCACCATTCCTAAATGTAAGACATACTGAATATGAAAGACTCAAAAACTGGAAGTTACTAAATATGGAAACCTCCATATTTAGTACTGACTTAATATGGAAAATAATGAAATAGGAAAGTTAAGGTTTAGGATGAGGGTTAAAATCGGGTATTATCGGGTTTAGTTATCGGGTCATCTCGGGTTCAGGTCAAGTCAGTCTCGGGTTTGGGTCATTTCGGGTTCAGGTCAATTCAGGCTCGGGTCATTTTGGGTTCGGGTATTTCGGGTTTGGGTCATTTGGGTTCGGGTTTCCTCGGGTTTTCCTTTATTCGGGTTCGGGTTCGGGTTCAGGTCGGGTTGGGCACAGTCGGGTTCAGGTCGTTGACTTTTTTAGTCAAATCGGGTCAGGTCGGGCTTGGGTTCGGGTGGGTTGGTCCAGGTCATCGGGTCGGGTCCAATTTTGCCATCCCTACTTATGCCACTTGAAATTTTCAATAAAACTAATACTGGATAATTTTGTATTAAAATTTTTGTATCAAATTATATCTATACGATCATTTCAAAGAAAAAAAGATAATATTATAATATTTAATTCAAAATTTCTTTGTAAGTCAAAAATTGCAATTTTAACTACTATGTGTCACCATCATATTGTATCAAAAAGTCAAAAGTATGTGCGGTAATCCATGTGTAAAAATTTGCAGTTAATTTACTTAAAAAAAATTATATCACGTATCAGCTCCACAATCACTCGCATTAAAAAAAGTCAAATGCACCCTTGGATGTGTGTGTGTGTGTGTGTGTGTGTGTGTAACTAGTTTATTTGGGCTGGAAAATGTCAATAATACCCAATTCATTCAAGCTAGCTTTTGTCTTTTTCTATTCCTATATAGTTCATAATTCTATTTTGATTAGGTCAAGGACAATTCTTATTTTTCCATACGACATAATGCTTATAGAATCATTTTTTTTAAAAAAAAAGATAATATCAATATGACAATATCATAATTAAATTTCATTATAAAAAATTATTTGAAAAAATAATTTGATTATTTCTGACCACATTAAATCAAAATTTGGGATTTAGTAGAATCAGGATTAATCTAAATTTAATCTAATATTTATCTACCTAAATTTAAATTTTGGATGTAAGTAAAAAATTAAGGCTTTAACTGTTGTGTGTCACCATTGTATTGTATTAGATGGTCAAGGGCATATTTGGTAAACCATATACAAAAATTTGCAATTAACTTACTAAAAAAGGGAAACGTGCCATGTGTTAGCTCCACAATAGCTCTCATTAAGGAAAAAATAAAATCACTCTTAGATGTGTGTGTATGTGTGTATGTGTGTGTCTGTGTGTCTGTGTGTCTGTGTGTTAGATCCAAAAGATACTATTAGTTGTTCCGATGGCCACCCACTACTAAGTGTCTGCACTAATTAGATTAGAAAAATCAATATCTAGCTCGACTGTTATGTAGACTTCATGGCCAACACGGTCACTTCTTAAGTTGGGAATGACAGTGTAAGACATCTGTTTCAAAATCTATTATATATCATTTGTTCACTGGCAGAGATGGTGTTTTTTTCGCTTTGTGCCCACCCACTTCTAAGTGCCTACACTAGTTTGATTAGAAAATTAATAGCTAGCTCAATTATTGTGCAGATTTCATGGCCAACATGGTCACTTTTTAAGTTAGGAATGACAATGTAAAACATTTGTTTTGAAATCTATTATGTATCATTTGCTCGCTAGTAGATATGGTGTTTTTTTGCTTCGTTTATAGTTATATCTTGGCCAAAATCCATTTTACTCCCTCGGACTTTGCCAACTCACTCACGAAGGACCCTAAATTATGGCACAGTGTGACTCAGTCCTTGGAGTATTAAAGTCATGGCACATAAATTCCCCAACTTAAAAAATCGCTCACGTGTGATTAAGTGTGATTGACGTCATTAAAAAAAATAATGAATCTATTTATAAAAAAGTGAAATATGATGAAGGAAGGTAGATCAAGGTTGTATTTAAGGCAAAAAAACAAAGGGATCCTTTGGTCACTTCACTTGTCATGAACAAAAAAATAAAGTGAGAAATCTGTGAAATAGTGGCAGAAGGCTTTCATAATGACTAATCAGCGACACTAGATTCATCAAGATGCGCTAGTATGCAAAAAAATGCAGCTGTGCATGTGCTACTAAGGTAAGAAAATTTTCATATCAATCCTATAAGTCGTCGAGTTGCCAAATGTGTCATCTAAAGTTTAAATTGTTAGCTCTGTTACTCCTACAACTTGTTTAGCTAATGGAAGTGCTGACATGACACTTAACGTCGTTTATTTTAGTGACTAAAATAATACTTTTCAAACCTTAGTTATTTATTTGAAAGTTTTTCAAAATTTGAATGTCTTCCTTATTTTCTCAAAATTTGAGCGCATTCCTCATTTTTCTCTCATCCCTCCTCCTTGTCTCCTACCTCTATTGCTTCATCCCCACCGCATTCTTGCCACCATCGAACGTGCCAAGGCTCATCGTGATTGGTTGCCCTTTTTTTGATTTTCTCCGCACTTCCTCTCCGACGTCCCACAATATTTGAATCGAGGCCCATTCAACTTTCACTATTTCATTCCCTTTGAATTTCTACTTTTACCTTCAACATCTAGGCTTTCATGCTAAAATACGCTTGTTTCACCAAATCACCAACAAGAAGTGTCATCCATTCGTTGATGAAGACAGCTATGTAGAATCCTAAAATAGGTTCTGATCTAAATTCAAATCTGGTACGAGGAGAAATACCAAAGGATCTAGAGATTTAGTTTTGTGGCTGGTGGAGAGCAAATGCCCTGAGGAAAGTGTTGGACCATGTGAGAGAGAAGAGGCCAAGATTGGAGGTGGAGGTGCAAGTGGTCAGGTTGGTTTTGTCAGCGGCAGAATGAATGAACAGTAGAGGTGGAAGAAGTGGCAGTATGTGGTGATTGTCAATGGTGATGAAGGGGCAAAAACAGGAAGAGGAGGAAGACATATTTCGGGTTCAGGTCTACATTTTGCTGAAATTTTTTTCCCTTTTTTGTTACAACCTGATTTTCTTTTTACAATTTGATTTTCAAACTTTCCTTTTAAAAAGGTTGCAAGATGATTAAAAGCACTCTCCTTCCCATTTTTTTGAACCATTTTTATGGGATTGATATTCAACTAAATAAATTTATGCATGTTGGAATTGGAATTAAATTATATAGATTTATGTTGGAATTAAGATTAAATTGAGAAGAACAAGGAAGGTGTTCAAATTTTGAAAAAAATTTCAAGTATCAAATGTTTGAAAAGTATCAATTTAGTCACTAAAATAAATGGCATTAAGTGCTATCTTAGCACTTCCGTTAGCCAAACAAGTTGTAGGACTAATAGAGCTAATGGTTGAAATGTTAGAAGACTCGTTTGGCAACTCGACGAATTATAGGACTGATATGACAAATTTGAAAAAGTTAGAAGACAAAAAATGTCTTTTCCCCTTATAAAATATCATTTGATGTCATATTGGTTATTATTTTGGTCCCCAACAAGTTAATTTTTTTTCTTAAATAATATAAAATACCTCATATATCAACTTTATAGACTTGTATATATCATTTTTTCCTTTTTTTAAAAAAAGGTGATTTTGAGTTTGTACAGTTTATCCTAAAATCATAAAGGGTTGACATAGGTTAGCACAATAAAGTGATGGGAAAAGTGGAACCAAAAGGAGTAAAATAGATCGACAGTGCATGAAATGTTTATCCAAATAAATAAAAATTTATGTACCCAATAGGCCCACCAGAAATTGTAACATACATGATACATACTAATACCTACTTATATAATGCATGAAAAAGTTGTTTGTTGTGTACGCTTTTTCAGAAGATACTAGTTTGAATATTTAATTAGTTTAGAGCGGGAATTAAGATTCTTTTACAGTTTCAATTGATCACCTCATGATTACAGTAATTAACCCCAGCAAAGAATCCTGGTACAGAACCCTCCACTGAAACTCCAGTCACAAGCTAAAAATTACATATTTTCATCTACACCTGAAAGAGATGGGTGAGCGAGAACTTAATTTCTTCTTTTATTTAAGCTTTGTCTCTTGCGGCTCTTAATTGTTTAGCTCGGTTGAGCGCGGTTGCTCTGTTTGCTTGAGTTGGTGGTGGGTGATGCCGAGGCTTGAACCACTGCTGCCTCAGCCAATTGTTTCATCTTGCTTTTGGTTCTTTGTATATATTGTTCAGTCGGGTCTTCTATTCTTCTCTTTTTTCCTCTGATTTCTGGTTCTTTTTTTCTTTCTTTCTTTGTTGGGCGATAAGAAAAAGGAATATTCTCAAACATATAAATATAGTACGAAGTAGAGCTCAATTAAACTTGACCTTGAAGCATGAACAACGGCTTGCGCGCGGTGTGGCTTTTCTAGTGTATTAGTTAGGAAGCATGGCCGCAAGAAAAGGACTTTCTCAAGTCATTACAGAGCTGCCCATCGACCAACCAAGAGAATCTTCATCATGATTGATTGATGAAATCAAGCCCCAGCTAATAGATCAGAGAGAGAGAGAGAGAGAGATTCAATTTTATTTTTTATCTAAAACCTATCCTATTACAAAAATGCTTTATTTTTCTAATAATAACTTGGATCATATATTTTTTTTACAAACTATTCCATCCGTCCAAAAATAATGAACTATATCTAAACAAGTTTAAACCATATCCATTTTTGGATAGTTTTTAGCATCCAATTTGCCTTACTAATTTCATTTAAAATCTCACTATACAAAATTTTAAAAATATATTTTTTAATCTTCATTTAAACAATCACTTTCCAAAATAAAAAAAATAATTTCAGTTTTGGGGGAAAGGAAAAGGTAGCATAAATTACGCACATCTTAATTTTTGTGCCAAAAAAATGAGGCAAATAGAATAATTACGAGCTAATTAAGTGACTTAATCTAGAATGATTTATTTTTATTTTTATATTCTTTTTTCCCAGAACTAATTTCATTTGATAGCTAATATTATGTAGGTGTAGTAATTCATTAAAATAAAATTTTTATAATTTTATTAAATTTTTATGAGTTTTTCTTTTTAATGCCTAAAAATAGAGAAAATTATAAAAATGTAATAGTATTATGAAAATTTTACTTTTAAATAAATTATTACATCTTTATAATGTTAACTTTCAAATAAAAATTTTTCGCAGACAAAAATAAAAATAAGTAATTTTAAATTAAGTTAACTTAAATTATAACGAATTAACTCTAAATTTTTATGATTTTTCTTGTACTCAATTTTTAAAAATAATAATAAATATTCAAATTCTAGAAAAAAATTAAAAGTAATTTCGTATTCTTTAAATTTTTTATTTGAATTAATATAAAAATTGAAAGTAATTCCTGGTTATAAAAGATAGTAATACATTTTTAATTAATAATCTCCTCAAATATTATATTAGGTAAATAGCCTTGCCTGCTGCATGCACATGCATGTGCAGATGCGCTCATGTCCATCAACTACTATCTGTCGGACAATCCATCAATCTGAATCTTTCCCATCTAAAATTGACAACCTATGTTTTTAATTGCTTGCAATATTCTTCTGTCCAAGATTTGCTTTAGATTATTTCGCTAGCTTAGCTTCTCCCCGCCAACCACTAATCAAACAATTAGTAACCTATATTTAATTTGATCTAAAAAGTCTTTATTGGTGGGGCACCATGTCGATCCGACGTTAAATCTTGCTCACCAATCCATCCATCCATCCATCCATCCCTCTCAATCATACTAGTATTTTTTTTTACTTTCCTGTAATAATCAACTAATGACGGTTCGTTTTTATGCGTGACCTGACGATGTGAAATATATATATATTCTATTAAAACAGCATAACGAAATAATTATATATATATAGATTAATTATGATAGAGTGAAATTCACATGCATGATTTTGGCTTCGCCGATGAATGATTGGTCGGGTTATATATGACATTGCACCACACATACATGTTCTTTCCAGGGACAAGGAGACACCATCAACCTTACAGAATTTTATATATTTATATATCCAACCCAAAATTAATTAGGTAATTCCTTAATCAATTTGTTGATCAAGTGAAATTTTCTACTTAGTAAATTAATATCTCTAGAAGAAAAAACAACAAATCAAAGGCAGTTTAGAAAAGAAAACGGTTCAGTATAGTACGCATAATTCTAGTACATGCAAGATAAAATTAAGGAATACGTAGTGGAAATGAATGTATTGACCGAAAGCGAAGAGACGAAGAATAATGTTATAGTTGGGTTGAATCCGTGTCGTTTGGAAAAGGTTTGCGAGGAGGGGAGTAAAGAAAGTGAGACAAGATAAAATTACGTTCTAATGTTGTCCCTGATGCATATATATATATATGGATTCCAAATAATGGAAGCTAGCTTGCTATAGTTGTGGGTGACGGTGACATTTAATTAAATCAAGGGTCTTAAAGCCTCGCTTTAAACCCACAAATCATGGTGGGTTAGTAAGATTCGTCAAGATCTTCCCTCCCACTAGCCACTACACAGTACACTTATATATATTGTAGCAAAAAAGTCTCTCTCCCTTTTTTTTTTTTCACCTCTAACTCTAAGCCCTACACTGGCTACATATATATCTCAACGTCAATCACGCAAACATGTTGCAACTTCCATCATCGCCCATCACGGCTGGTCCCGCCGGCCCACATAATTAACTCACTCCCTTATTCTAATTATCTAGCTACTAGTATAACGTTATAACGCAGCTAATTAATATACCTAGCTAGCTACTTATATTAATAATTCAAGCAATCAATCCATTTTTAGTTGTCAACTAATTTAGTTGATGTAAAGCTTTCATATTGAAATTAACTCTCAATCAACTTTTTTGAGGTAGGGAAAGGTTAATTTGAGAAAAAAGACATACTACTAGCTAGGTAGTTTTTATCTTTTTATTATGTAGCTTAATTAATTAGATAAGTTTATGATCGACAGAAAACAAATTAAGATTTGTGCAGAGGTTTCTTTTTTGAAAAAAATTAATTGCAGTATGTTTAATTTGCATTTGATTAATAATAATTAACTCTGTTCTGTTGATGCATGAAGAGACAAGATGATGACACGTCAAACGTGCAAAATTAAAGTAGCCTGCTTCTGTAGCCATGAAGAGGAGTACTTTAATTTTCTTCTCTCTCCCCTCTAAATTGTTAGTACTCGATCGTCATCGTAGCTATATAAAATCCAATGCATCCCTTAACCTTTCTTGCTCCCGGCTTTTCTTGATCATTCTTCTTTCTCGGAATTTTCACAACCACTCTCATATTTTCTTCTCTAATCCCTCAATCTCATCCTTCACTCGATCGCAAGTCGCAAACTTTTTCTCCCTCCTCTCTATATAAGACCCTCGCCATCAATCATCATCATCATCATCATCATTCCCGAGTCCCATTTAACTCGATTGGCCATGGCTAGTATCGACTTCCAACCACGAGCTGCTACTGATTTTGACACTGTTTCAACCGCCGATCATAATATTAATAACGGTGCAGCGCAGCTGAAGCTTTTTGGGTTCAACATATTGGATAGCAACAAGGCCCCGAATTCCACTAATAAGTTCTCTTCCGTCACTGGATCATCGTCGCCCGAAGTTGAATCCGATGGCCGGAAGTACGAGTGCCAGTACTGTTGCCGCGAGTTTGCCAACTCGCAGGCGCTGGGCGGCCACCAGAACGCGCACAAGAAAGAGAGGCAACTCCTGAAGCGCGCCCAAATGCAAGCGACCCGGGGCTTGTCGGCTTCGTCCCGGCTGCAGAGTCCGATGATCTCGCCGTTCCTCCCGCTGCCCCACCTCCTTGCTCCGGCGCTCGTCCCGACTCATCATCACCATCATGCGCAGTACCTTGTGGCGCATGGCGGCCGGACTGCGGTTCCTCTGCATGGGGCTCCGGCGTTTTATTGTGGCCCCGGGAGCAGGGTGTACGGTGGAGATGGCGGGGAAGGCGCGGCCATTCCGGCGGGGATTCGGGCGCGCGGGGATGGGTTGCGGCCGGCGAATGCTGGATTCGGAGGAGATGAAGGTGGGATTCATAAGACAGAGAAGGGCGGTTTGGGGTTGGATTTGCATCTGAGTCTTGGACCAGCCGTGCCGTGAACAAATTGTGATGGGTTTGGAGGTAGGAATTATAAGGAATCTGTTGTTCCAATCCATTGGACGTTGGAGATGTCGTCGGAAGAGAAGAACGTGTATATTTCTCTCTCTTTTTTTTTTTTTTGTTTTATTTCGATCGAATTCTCTTAATTAATTTTTGTGGAGTTTGTGTTGCACTTTTATGATCGCAATTATAAATATGCAGTCATACCGATCACCTGACCATTTCCCCATTTGATTTGTCAGTAGTACGAAATATATATAAGTGCCTTGTGGTTAAATGCTACCCTTAGCCTTCACAATAACAATAGAAAATGTTTTTGCGCCTTTTGGGCTGTACCGAAACAAATCTAATACACATAATAGAAAAAGGACTTTTAACTAGATCGTTGAACTTGTTAAACTCTATTATGTCGAAATAAGGATCCTTGGTCTCGATCATATGTTTTTTAAATTCATCCTTCATCATTCACCCAAAAAAAGAAAGTTAAGAAGAGTGACATTTGCATCACTCCAAATATATGTCCAATTTAAGCTTCCTATAAATTAATAAAAAATAATTAATATATTTTTGCTCCAACCATATTAAAAATAACATATATATAATTCATATACTGCTCAAAGATAAAATCTTCGTGAGCTTCGAAGAAAAAACAGCGCATAAGAATTTTGGTAACTGCTTCTCCATGGGAGACAGCTAATTGAGAGAATATAAGGCATAATTAGATTTAGGGCCACCAGAAAACTACTGTATAATCACATGAGCGTGTAAGTCACATAGAAAACTGAAACTGAAAGGCGGAGGCCACAATCTTTTCTTCTGGTGGGCCAAAGGTTGTTCTCTTCATGTTAGTTGTTTTCTGTAAAGTCGCAAGCAAAGGTTGTGTCCTACTTCGCATATAGGCCCTACAAAATTCTACGGCCCAAAAAGATCAATTGCCGGGCAATGAAGCTTTTGTACGATCCATAATAACATGCTATGGGCCCATTGTTAATCTCCACTCCAAGGGCTTACTTTGCCAGAAGTATGACTTTTTTTTTCGAGTTGAAGAGCCATGGACACTTTAAACTTTAAAGTTTACAGTTCCTGAATTCAATTGAGGGACTCGCGTAGGAAAGTCCACGTCTTCGTGCCTGATTATACATTTATACTTCGAGGCTTCCACGCGCACTCAGAAAAAAGAGCTAGCTTAGCTCCACCTTAGTCAACAGCCCAGAAAATTATTTTGTATATTTAGTTATTTATTATGTTTAAGATAAAAAAAAAAATAGTAGCTTCTATTAACTTTCTTTCTTTTTTCTTTTTCTGTTTACTTAAGAGACAACTCACAGATAAACAAATATTTAACTTTACTCCACTTTGCATGTGATAGTTTGAGTTTGATTTTTTTAAAAGGAAAATATTGTTAACTGTTTCTTCAATCTCTTTGAAACAGATTCAATTTGTGTATATGTATATATGAATGATGTGCCAAAAATTCGAATAAAAAAAAAACAGGAATTTACCATACACAAAAACTGATATATTATAGTACATTCTTTGAAATCTCCAAAAAGAAAATCAAAGATTCCAATGATGAGAGGCACTGTATAATTAGAATTAACAATATATATGTAGGTAGATTACAATAAAAAAAGTTACCGGAACAAAGCAGTGATTATGACCCATAAGTAGCTGTAGGGATGTAAAAAGAAATAGTAGTACCCAACCAAACTACCATTCAACCCAACCCCTAACGTCAGTTCTCCTCTAGTTACCAAATGTTTGGCTTTGTTTTGGCACAAGTTCACTTATATCCTACTTGTTTAAAATATCACTCTTTTATGTAAACAAATAATGTCATTATTTAGTCAAATTATCATGTATCACAAATCTTGGCATCTCAATTGATTAATGATGGATCTCAGCTTACCGGAGCAGGCCAACTGACTTATACGTAAACCATGTACATATATATAGTTTGTGCAGCAGACCACTAAAAGTTGCTAACACCAAAAACCGTAGGCTAGTAGGGCCAGAGGATAATGGTCTCCACCTAGGAATTCTATACCATCTCATGGTTCGGAACCTCATCCACCGCTAGTCTAGACCATACAATCATAGAACATCTAAATATTACTCTCTAATTGACTGCCTCTGATCATCAGAAGAAATATCCTGCTAATTCCCTCATGGGGAACTGATATAGATAACATTAATTTTTTTTATTTAAGAGCCAATTTATTTTAACTTAAGTCAACTGATTTATTTTTATTTTTATATGTTTTTAGCTTGAAATCAATTTCATTTGAAAATTAATATTATATAAATTCAATAATTTATTTGAAAGTAAATTTTTATGAATTTTTTTTTAATGCCTTAAACTAGAAAAATTTATAAAAAAAATTATTAAGATTACAAAAATTGTATTTTCAATAAATTATTGCAACTACATAATATTGGATTTTAATTAAAATTAGATTCGGATAAAAAAGACATAAGAATAAAAATAAGTTATTTTATAGTCAATTGACTTAAATTAAAACAAACTTAGAGTAAATTGGTAAGAAGCATCAAGATCTCATTATAGGTGTCTATGTTATATCCAAAATTAACATTACGAATCATTACCATAATTAAGTTATCTTATGCTTGTTCTCCATATAAATACCTTCTTTTTTAATCGTTTGTAAATTCAACTTGCTTTCTTCTTACATCTATTCGGATGGATCCACACTATCTGGCCCAATAGTGGAAAGCAGATTCCTCAGCTTCATTTAGTAGTTAATTTAGTTAACTACTAGATGGATTGGCCGCACATTGCAATGACAATTTGTTCTTTAGGGACTTGATCATAAATAAGTAAAGTTTGTGGCATAAGAAGACAAATAATAATAATTTAGCAACTCAAATACTCCAAATCAAATAGTCAAATGTCTGAAAACATGTTTGAGGACCAAAAAGACAGAGAAAAAATCTAGAGTTACAACAATTCAATATGTGGTAGCCTTTAATATATAGTAATAGTAACCATTAAATAATAATGTTTGGGAATGAATAAAGAAAAGTTTAGAGCTCTAGTAATGTAAACTAGATTTAAGTTAACTATTGACAAAATAAACCTTTTTATGAAAATTAAAAAAAAATGAAATTAGGAGTTAATCTAAAATCAGGTCTAATCTCTATACAACAAAGTTTTGAGATTAATAGGGTAAAAAGAAAGATTTTAAGAACTAAGATTGGTGCCTTACCATTGAGACAAAAAAAAAAAAGTAATAAAAAATGAAACAAATTGAGGTTTAAACTGAAAAATCTAACTAAATTCTGGTGGCAATTCAAGCAATTACAAAAATCAAATAAATCATAGCGACTAAAGTTTTCCCTTAGAATATAGAAATAACTTTTCTTATAGAAAGATGATATTTAAGCATTCGAACAAAAGTTAAAATAAAGTTTAATAGAAAAAATGAAAAGAGTACATGTAGTAAGGGTTGACAATGAATTTTTTATAAAAAAAAAACAAAAAAAATGAGAAAAAATGACTAAAATTTATGGACTGATATGAAAAATATCAATAGCTCATGGATTGAAATATATTTAAGCAAAAAAATGCTAAAAAACCCAAACATGGGGAAATTCCCTGTAATTTTTTGTTTTGGAAATTGCAATCCTCAAACCTGTCAACCCAACCACTGTTCTTGTATTGTCTCTAAATGTCTGCCCTTTAGATGAAAAATTTTAGGAACTAAAATGAAAGAAAAAACATCTACAGAGGCTGAAAGGAATGTTATACCATTACCTAGAAAAAAGAAAAAAGTAAAAAAAGTGGCACTGAAGATCTACTGTAGTTGCCAACTCCAATTTAGTATATTTGAAGTTATTTTTTACCTGCACTTTATAACAACTATTTTTTTTTCTTAGATTTATCATTAAAATAAATGCCAGTAATAACTAACTAAAAAATTTCTTAGCCATAAACTTATGCTAACAAAATAAAATTTTACTTTATTTTTATTTTAAGTTAGGTGTTTTTATATCATGTTCTTATCATTCAAATAATCAGTGATGATTGAAACATAACACATGTATATACTTTGAAATGATGAATATTTTTTGTGTCATTAAAGAAGAATTCACTAGAAAATTTCACCTTCTATCAATTCAATTCCAATATTTAATATTGATGAAAAGTTTATTTAGAAAAATTTTCTTTCAATTTTAGCAATTATGCACAAAATTACTGTATTAAACCATATAAATTTTGGATTAAATAACTCATTCTACAAAACTCAATTAATAAAGATTAAAAGAAAAAGAAAAATTTGGCCAAAAAAATTCAAGGACTAAGAGTTGAAATGGAAAAGCTTTGGGGATTAAAATTTAATAATTGATGGTGACCAATGTTTTGCTCTAGAAGATAGTACATTAAAAAACAACAAAAAGAAATTCAAGACCGAAAGAGCATATAGAAAGAATATGGTTAATTAGTTATTATTTATTAAGTTTGGGACTAAAACATAACATGGGTTGAATTTAGTGACTAAAATGGGATAAAAAAGAAATTCAGGGACTAAAATCAAAATTTAACCATAAGAAAAAGTAAAACAGGTGGACACTCACAAAATTACAACAGAGGCCCCTAGGACACGAATATCTTTAAAGAAGATGATTGAACTTAAAAAATTGTCAATTATATCCATCAAAAAAGCCAAAAAAAAAAGAGAAAGAATAAGCACCGTTGATAAACAGTGTTTGACACTGTTCATGAACAGTGCAAAATTCACGACTTTTAGAATAGGCTTAAATGTCTATTGGTCCCATGAACTTTGGTAACTCGGACAGTTAAGTCTTTCAACTACCAACAGCATCAATTCAAACCTTGAACTTTTAAGAGTCGGTCACTTTGTTTCTTAACTCAACAAAATGGTCATGTGGTTGGCACATGAATCTCATACCATCAGACATTTAATGGAAAAGACATACCTCCTGCGTCTGCTTCCCCCACCATTACCACACCTTACTCTTGCTTCTTCACTGGTAAACTTTTTTAGCTATTTCGGTTCCTTCATCTTCGACTGCTCTCTTCTCATGGCTAATTCGTCCGCTCCAGTGCTCTCATTGCCTCTGAATTGAACATGGTACGGGACAGTTGTGATGAAATTTGGCAAGAATCATTGAATTGGGTCTCTTCTGCAATAACGTGATGGTGCTAGGGTGACCTCACTTAGATCGATTCAGTCCTCTGCTTTGCTGTTGCTTGTACACACCTCCCCCATTGTATCCCAAGCGTCGGTAGGGCCCTCTTCCTCAACAAGCGTTTCCTCTGCCATGACACAACTTCTACCAAGAATCAGTAGGGTTCACCCACTGCATGGGTAGTTCGCCGTGGGGTAGGAAGATTTGAATGTCTTCACCAAATTCGGTGGTTGATGAATTGAGTAGAGAAATCTGGGTGTTTCGTCGGATGAATCGGTCTCATCTAACTATCAAGGCTGTTTGGGACGTTTCCCATTTGTTTTTTTTTTCATGAATTTTGTTTCTTGCAATGATAGTGGGGGAAGGAGAAGGAGATGACAGCCATCGTCTTTTTTGGGCAAAGATGGAGGAGGAAGAATGGCACACGCACTAACATGAGCGTTTTGCTGAGTTAGGGACCAAACTAATTAATTCTTGAAAATTCAGGATTCAAACTGATGCAGTTGGTAGTTGAGAGACTTAACTGTCCGAGTCATCATAATTCAATAGACCAATAGGCATTTAGATCTTTAGAATATAGTTATAATTCGTATGTTTTATTTTGTATTTACAAGTGGATTATATATTTATCGAAAATTTTGTTGTAATATTTGATAGGTCGTATTCATACTATGAAGAAGTAAGAACCCTAGCCACGGTTTATTGACATGTTGTCTTTCAGAAATAGGCGTGTACAGCTACCTCCAGTTGTTGATGGATAAATCAGAGCAAGAATCTTTGCAAATTCCAACGTTTGAGAAGAAACCTCCAAAACGCACGGAAATACGTTTGAGAAAAAACCACCTCCAAAATGCATGGAAGTTGCAAGTTGCGACTTTTGTCTGAGAACCCAAAATACGGGGTGTGAAAAACCAGATAATAAAATCTTGTCAGAAGTGGGATTTGAACCCACGCCCTCTTTCGAGGACCAGAACTTGAGTCTGGCGCCTTAGACCACTCGGCCATCCTGACAATGCAGCGTTAGCTTCTCCTATATTTTATTTTACTTATATTACCGACCAACTACTGGCACAATTTTCTGCCAACAGCTCTGAACATGTAAGTCGCATATCCTTCTCAATTCCAATTTATTTCTTGTTTTTTTTTTCTCCTTTTCTTTTCTTAAATTGTGGATGGAAACGAAGACTTGTAAATTGGATAAATAGCACTATTGCTCCCATTTAATTGTCATTATAAATCGGTCATTAACTTTCATTTTGTTTCAAACTGATCTAAAATCTTTGTAATCTTTTACATATTAGTTCTTAACATAGATAGTCATAAATTCTAATTTATACAGATGAAAAAATGATAACTTAAATAGTCTAATATTTTATAAAAAAAAATGACACAATTTAAATTTATTTGAAGATAATTACCAAATAGTTCAAATTATAATTTAAGAAGTTGATGCCAAATAGTCACGTTAAAGTTAACAAATTCTAATTATTTAGTAACTATTTTCCAATAAATTCAAATGGTGTCATAATTTTTTAATAGTTAATTAATCATCTAAACTATCAATTTTTTTCTTTCTATAAATTAAATTTTTATGTTGATTTAGTATTATCTAGAGTTAAAGAATAATATGTAACAAATTATAAAGATTTGAGACCAATTATAACAAACTAAATGTTAAGAACCAACTTACAATGGCAATTAAAGGTTTAGGACTAATGTTGTACCCATTGCAAATTACACATTTTTTTCAACTCTACCTGATTATTGACCGACATCATTATATTCTTAAATAAGAAAAAAGGTTATCTACATTACTCTGGACTAGGGTGCATATGGGTTAGGTTAGTTTTGTTTTTAGTGGAACAAAGCCAATCTAAAATGGTGATTCTTTCAAAAATTCCAACCCAACCTGAGAACCGAACACTTAATAGAACCCAAACCATGAGTCTGATTTTTTATTCTGGTTCTCAGGTTTTTCAGTTCCTATAATATAGATATAACAATTAACAATCTCGTAATTCAATAAAATTGTATCGATGACCAGTTTAAGAAATATTCAACATAATACACAAACTTAATTTATGTTTAAATGTACATGTTCTTAGTATCACAAAGGGCCAAAAAAATGACAAAATTACAAGCCCCTACTGTTTGAATTTTAAAGCTAAAGTCTCATTCAATTCTGATGGCTAACATGCTAGTCACCTTAGAAACAAAAGAACTTGTACATACAAAATATATTAATATAATTGAACTTATCAACTACTATTATAATATAGCCAGCAATAAGATGGAAAAGGACATGGAGGGAAATGAAACTTAAAACATCAATAAATGCTGAATCTTTTTCTATGAAAATAAATACTTGAAAAATAACCAAAGAAGAAATCCACATTGAAATGTTTGTTGATGACAATTGCACATCAATATATATAAGAAAACTATTGTGTTCAGGTACTCAGGTCCTCAAGGAGGCATGAGAAAAATGCATGAAGCCTGATTGAGCTTGGCCCGTTGAACAACAACCCATTAAGAGTGATGCATGCGAATTTTAAGTAGGAAGCCCATTAATGTAGGTTGACTGTTGAATATTTTGATAAAGGGAACCCCTGAATCATGGGCAATTGCATAACATAAAGAATTCCTTAATGATTGCCAACAGGAAAAACCTTATATGAAAGCCCTTGAAAGGGAGACTACGTACAATTTTTTACCTTGAGGTTACTACCGTAATTGAGTTCTTCCTTTCTCCCTAGGCTTTTACCAACTTAAGTATCAGAGGGTCTTCCCCAGGCGCACAACCTGGGAACCTCTAACCTTGTCTTTGGATGCAGGTCAATAGATCACTGAAGGTCTCAAGCAACCCACTCAATAGTTTGATATCAACTCGGCGTCATTTATGGGAAGGCCAAACAATGGTGGAGATTAGGAGATCAGGCTTGCACACTGCAATTAGTCAAAAAGAGATCTGATTAATCCCTATACAAGGATAAAGGAGATACCTCCCAAAATGGGTCTATACTGACACTTCCTATGAATGTTGGGGTAGTCACCAAGGTCAATGGGGCCTTTACAAGGAAAAGAAGAGAGCAAGAAGTCAGCAAGTTATTAAGGGTACATCCCAGATGTGTGATTAAAATGGAGGATGGATTCAGTATCCTAATTCCACACATTAACCTTCTTTTGATTATGGCCTGAATAGTAGGATATGAAGCATAGAAGGCCTGTGTCAACAAGGGAGCCAACATTTATATTTTTTTCAGTTGCATTTTAGGACCCTTTTAAATATCTTGGTCCTGCCTCTTGCCAACATGAAGACTCATCTTCAAGGTAGGTAAGGACAAGGTCCCAGTCTGAGGAATTGTTGACGTACCCTTTATGTTACCAGGAGTCAATCCAAAGACCAAGGAAGGAGTTCAACACTCTCAAATAGTGGAGTTTGGGTCCTTAATGTACCTTCCCCTTATAATTCTTATAAAATGATAAGCCATCTTGAACATAAGGTACACACCACACTGCATTCTCACTATTGCCATATACACATAGATACCAGATAAACTTGAGTATTGGATGCCAGAAGGATTATAGCCACCTTTGCTTTTACCTTCGTTAGAATGCCTTCATTCTAACCAGATGCCACGTGTCTTTCTTTTTTTGTGCAAAAGCCTACAATTGAGCATATTAGGTGGGTAAGTAATTTATAATTATATTGAAACTAAAAAAGATAAAGTATTATTGTGGGCCTAACTACACAACCCATAGATCAATTTTTTATTTTCCCTCAACTTTTTTCTTATTCTTTTTTGCGGAAAAGATGGTTTATTTTTTTTTATTCTACTAAAGATAAACAAAAATCATCTCACGTGCTAATTAATAAATAAACAAGTAAGTTAAAATTTTATTTTTGTACTAGAATAGTTAAATATTGGGTAGCAAAAAAATATTTTTATTTATTGATTGGATAAAAGAATTATAGCACATAAATTTTGTAAGGTTTTAATATTATTTTTTTAATATATGTAGTACTATAGTTTCTAAACACTCTCTTATTCTTAATAATTGTTGTCCTTTGTTTTTTTTTTCCATTTTGAGTAACAAAAAAAAAACACCCCTAACCCATGCTTTTTGTTTTAGTTGTTGGCATCAAACTTTTACAATTTAAAATTAAAATATTTATAATAACTTTCAATAAATTTAGTGTCTCTAGTAATTTTTTATAGTTGATATAAAATTAAAATTATGAAATTTTTACTCTATAAATTCAATACGGTTTCTGATACCTGAAGTACTTGCTAAGATGCCCGAGACTTTTAGAAATTGATGGACCTGAAACCAAAAGGCAATGTTTGGGATCTCGGAGTTTGTGTGTAAAGGTGTAAAAAGGCTGGACTTTTATCAAGTAGCTCAAACTTAAGCTCGAGTTAAAACCTATCAAGCTTGAGCTCGACATTACCCGACCTTATATCCTAACAAGCTTAAGCGGCTTTAAAAGTTTCTCATATGTGTGTGTGTGTGTGTGTGTGTCCTAACAAGTCTAAAGAATTTTGAATACCTAATTTCTCTGACATAAAAATACTCAATTACCAATGATTTGAGATTCAAAATTCAGTCTTGAGCAATTTGAACTCGTGCCTGAGTAGTACCGATAATCTAATCGGTTGAGCTCGGCTCCAATAAAATCAAGGTCAGCTCGACCCCTTTGCAACCCTGGTTATATGTCTAAGGGAGACCTTTCAATGCTCAACTCAGTAAAGGCTCGTGAGAAGTATCTAAGCTTAGTCAAAACCTTAAACTAGTGAAAAGAATGTACCTTGCCTTTTCATGAATTTGGCCTCTTATGGGCTCTATGACATGATGATAATAGGGGAAATTCCTTCCAATATTAAGTGATCACTCTCGTGATTGAAAGGGTTTTTTTCTTATTGTGTTTCTCCCTAGTTAAAGGTCAACTTGTTGACCTCCTAACCCATGAATCACATTCCAATGGGCTTATCCAAGCATAGGCCATGAGGAAAATTTTATTGGGCCATCCAATTGGTAGGTTGAAGCCTAATAAGGTATGGTTTCTTACTCCTACTACTGAAAAAAAGTACTATGGATAACATGGACATATGTCTAATTAGACATAGTAGCTAATTTTACAACTATACCTTTAATTTTACCCTTCTCAAACTCTCTCTCCCTCTCTCTCTCTCTCTCTCTCTCTCTCTCTCTCTCTTTCTCTCTCTCGTTCGAATCGACGACTTCTCCCCTGTTCTTTCCGACTTCCAGTGGGCCGTTTCTGTTCTTTAGTTCCGACGGTCTAACTGCCGCTCCTCTTCGTGCCACTATACAATCACGGCGGTTATTCATCCGTGTTCATCCTCGATGCCGATAAAATGGTAGAGCTCGAGATCAATGGCAGCGAAATTGAAAGGAAGCGCAATCGACGAGCGAAGGATGATCAACAATGAGGAGTGATCAATGGCCGTAGCGGGCGGGGTGTGATTGATTGCGACAAAGGTAAATGAGCCCCCGAGATCGCACCTAGTTCTTCGTCGATAAGCCGGTGGTCGCCTTCGAAAGAGATTGCGATTAAGAATGAAATACGGGCGTGAGGAGAGGCAAGGGTTGAGGTATGGCGGTGCAAGGCCGGGGCCGAGGAGAGGCGGTGCGAGGCGAGGGCCGAGGCATGGCGGTGTGAGGCGAGGTGAGGCGAGGCGAGGCGAGGCGTGAGATGAGGCACGGCAGCACAAGTGATGAGTTGGAGTCTGAGCGGGAGGAATGGCAGTTTGTGGTGGCTGGGGTTTGTAGGATGAGGGTTACGGCATGGAGGGAGGGTTGCTGATGAGAGATAGCGTTTAATTTTCCAAAACAAATTTTTTTTTTTGTTAGTTTTTACTGTTTAGACACTTTTCTATTATACTTTCGACATTTTTAAATTTTTATTTACACACATTTTTATACATTGAATCATATATCTTAATTTGAACATTTTTTTAAATATTTAGACACTTTTACATGTTGGTTTGAACACTTTTATATATTTAGTCAGACACTTATTTTAATTATTTCAGACATTTATTTTCTAAAGGTAACAAATTTTTAAAAAGTTATTTAGTTAGACACTTTTATATATTTCTTTAGACATTTTTTAATATTCAATTAAATAATTTTACTTAGTGATTCAGACACTTTTTTTATTATATTTTAAATATAATAAATTATTCACAAGTTGATTCTGTCATATTTTGTTCAGCAATTCTGTCATTTTTTGTTCATACATTTACATGTTTATTTAGACATTTTACAATATTCAATCAAACACTTATTCTCATAGCTTTAGACACTTTTAATTTAACCTTATAATAATTTATTTTATATTACTTTGTAGACACTTCCACATACTATATTAGACACATTTACATTTTATTACAAATACTTTTGCTGTTCGGAAGCAACAAGGACGCGCTTGGAGGAAACGGTCAGAAGCAAGATTTGGCGAGTGATTGACAAGATCCGGTGGGTGACGACGAGATCCAACGACCAATCGATGAGATCTGGCTGGTGACAACAAGATCCAGCGGGTGATCAACGAGATCCGACAGAAAACGATGAGATCTGGCGGGTGACGACGAGATCCGGCAGGTGACGACAAGATCTGGCAGGTGACGACAAGATCTGGCGGATGATCGACGAGATCTGGCAGTGACGACGAGATCCATAGGGTGATCGACGAGATTCAGCGGGTAACAATGAGATCCGGAGCCAAGCAGCTACGAGATCTGGAGGCAAATGATGATTATAAAATTTGGAGGTGGTGACGGTTCATCGTATGAAGAGATGGCGGCGGCAGCAGAAACGGCGACAGATGTAAGTTTTCAAGAGTAAGGGTGAGTTTTGGTCCAGGGGCAAATTACTCAATTTATTTATTGAATTGTGGGTTATATATAGGGAATTAAAGTTAGATTAATATGTCTAATTAGACATAAGTCTACAATATAATAATTAAAAAAAAGTAGCAGAACTAGAGTTCATTCTCAAACACAGAAGAAATAAATGTAATTAACATTAAACTTCATTAACCTTCAAAATATAGATAAAACTATTTATGAAAAAATAAATATTTTTTGTCCATATAATAATGATCATTGGTTCTATAAAAAAAATCAACAAAAGTGAAAATAATAAATTATTTTTAATGAGAAATCAACAGAGCTTTAAACTTTAAAAATAATTATAAGTATCATTTAAAGTGAATAGTACGTGATTGTTTTATTTCATCTGAACTCAAAGACAAAAAAAAATTACGTTTTGCGAGTAGTTTTATCTTTATTTTAAAGATTAATGAAGTTTAATGTTAATTACATTTATTTCTGGGAAAATTACCAAATACCCCCCTGAGGTTTGCTCGAACCTAGATTTTCCCCCCCATTTTTCAAATACCTACAGTTACCCCCTCAAGAATTAATTGCGTTAATAACTGTTATCATAAAAAAGGAAAAATGCCTGACTTAGCTCTTCTGACCTTCTTCCATAAAACAGTTAGCCCCCAACTTTTACATCGAACGATTTACTCCATCTTAACTAAACCTATCCTCTGGTGACTGCTCCATGCTCTGTCTTGTGCGAACCATGGCCAGAAATCTACCTAAATCGTGCTTGGAAACTGAAGAATTGTGCCTGGAAAATGGATAACCTTCTCTTCTCAACCCTACTGGTCCACACGCCGCGCCTTGGTTCTCCATTGCCACCTTCAGAGTGGAGTAGAAGCCACTGGGCTGATCGATGGTTTCATCCAAGTGGTTTCATCTGATTTGGTCGCAGATTAATCAAGAGATTCGCGGCTGGGGCAGGCAAGGATGAAGGCGAATCACCGCTGCCCGCCGCACCTGTCTCCAACACTCGTCCCATATCTCGCTTCGCCCATCGCACCTGTGTCCTTCGCACCTGTGTCGCGGTCGCCCTTCAATTTCGTTCTTCTAAGTTCATCGATTTCGCTCAAGTGGAGACTCGAATCCGCCACTCAAACAAGGTAGTTTGTCTCCTTTGATGATCGATCTGGTTATGTCTCCCTGCAAATGGGGTTATCAAAGGCGGCTGCTCTGTTCCTGGACAAGAAGAGCAGATGACAAGATTGCTCGGTTAATGAATTGGGTTTCACTGTGAGGAATGAGCAGAAGAGGAAGAGGCGGAGGAGGAGGCGAATGACGATTGGAGGGGATGGGAAGGGGCAAGATCATTAGAATCATAAGTTGGGGGCACAAAAGTTTTATGGAACTAGGTTAGGAGGGTAAAATTAGGGATTTTACTTTTTATTTGTATTAACGGTCTTTAACGGAGTTAACCTGTGAGGGAGTATGTAGATTTCTAAAAAATGGAGGACGAAACTGTATGTTTGAGAAAATATCAGACGGTTTTTGGTAAGTTTCACTTTATTTCTTCAGTGTTAAGAAAATTAACTCTAGCTCTATTGCTTTTTTTGGCAGCAGAAGAAAGAAGCGTTATTTTTTTGACGGTAGGAAAGAAGCATTATTGAATTTACAAAGTGTTACAGTAATAGTTTTAATTTTCTATTAACTATAAAAAAATCATTAGAGAAATTAAATTTATTGGAAGGTATTAAAAAATGTTTAAGTAAGGTTTAAGAGTGTATTTCGAAAATGCAGGTAAGTGTAATTAACACCAACATATATTAAAAGACTAATATTAGAGCACTACAAAATTCTATTTGGTACAATTTCTTTTTATCCAAATAGATAATAAAAAGTACTCCTTCATCCTAACTTAAATGAAATGTATTTCTTTTTTAAATGCCCCAAAAATGTTGAAACATTTCCTCATTTGAAAAATTTTAAACAATCAATTTATTCTTTTATCCACATTTAAACTCTCAGTATACAAAACCTAATAATTTTTTTTAATCTCCACTTAATCTTTCACTTCATAAAACCCTAAAAAATAATCTTTTCTTTTTTAATCATTATTTAAACTCTCACTACAAAAAAAAAACAACACAAATTATGTACAGCTTAATTTCCGTGTTTAGAGAAACGTTTTAAGTAAAATGGGAAGGATAGAGTAATTTTTTTTTCTATCAAGTCAGTTTTTAGTGTATTTAGATATCCTACTACAAGGATACAAGCCTAATTTATTTATTTATTTAGTATTGATTAGTAATTTGTTTATCAATTAGTACATGAAATGATATATTTCCACTAGAATAAAAAAACCATCGCTTTCACGAAAGAATAAGAAAGGAGTAGCAGGAAAACTAAAAGTTTGATCATATAAAGAGCGAGTCACATACTCTCCCTCAATTTCAATATAATTCAATTACCCATTATACTATATACTAAAATCTGTTTGGGGTTACTGTTTAAATAAATATTAAACTACAGTATCTTTCTACTTTTGTACTTTGGTTTTGGGTTGGACTGCGGCCAGCTTTTTCACATGTTTTTTTTTTTTTCCTTTGGATACGATTACATTTTTTAAAAGTTTGGTTAAATCTTTGGAAGACAATAGCTTTTTTAGAGTCTATCTTGCTATTCTCCTACTTTCATTTTGTTTCACGTTTATTTTTTGTGAAATGCGTTTCCAGTTCCTATATTGTTTCCGTTTTACATATTAGACCCTGAGTTTGATCAGCTTGACATTTTGGACCTAAACTTAGTAACTACTTAATTATAGTGTTTTTGTTTGATCTCTTGGTTCTTTCTTAGGTGTATTCTTTTCTAAACTAAAACATTGGTCACAATGGTTTATTTATTTATTTAGTGAAATAGATCTTTTTTTCCTTAACTTTTCCTAAGTTAATTGTTAAACTCTTAATGCATAAGGTTTTTACATTTTCTCTCTGAGTCCCCAAAGTATTTTTATTATTTTTCTTCATTATTATTTTGCTTAATATTGTGACATTATGTGACTGCCGCAACATGCGAGCTTTTTTAACCTCGTTCACTTCTATACTTAGTTGTAGGTTTTGACCCAAAAAAAATAGAAACACATAGCATCTAGTTAGAGCAAAGACATAATACCAAAGGTAAAAGCAAGGTGGCTATCATCCTTTTTAAATGCCTTTCCTAGACACAACTCTGATGGACCATAAAATTGTCTTTGGCTGTAGCCGAGATTGATCTAAGCCCATTTGACCGCCTGAGTTGGTTTTGCTTGTAGATAAAGTTTGTATAATAGGGGCATTAGATGACCTATTGGGTAATTATTAAAAACTCGATAGTTAAAAGTTAAACTAGACAATGTTCTAAAATTGCAACATTAGTTAGAGCTTAAGGATAGTTACGCAATACTTTATAGTATGATGACCAAATAAAAACATACACAGTTTACTGACGATTGATGCAATTTTCCCTTAAAGACTTAAACAATGTAATTGTAATTCTTTCATTTTATGCCAGCTAGATCCACTAAATTTTTTAGGTTAAAAAATAAAAAGCGAAGAAAATAAAAAAATGAAAACAAACCTCAGTTACGCGCAATTGGGCCAGTCTCTGATTCGGCTCCGGTGAAAGTTCAACTTTCAGAATACAATACAGAAAGTACACCAACCATTGACAGAGCCAAGGAAGCAGATCAATTCAAAACTGCTTCCACAGGTTTTCTGCTCTCTCCCTTTCCCTCTCTTTTCCTTGCTTCTTCGCTCTCTCCGTCTCGTCTTCCCTCCGGTCTAAGTCTTCCCATTATTGCTGGGAAGCGAAGATGCCGAATTGGGAACTGAAGAGTTGCTGCAACCACGACCAGGTCACGTTTCTTGTCACGATCGGCGTCTTCACCGTCGTCATTCTCCTCGTAAGTTTCCCGTTTTTTATTTCACTATCCATTCTATTTATTCTTTAATTCTTGCTCTGCTTGTCCTCTTGTTTAGTTTCGGCAACTGAAGCAGATAATACTAATCCGGTCTTTTAATCCGTTTGCCCCCTCGTTAGAAACAATTGAGCACTTGGGTAATGAGTTTGTCTTTCCGATACAATAAAACTTGTAATCTCTCACTTTTACATGGCGTTCAAGTTGTAATTTAGGTTTATCTGCTATAGTTTCCGTGGGGAAGTTGTAGTAAGCACTAGCTTGGAAGCTGTGCTTTGGGGTTAAAAGTGGAGATGTAGCTGCCTACGTCATAAAACTCAGAGATCTAACTTTTGGGTTACTTTGTCTACAAGAGAATGATGAACTATTGCTTGTAATAATAGTTACATTGTGGGGAGTGTCTTGAGACTTGAAAATGTATAAACTATATCGGATTTCATCTGAACAATGGATGTGCGGCTTTGGAACTCCTGGGGTAGAGAACTTTGTCTGATGGGTAGTGAATGAATGAGACCAAGGAAACAAGTTGGAGAACAAGCTTCAAAGGAGTTATTTATGATTGATGTCAACTTTGAATTCTAGAATTTGGAGAAGTAAAATAATGCATTTGAAATAGACACTGAAAGAAGCAAAAGTAGGTAGAAAACTCAATTGTCATAGTCATTCATCCGAACAATGATCTTTATAATGTGGTGCTTCAAGCTTCAAACTAGAGAGTGAGAAC
Organism: Aquilaria sinensis; assembly: GCA_005392925.1. Classification (NCBI taxonomy): domain Eukaryota; kingdom Viridiplantae; phylum Streptophyta; class Magnoliopsida; order Malvales; family Thymelaeaceae; genus Aquilaria; species Aquilaria sinensis. Next base: position 893,710 of record SMDT01002724.1, read on the forward strand.
AACAAATAAAAACTTGATCCTTAAATTTGCGTGTGGCACATAGCTTCTCCTTTTCTATAGCCTAAGACGACTGATCAAATGAGTCAATAGAGACTGGAGTATTTGATCCAACATTAGATTAAATATAGAACTTTGCTCTAGTTCTCTGACCATTTTCTGTTTCACAACCTAAATATGGTACTTCTGTAAGTTAAGATGCACAAAGCAAGAGAGAGCAAGTGTGCAAGAATTTGAGAGGGAGTGAGAATTTGAGTGAATTTTGAAAATTTTTGAAAACGGGAGTGTCAAGAAAACACCGTGTATAAATATTTTACAATTAATTATAATTTAAGATGTTCTTTTGAAATAATTAATCATTTCTTATTTTGTAAATTTGAATGAAATCCAACAAATATATGACTTAATCCAGAAAGAAAAAAAAAACAAATATACCACCAACTTGTGAGAACTGATGGATTCATATTAAATGTGAACAGTTAGTCAAGGAAATTACAACATAGAATTGTGAGCATTAATTGTATTTGTAGCATATTTTCAAGTCAATGCATTAAAGTGTAGCTCCCTTGTCTTTTGGGCAAACTGTGACATATGTTCCACAAGTTCAAGAACTGTACTTTCAAAAGTGCGTTGTATGCAAACCTGCACTCTGAACAACAATTTGTTGCCATTCAAGCGAATTCTTGTAACCTAGGGTCTAAGTAGATATTGTGTTGGGTAGTCATCTTTCCTTTTCGGACTTGACTTGCCTTTGCATGTTCATTTTGTCTGCAATTGTTTTTCATAGCTTAATTAAGGCATTTGTTTACTTTGTAATTGTCACAGCTATGGAGGACAGTTTTGTTGACTCCGTTTAAGCTCATCACTGTTTTTCTTCATGAAGCAAGTCATGCAGTTGCTTGTATACTCACTTGTGGCCGTGTAAGGAGCTCTTTTTCCCTCCTCAAATACATTTGAAAGGGTATAAAACATGCTTTAACCCTATTGAAAGAAAGATTTGTTCTTAATATTTGAAGAAAACAATCTAATTCATAATCTTGATTTATCGTTATTGTAAATGTGATAATCTTCTTCTAGTATAGAACAGAATTTTCAAACTCATTAATAGTTTATGTATGTTGTTCAGTTGCTTGATTAACATGTCCTAATTACCTCAGACAAGAAAGGGGTATCTTAGTTGCCCTTATAAGAACAAGAGTATAATCCCTATGATTTGAATTGTGTTAATTAAAAATTGTGCAGACTGTAAATGCTTGCATGATCAATAAAATTTTTTCTGGTCCTTGTGAAATTGTTTGATGTTGATTTATTTGCTTTTTTGGTTAAAACATTCTCAATTTATTACAATGCTTGCTATCCATGTTCTATCCTCAATATGTAGGTGGAAGGGATGGAGGTTCATGCAAATGAAGGCGGGCTGACAAAGACTCGTGGCGGTGCATACTGGTTCATATTGCCTGCCGGATGTAATGCAAATTTAACCCAAAACCTTGGATATGTTACTATATTGCACTGCTGATGACAGGACAGCTTGTGCTTTAGTGGTTCACATCATGATTGCTGATATAACTCATTAACTGAGCTGCAGCATAGGCTTTTTGCTTCTGTGAACAAAAGCCCAAGTATAATTCTGATTTATTTCCATATGTCGCTCTGATTCCATCCATTTCCAGTTCCACCATAGTTTACCCAGGTGTTCAATTCAAAATATTTGACTTATGTGCGAGTAGTTTTCTTTGTTTTTTTTTCTTGGTTGTCATTGGTCATGCCTGACAGTGCATGGAACGATCCAGCTTCCACTTTCTGGAGAATGATTTCTATGTACTTGAAGGATTCTGAATGTTGTAGGATACTTTTGTATAATCTTTTGGGTAGAATAGCACCGAATTTCAGTATAAATTGGATTGCTGAACTTCAAAATTTGTCATTGGTTCCCTGTACATTTGGCATATGAGCAGAGCATTAGGATTAAAGTCTGGCCTATTAGGTAAAGAACCAGCAGCTCAACCACTAGGTCAAGTCTCTTCATCTAAAAATATTGTGTAGCACTACTAGTGAAGCTTCAAAAGAGACTTCAATGTAAGTGTATAGTCAGCATGAGCACAAGGCTAAAGCATTTTATACTTTATGTAAAATATATTTCACTTTGAAAGCTTCAAACAATTGTTCTGTTTTTGTTTGCACTCCTTTCTATGTTAGCATGTCTAGTAGAACTGGTAATCATTTGTCCAAATTATTTGGTCAATTATTGTGTGTGTGTGTGTGTGTTTGCATGTTGTGTAGCCCATTGTAGCTGCTTCTGGGTTCATTTCGTTTCTTCACTTTGGAGCTGTAAGGGATGAATCTTTAGATTTTGGCTTAGAACCAATTATAATGTACCACTTTTATCATCCCTTTTGGCTAAATAATTTTTCCTTTTTACTTAACTGCTGGTTGGTGGCCATTGTAACTTTTTTCACTTGGTGATGTAGATCTTGGTTCTTCATTTTGGGGAATGGCTTTGGTTCTTGCTTCAACAAATCTTATCTCTGCAAGAATAGCTGCCGGTGGACTAGTTCTTGCTCTGTTTATTGTACTTTTTGTAGCAAATAATGTAAGATGGTTATACAATTATTTTGCTACTTTAGTTTAGCATTTATGTCCAGAATTTCCCCCTTTTTAATAAAATAACATTCTTTTATTTCTGTTTGCTACAACTTAACAGTGGACACTTAGAGGACTTTGTATCGGTAAGTGCTATGTTAGTGAAATGGCTTTTTTCTTTTTCATTGGCTTACGTAGTTGCCAGTTTCTAGTTATCCATGGATCTGCTTTCAGGATTCATTGTTTTCCTGGCTGTTATATGGATACTGCAAGAGAAGACCACGGTCCATATTCTTCGCTACGTCATTCTCTTCATCGGTAAGTCATCCTTACCTTTTTCATTTACTATTTATTTAAGTATACTGTTGTTCATTTTCTGAAAAGAATGGCTTTTGTTTTTGAGCGAAAAAAAACTTGACTTAAACCTGAAATGAACTGCAGGTGTCATGAACAGTTTGTTTTCTGTTTATGGTATGCATCCAGACATCCTTTCTTCTAGTTATCTTGCTTTCTGATTGGTTGCTGGAATAACATTGAATTATTGTATGACGTAAATAAATTTGGTGCAGATATTTATGATGATTTGATATCTCGAAGAGTTCACTCCAGTGATGCTGAGAAATTTGCAGAAATCTGCCCTTGCCCCTGCAGTGGTTTTGGTTGGGGAGTTATATGGTCAGCTATTTAATTTTGAACAGAAGTTCCATTTGATTTCATCATCGTCATAGTGCTCCATAATCCCAACTAAGTTGGGGTCGGCACTGTGAAACTCCATGTCAGTTAGCTGGTTAAAGCTAATTAACACCTCAAGTTCACAAAAAGCAAAGCAGCAAAGTTTTGCAGGATGCCCTAGAACTTCCATTTGATTTGCCAAATAAGTTTTTTTTCCTCTTGAATACCTTCTTGTTTATTTATGGATTTTTCCCTTACCACTGCTTGCAGGGGAATTATATCATTTTCATTTCTTTGTGGAGCCATGTATCTTGGACTTGTCATCTTATCTTGAGGTACATGGAATCAATTTCTTGTTACAACATATATGTATCACTCCTCTGTTCAATACAATGGCACTTCTAAGATTTGTTGCGTACCAAAATGAATTTACACTAGCATGATTTTTTTTTAATTGCCTTCCAACACCACTCTGTATATGTACATATGCTAAGGAGAGGACTGGAAATTAATGTGGAAAATGATGATGTGGCACAACTTCCTCGAACATTGTGAAAATGAGAGAAGTTTTTGGGATGGTAGGAGTAATGGCACCCCCCCCCCCCCCAAAAAATTTTTTTTTTTGAATTGGGTTGTAGTTGTACGAGACCTATTATGTATATACAAGTGAAGAATCGTAGACATTTTTTCTGAAGATAAAAGATGAAAATCAGTAAGTTCTTTACTCCTTGAAAGTACAGCGACCCTGCGTGTGGAATAGTGTTCTTAATCGATCTTTTCCATTTTTTTTTTTGTTGTTTCCGAAATATGTATTTTCAAATTTTGATCTTTATCATGTAAATATATAGGGAGATTAGTTTTCTGTGGTTTTGAAAGATTGCTTGAGAGAGATAAATTCTAATGTGCTTTCAAATGTTGGAGAGATACTTGGATTTGCATCCCAAAATGCTGTGTTGTTTTTTGAGAAATACTTGGATTTGCATCTCAAAATGCTGTGTTGTTTTTTTTCTCATCTCAGGTCAGGCTCAGCAGAGTCCATAGTATAGCAATGTGTTCAAGTATTGTTTGGCATGACAAACAGTCACAGCACCATTCATGAAGCCTCCAGTACCTACCCAGAAGATTGTCATTTTATTCTCTGAAATGGGCGGACCGAGTCACATTAGGAGCAAAATTGCATTCTTTCAACCCTTTGATTCGGGGTTACATGATACATCTGAAATTAAAATGAATGCAGGTTAGCATAGCATGGCAGACTTGCTGTATTTCGGACGATATTAGTCGTGAATGTGCTGGACTGTCGGGTGTACCCTGCCCGTATCATATGTCATCTGAGATTAATTCATTCTAACCCATTCAACTTGAGATTTTCATGTATATTTTTCTGCCAATGCTCTTGATTCTCGTCTATCTATCTATCTATCTATCTATTGTACTATGATGCTGTGTATATTACTTACCATGTGTTAATTGCTGTGATGGTAGAGAGGTTACATTACACCATACGTAAATAGAAGCAAAATTAGCAGGGTAGGCGTCATGGGAGGCAGGGATTGAACAGCGACCCATCAACTCATTCAACGCGGGTGTCTTGCTTCCTTCTTATGGCAACATCGGAACATGAAGCGGCATTTTTTAAGTTTTTGATTTCCTTACTTTTGAGTAAAACCAGATGACACTCACTGACCAGCAAACGCAAAGCCAGCATGGAGAGAAAGAGGAATACCCATAATGTGCCTGGCTAACTGCAAATTTGGTGCTACTTTCAATCGTATCTTTGACCCTTAACTGAACAATATTCCAAAAGCCATGAGCCCAAGGTGGGCCTCTCTCTTTGACTCCAAATTTGATTAATGATCCGCGACATCACATCACATAATAAAGCAGGGAAAATGAAATTGCTCCATTTGTTTAGGTAACAACCTGGGCTGGGACTGGGCACTCCCCGTTCAAAACCACGCCGGTTTGGCAGTGATATCTTAACCAACGCCTTGTTTTCTTCTCTGGAATGAAGGTTGCCTGAAACTAAATACTACTCTACTAATTAAGTAGTGGCAGAATTCGGATGAGCATCTTTTCTTATCTCTCCATTTTATTATTACTACCAGTACTACTAGCACTTAGTATTGAATTGATTACTAGAACATCATTACAATAAACATATATAGAGAAAATACTTAGTATTGAATTAATTTGACGAAAGTTAAGTTGAGTTGAGAATTGGCTACATGCATCTGCATTGCCAAAAAGCTGATGGGTGCTTGAATAAGCAGCCTTTAATTTGCTTCGTATATCTTGTTTGATATTTAACTTGTCAAATGGAAAGAGAGGCAGCCTTAAATTTGTTGCGCACGTCAGGAGATTCATGAATATTAGTGCCGTTAATTGTTGTGTTGATTCAGATTATAGCAATCATCTAATTCTTCTTACTCAAACAGCTCCTTTACCCTTTACTTGCATTGCATCTGATTCTCCTTCAATTCTGCCCACAGTACTGTTATTATCAGAAATGAATTTTACAATTAACTTAATTTCTACCAAGTTTCTTTTGGAAAGCTATGATTTAGTAATTAATAATAATACCCACAACATAAAAAAAAAAGTATTTCATTGATTCCTTATTCAGTTTCCTTTCTTTTTTTTTCTTTTTTTGTGATTTAGAAAAATAACTCTCTAATACCTCTTAGAAAATCTATTCCGTATATATGTGCAATTGCACAAAGTTACTTTCCAACATATTCTTCTCCCCATCACTAGATCTCTCCCTCTCTTTCTCTCTCTTTGCTTCTCTCCCCAAAGAGCCAAATAAGGGCCTGTGTCCTTTTGCACAAATGTGCACAACAGAAAATCTAGTTGCGAAAATTACTTGTGTGTGTCTATCTACACACATGCATACCACTGTAAAGTAGTCAAAAGACCAATTTTATCTTTAAATTTTTAATCATATCAACTTTGCTATTAAGCTTTACTTTCAAGACCAAAATTTTCTCCTTCATTTAATGGCCACTTAATTAACGGATGAGCAGCGAATTTGTAAATTTTTATAACGGCGATGGCAACCAAAATATGAATGACTTATTTAACACCACTGCACAAAAAAAAAAAAAAAACTCCTAAAAGTTCTACTAGACGTAAAAAGGTGCTTCTTATGCCGTCACACGAAACGAAATTAAGATAAAGTTATATACTATGTGATCTTTGTTCTGTAAAATAGGCGTGATGGGAAGGCATGGGAGAAGAGTTTTCTCCTGCATTTAGTAAGAGAAGGTAAAGAAGGAAACTAACTGATACTTGAATATAACATGGATTTATAGGCAACAAGGTTGCTTCGGTAATACAAGCTTTTATAATTAGCGCCAGTAATTTAAATAAGAAACGGTGATAATCTTTGAAGGATTTGATCAAGCTAAAAGATAGGATAATGACTGAAGTTTTTGATTTACATCTGTATATATCGATTTTATTTTCTTATTATCTTTATTATTATCCACAGCCACTAAACTTGTATATGTATTTGCATACGATGAATGAAAGTAGTGCAACAGTGTGTATTCCTTCACACCCAAGACTCAATATTTTTCATGGTATCAGAGCCAAACCTAGCACTTGAACCTGCAGCCTGACAAAAATTTCGTAGCTTCATCGAAATGGCCGGACCAGGCGATGAGAGTTTTGATGGGATGTCAAGCACAAGCAACCAGTGGAAGAGTGTAGATGCGATGTCTCCATTCTACATACATGCGTCGGACAGCCCAGGGCAGATCTATGTCAATGAACTTCTTAACGATGGAAACTACGGGGAGTGGATGAGTGACATTAGCAATGCCTTGTTCGCCAAGAACAAGATTGGGTTGGTTGACGAGACCATTAAAAGGCCCGCAGCAAATTCGCCTGATTTGGGGCACTGAATGCGTTGTGATGCAATGGTGAAGGGCTGGTTGAAGAGTGCCATGGACAAAGAGATCAGAAGTAGCGTACGTTACGCTAAAACAGCTCGAAAGATTTGGAAAGGTGAATGCACCAAGAGCCTATGAATTAAGGCGTGCAATTGTGCTGCTAAAGCAAGAGAAACTGTCAGTTTCGTCCTACTATACAAAACTCAAGAGCCTATAGAATGAGATGCAGTCGATTTCGGCATGGCTAAAGTGCACATGTAATGGTCGTACATGCGACGTGCAAAGACAGCTAACAGAGATGAGAGACACAGACCAGTTATATGATTTCCTCATGGGACTAAACGATGCATATGGGACTATAAAGATACAGATTCTCTCCATCAAGCCAACACCTAGCCTTAGTAATGCCTATCATCTAGCAGCCAAAGATGAACAGCAAAGGCACAAACCACTCAAAAGGATGGAGGGGAACATAAGATGGATAAAAGGGAAAAGCCAAGATGTGAACATTGCCATAAACTAGGGCATACCGAGGACAATTATTTTGAATAATCAGTTACCTGCCATGATGGAATAAAGGGAAACATGACAAGAAACCAGGACCATGGACAGACAAGAGGGCTGGACCAAAAACGGCACAAGTTGGCTTGGACAATAGCTCAATATGATCAACACCTTCAATACATAGGACGAGAAGGGAACATGGTAAAGCCTGCTGATCAAAACATGCCGACAGTAAACATGGCTGATAAGATTAACTTTTCCCAACCATGGATTATTGATTTAGGAGCAACAGAGCATATTACTTCCAATAGCGAGTTTCTCGACAATAGAAAAAGGCAGCAAAAGCCGCAACCAGTAAAGATACCCAATGGAGAAAGTGTGCCAGTGAAGGGTGCTAGAAGGTTAAGTTTGCCAAATGGATTAAGATCGATCACGTGCTACATATCCTAGATTTTAAATGCAACATTCTCTCTGTAAGTAGATTAACAAGAGAACTTAATTGTGCACTAACCTTCGTTGCGAACTTTTGTGTGATGTAGGACTTACATACGAGGAACCTGATTGGAATAGGTAGGAATTGCGACTGCTTGTATCTTCTTAAGCCGATACAATATGGAGGTGTGGCAATGACGGTCGATGGAGTAGACAAGTCAGAATTGTGGCATCGAAGGTTAGGTCATGCGTCAAATGCAAAAATGAAGCTAATTCAGTCACATTCAACTCTTGTTAGGAGTAAAGACATTGTGCATTGTGATTCTTGTATGTGTGCAAAACAAACCAGATTGCCATTTCCCAAAAGTATAAGAAAGTCGAATGCATGTTTTGATTTGATCCATTGTGATATATGGGAAGGTTATAAAACAACATCTCTTACAAGCGCAGACTACTTTCTCACCATAGATGATTATATATAGTAGAGGAATCTGGGTATATTTGATGAAGTGTAAGTCAAATGTGAGTTATTTTCTACCTTTGTTCCTAAACATGATTAAAACACAGTTTGGAAAAAGAGTCAAGCAAATTCGGGCAGATTATGGTGCTGAGTTTCAATCAAACTTCATGAAATAATATTATAACGAACGAGGCATAGTCTTGCAAATGACATGTGCCTACACTTCTCAGCAAAATGCAGTCGTCGAGAGGAAGCACAGGCACATCCTTGAAGTAGTGCGAGCTTTGAGATTCCATGTAGGTTTGCCAGTAGATTTTTAGGGTGAGTGTATGCTCATTGCGATTTACATTATAAATAGATTGCCTTCAAAGGCGGTTTGGAGACAAGACACCATATGAAATTCTCTTGAAAAGAAGGCCAAACTATGAGGATTTAAGGACATTCGGGTGTTTAGTTTATGCATATAGATAGAAAAAGGAGGATAAGTTCAGTGAAATGGGGGAGACCTTGCATATTTGTCGGATATCCAAACGGGCAAAAAGGGAACAGAGCTTATGAAATCAAGACAAGAAAAATATATACCTCACGAGATGTAGTCTTCTCCGAAGACAAATTTTCTTTCTTGCTGAAGAAATTCAAGATAAGTAATAAAGCATAAGCGAAGCAAAAAAATTATGAGCAACAAAGAAACTATCTTGACTCGAGCATGGAGCATGAATTTAGGCCAATGCAGCAAGGAGAAAAAGATGACCAGGAACAGACGGAGAAATTGGATATTACAATTTTAGACAATAGTTGAGGATGCTAGCTAGTTGCAATAAGGAGACAATGAGCATAGAGTTGCATGACCAAAGGAGGCAAGAAGAAGAGTAGGCAACCAACATTGCTCAAGCAGAAGCACAACATAGCCAAAGAGCCAGGCAACAGCCGAAACATTTGAAGGAGTGTAAAGTTGATTTGCCACCCTCCATTGTTCAATCGTAACCTGCCAGTCATTAGGAAACTCTGTGGTATACCCTTTATCACATTATGTCTCATATGATGGTTTTTTTGCACTCACATAAAGTTTTCTTAGTGGCCATCACGTTGCATGATAAGCCAAAGGCATTTTTCCAGGCTTCACAAAATGAGCATTGGAGAGAAGCCATGAGAAAGAAGATAAGGCATTCGAGAAAAATGGGACGTGGATGTTGGAGCTTTTATTGCCAGAAAAGCATGTTGTAGATTCCAAATGGGTTTACAATATTAAGTACAAGCCTAATGGAGAGATCAAACGCTACAAAGCTAAGCTGGTAGCAAAAGGGTTCACGCAAGTGGAGGGAGTCGACTTCCAAGAAACTTTCGCCCTAATCGTAGAGCTTATCACTGTGAGATGTTTACTGGCCGTCGCGGCTAAGAAAAATTGAGATGTCCATCAACTCGATGTCAACAATGCCTTCCTCCACAATGACCTTGAAGAATAGGTCCATATGCGCATTCCGCAGGGCTTTGCAAAAGAATGAAAGACTAGAGCATGCAGATTGAGAAAATCATTGTATGGATTATGACAAGCAGCGAGGAACTGGTATCACAACTTCGTAGAAGCATTGATTAGGGTAGGATTCCAACAATCAAGGGCATACCACTCTATGTTTGTGTACAAAAGGGAAGAAATTTTTGTCCTGGCTTTAATCTATGTGGGTGACGTTATATTGGCTAGAAATCATAAAAAGAGAATACAAGAAATGAAGCAGTATTTGGACACAAAGTTCAGCATCAAGGATTTGGGTACATTGAAATATTTCTTGGGCATAGAGGTGGCAATTAGATCGCCACAAGGCATTGTACTTAACCAGCATAAATACACGCTAGACATTTTGAAAGAATCAGGTATGCAAGCAGGCCGACCTAGCCAATTTACCATGGAGCAAAATGCCATATTGAGAGCTGATTGCGATAGGTCAAGTGTGGATGTTGCACAATACATAAGGCTTTTGGGACGACTACTATATTTGACGACAACAAGACCAGACATAACGTTCGCAGTCAATGTCTTAAGTCAATTCATGGCAGCACCAAAGCGTGCTCATATGGATGCTGCTAAACGAGTGCTACGATACCTCAAAGCAGTGCCGGGCCGGGACAAGGAATAATGATGACATTTGCAGGAGATTTAAGTCTTGAAGCATCTAGCGACACAAATTAGGGAGGCTCCCAAATGACTAGGAGGTCATACACAAGATATTTCATAGCATTGAGAGGTTCGCCAATTTCATGGAGAGCCAAGAAACAAATAGTGGTGGCAAAATCCTCAGCAGAGGCTGAGTACAGAGCAATGGCAATGGTGGTAAACGAGCTGCTGTGGCTTAGATGGCTGCTAGCCGAGTTGGAAGCTCCCCAAATTGGAGCAACAACTTTGTTTTGTGACAATCAAGCAGCTTTGGATATTGCCATAAACCCTGTATTTTATGAAAGAACAAAGCATTTCAAGATGGATTGTTATTTTGTTCGAGAAAGGGTGCAATACGGCGAGATAATGCCCAAAAAATTTTGGACGGGTGAGTAGATAGCATATTTGTTTACTAAGGCTTTAGGCAAGGACAGGTTCAAGTTGTTGATGTCCAAGTTAGGCATTGTGAACTTACATGTGCCAACTTAAGGGGGTGAAGGATTTGATCAAGCTAAAAGATAGGATAATGACCAAAGTTTTTTATTTACATCTGTATTTATCGATTTTATCTTCTTATTATCTTTATTATTATCCACAGCCACTAAACTTGTATATGCATTTGCATACGATGAATGAAAGTAGCGCAGCAGTGTGCATCCCTTCACACCCAAGACTCAATATTTTTCAATCTTTCTCGACCATCACACTGAAAAATAACCATTACTATTGGGTGACTTTACTTAATCTATAATGCCTGGTAATAATACTCTTCCTCCGCCTTTGTAAAATGATAATATTATTTTTACAAGTACCCAACCTGAATCTAGAATAATTTTTACGAAGGAGGTTTGTGTCATTACCAATAAGCATAATTTAATGATGATTTAGTTTCACCGGTTATAAACATGCTTCGTGGCCTGAACTGCCATGCAATTTGTAGGTAGGAGTCTCGATCGCTTTTGTTGATTATGGTACTAATTTTGCCAACAATGATATGATGTTGAGTCACACGAGTCACATGCTCATTCATTCAATTCTCTTTCACAATTAATAAGTTGAAGTGTCCACATAATTGACAAAAATTAATTAATCGGTTCCAAATTCTTACTTATTAATTTTAGTTTTTGGCTTAAGTTTAATTTGAATTTATTTATATTACTATTTTTAATATTTTTTAAAAAAATATATATTTAGAAACTAAAAGAATTATAGTTTTTAAATATAATTTTCTAACATTTTTTATCCAATAAAAATATGAATAAATTTAAGCTAAATTTAAGTGAAAAAATACTGAAATGAAATAAAGAATTTGGAACAGATATGGTAATACTCGATAGGTGGTGTTTAGGTCAAGAAAAAAAAACCTGTTGTGTGTTTGCAGAGATTTGAAACCTTTTGTAGTGTTTATTTATACATAGTGGTTATAGGATCGGAAAAACTAAACCATATATTATAAGGAACTAAAAAATACGCTTTTAACTTTTTTTTTTGGCAAAAAAGTAAGTACATTTATTAATTCTTTTTCCAAGCTAGACTAGGAAAAAAATTCATAAAACAATAGTTTGTTTCTAAAAAAGTATTTAATTTGATTAAAAAATTATTCTTTTGATTATTAGTTAAATAGTAATATTAGTTTCCAAGTATTGCTTATAAACAAAAAATAAGTAAAAAAAAATTAACGCATTTTTTTTATAATGTAAGAATATCAATGCATTAAGTCCCAATCAGTCTTGAACCATTACAAAATCAGACCCTGAATTATTGTAAATCTAATCTTTAACACTCTATGTTGGGTATTGATATGATATTTACTATTGTTATAATCAGTTTAGCTGGAGTGAGGTATTTTTTTATTTTTATTTTTGTTTCTTGAACGAGGTATTATTTCTTTTTTTTTTTAACTCAAAAAAATTTATATTATGATATAAAAATTACTCTTGAAAATTAGAGATAAAACTACCTATTTTTTGAAATCTAAAAGACTTTAAATCACAATTTACAATATTTGGTGACTTCGGTGAAACTTGGTTAAAACTTAAAAGCAGGATATATCTAAACTTTAGCCATTGAACTGCCTACTCCGAACCTAAGTTGCAGAAAGTATTTTAAAAATGGGAGTAGGAAACAAGAGCAAAAATAGAAAAACGTCACCTTTTAAAATTTAAATAAGTAAAAAAATTATAAAAGTGAAAGTGAGAGCAACAGTTGTGAGTGAAAGCATGAACGCGAAACCGAGAGCAGTGACTCAAAATGAAAGGGTTGTACGGCTTAGCTCCGAACTTTTTCTGTTTCGTTTTTTTTTTGGTTTAATATGAAGAGAAACAGAAATAAAAACAGATGTGTTTACAGCGTTGTCGTAGAGAGCGGGCGGAAACGAAGCGCACAGCGTGGAAGCGCACGTAACGGAAAACGGGGATTATTCTATTCCGACTCGGTTCCATCTGTTACTTTCAAAGTGGGAACCAAGCGAACTTTAAGTTGAAGAACTAACTTGGCACATTTTTCCCACGATAAATACGAACGAAACCGTAAAAGCGCCATATAGATTCACAACCGACGCGAAGCGAACCAAAATCCCTCCATCAACGATCTCTCTCCCCTTCTTCACTCTCTCCTCTTGCCCTTTCCTTTCCAACTCTTCGCCATGCCCACCCAATTCCCCTGGCCCCCCACCTCAATGCCCGACTCCGACGCCAAGGCCCTCCTCCGCCTCAGAGCTTCCGTCCAGTTTTACGACTGGGGTCGCCGCGGCTCCGACTCCACCGTCGCCACGCTCTTCGCTCGCAACTCCGGGGCCGAGATTGAGCCGGATAGACCCTACGCCGAGTTATGGATGGGGACACACGAATCCGGACCGAGCTTTCTGCTTGAGGACGGCGGAGCCGAGAATGGGTCTGTGTCGGTGTCGGTGGCGGAGGACAAACGCGTGACCCTCAAGGATTGGATTGAGAAGAATCCCAATGCGCTTGGGAGGAAAATTGTGGACAAGCGACTGGGGTCGCCGCTGCTCCGACTCCACCGTCGCCACGCTCTTCGCTCGCAACTCCGGGGCCGAGATTGAGCCGGATAGACCCTACGCCGAGTTATGGATGGGGACACACGAGTCCGGACCGAGCTTTCTGCTTGAGGACGGCGGAGCCGACAATGGGTCTGTGTCGGTGTCGGTGGCGGAGGACAAACGCGTGACCCTCAAGGATTGGATTGAGAAGAATCCCAATGCGCTTGGGAGGAAAATTGTGGACAAGTGGGGCGCTGATCTGCCTTTCTTGTTCAAGGTATTTCACTCCTCTGCGTCTTTATGACGGTTGCGTACAGTGATGATTAAACTTGTTTCGTTTCTGCTGTTTTCCTCTTCTCTGTCGCTATCGGTTCGTTCCCGCGGAGTCGGGGTGAAATGAAATTGGAGGGCAATTAACTGTTGTTATCCCGCCATCAATTCTTCTGCATGCTTCGAAAGAACTGTTTTTGTGGATGCTAGACTCTGCAGACAATACGATTTTGTCTATTTCAGTTGTTGCTTTTTGTTTGTATCTCTGTCTCGTCTGTTTGGGGGAAAGGTTTGGTTGATTATGTGGTGGTTTTGATCCTAATTCTTTACATTGATGCAGAAACTTTACTATTAATCACCATCATCACGACCGTGATCTAATTCTAGACCACAAGTTCTATTAGTTTGACTGTTGGTGATCTCATTGATAAATCATTGTAACCATTAAGTTGAGGAAGAAGATTGGACCCGGCAAGATTTCTGGATTATTCAAAAAATTTATTATTGCTTGGTGCAATGAAGTCCAAGCCTTTGAAATGCTGGGATGTTTACAACTACAGCTGCAAGAGTATCTGCTCCTGGTTGAACTTGAAGCAAGTTCCATAGCATTCTGAAAGTTAAATTAAAGCTGACGGGCTGTTGTAAATCTTGACTTTGTTTTGTTGCATTTGCTAGAATGTTGTTGCTTTCTATACTTCAAAACGAAACTTGGATAGTTGTTTGATCAATATGACTTGTTGAAATGGTAAGCATCATAGACTGCTGTGATTTTCTCGGGCTCTTAAACCCTTTGTGATTAACAGTTATTTTTGTTTCCCTCCAGTTGCTTTCAGTGGCAAAACCTCTTTCCATTCAGGCACATCCAGATAAAGAATTAGCAAGGACTCTCCACAAGTTGCAGCCAAATAACTATAAGGATGACAACCACAAACCTGAGATGGCTTTGGCCATAACAGAGTTTGAGGCTCTTTGTGGTTTTATCAGTATTGAGGTAATAATGTACTTAGAAATCCCTTTGAGAAATGGATGCTACTCTATATGTTTACTGAAGTTTTGGCGTCACTACCAGCTCTATAATAGTTCTGCACACCTTTGCAAAACTTTTTTCTAGGGAACTAGTAGCCCATAGGTTGACATCTTTTCCATATTCTCTCCTATTATAATTTACTTTGAAACTTATTTATGAATGTCATAACAAAACTTATTTATGCATATCATGACATAATAGGATGGGGAAAAAATCTTCCTTGATGAGTGAATCTGGGCTCTAATGGTCTTATGGACCGCCTTTGATGCTTGCATGTGCGCTATTTTTTTGTTAAAGTAGCACTTGTATAACTATTTATTAGAAGAAATCAGGATCCTTGTGAAGACAGTAAGCAATGTGGTTGCGTCAGAGGAAAAAGAAATGGAACACAGCTCATAACCCAATGAAGCTACTATGGGGTACCTTGTTTTTGTTGCCAGTCGCCCACTTTGAAACATTAATGATTGCATTTTTCTATTCCTTATGCACTCACCTTGCTTCTCTTGTATGACAAGATTTTATGATGCCTGGGTACTCATCTTCTCCTTTTTCATTCTGGTCAATGAGTACTCATCCGATTGACTTAAATATTTTCCATACAGGAGCTCAAGGATGTGCTTTATGACATTCCAGAGATTGTTGATCTGATTGGTAGGGTAGAGGCTAAACAATTCCTAAATATCAACAAACATGATGGATGTGAGAAAATAAAGTCTGCTCTGCGCTTAGTTTTTACTCAACTCATGTCAGCTAGCAAGGAGATGACTGCCAAAGCGATAACCAAGTTAAAAACTCGTCTGCACAGGGATAGCCAGGTGAGCAAAAACTTAGTATACAACTATTGTGGAAGCTTTACCACATCATTGGGCTGAATGTCATAAACCAACAAAAGGGTGATGTAAGTGCATCAAGACTATTCCTGTGGAGACGTTCGTTAAGTTTCTTAGTGTTTTTTCCACTGAAAGCTCATGTTTCATGTGACTGTAAAGTCATGTTGACCAGTTTGCTCAGTTGAAACTTTACTTCTGATTTATCCACATAAGCAGTGAGAGTTAGTGTTTGATGTTTCCTTTCAGCATAATTTTAATGAAATGATCCACTCTTTCTTCCATATTTAAGGTGTTTAATTCATTTAGAATTCGTTCAGCAGATATGTCAGCCATCCGGACTTGAAAACTCCATTCATCTTCTATTGAGTGCTTTAGCTTGGTCAAATGGTTGCTAATTTGTTCTTTATCCAGGTGAGGCATTTGACTGAGAAGGAACAGTTGGTTTTGCAATTAGAAAAGCAATATCCAGCTGATATTGGAGTCATATCAGCCTTCTTTTTAAATTATGTGAAGCTTAACCCGGGTGAGGCACTGTATCTGGGAGCAAATGAGCCACATGCATACCTGAGTGGTGAGTGTGTTGAATGCATGGCAACTTCTGACAATGTTGTTCGTGCTGGCCTCACTCCAAAGCATAGAGATGTCCAAACTCTGTGTTCAATGCTCACGTATAAACAGGTAATGTTACTTGATCCATTGTGAAGACAACATTATACTGATGTTATGTTTTTACTGTTTTTGTCAGGTCATGCTTTTTGTTACTGAAGTACTAGGGATATCTGTTTAGTAGAAAAAGAAAGGCAGGCATCATGTAGTACATGGCATTACTTGTTCTATTTTTCCAGTGTCTTGGTGGGGTTTTAAGTTTAGTTGAAATTGGGTTTCCCTACACTGATCAAGCCGCAAGACTTGCAAATGAGCTTTTTCGTTTAGGAAATATTTTCAAAATTTTAAACGATGAGTGCACTATATTTGGAGTTATATAGTGAAATCTTTTCTTGTTTTTAACTCATACAGCTTGATGTTAAGTTAAGCGTGAAGCAAATGAATTGGCAGAGACGTGTGTTTCAAACTTACAGTTCTTCCTCCTAACATGTCACTGTAATGGAGATGATTCTTGTCATCCAAAACCTCATTCTCTTGTGTGTTCTGGTTACAGGGACACCCCGAAATCCTAAGGGGATTTCCATTGAGTCCCTATATAACAAGATACCTCCCACCCTTTGATGAGTTTGAGGTGGACAGCTGCAGCCTGCCAAGGGGAGCATCAACTGTGTTCCCGGCTATTGCAGGTCCCTCCATTTTCCTCATACTGCGAGGCGAGGGAATGTTGCAGAGTGGATCCTCTAAAGATGTTGTAGCAGAAGGAGACGTGCTGTTTGCAGCTGCTGAGACACAGATAAGCATAAGCACATCTACAGAGCTGAAATTATACAGGGCAGGAGTGAACAGCAGGATCTTACACTCTTTATAAGTACTGGTGGTGGTGGAGTCGGAAGCACTCGCTTCTTGAGCCTTTTGGAGCAGTTTCAACTTTCAACCTATTCTTTCACCTTTTTTCCTATGTTATTTATTATCCAATTTGTAATTAGTTCGCCTTTTCTTTTTTCGTCTTAAATAAGTGTAGCATAGTTACCATAGTAGCGAGGGATTATTTATATATATCGTAAATAGGAAATTCGTTTATTTACTACTGAATAAAACTTATGATTTTATTTACCTTTCTCCTCAAAAAATAGAACTTATGATTATCTAACTCTAAACAGCGTTAGTTAACGAAAAACCTACTTGACAGCCTTTGACCAGTTCGAAATCAAGTTAGTTCGGTCCACGACTCTGTTTCAATTAGTTTTTAACCTTATAGAATATAGTCTTGTAAGTTTTATACAATTATTTGTACCACTAGAAATTTCCTATTATTTTGTAACAATAAATTAAATTTTCAATTTCACGAGTCGGGTGAAAGCTTTTAACCATAACCCGAAACCTAACATATAAGGTTGGGTCAAAGGAAAGAATAACAACCATTCGGGTCAACCCAAACCCAACTCTATCATAGGACACAGAAGTCGGGTTTGTTCGGGTTAAACCCAAAACAACCCGATTAACTCGAATCTGGACCCTAAACTAAAAAATCCATAATACATATACCTAGCTTAGCTCATTCCCTAATTTGCTTGTTGGGCCCATTACACCTAAGCCCAAGTGCCTCTGCCCTCTCTGGCCCCTCCTTGCTGCCTTTGCCCTCCGGCCCTCCCTAGCCCCGCCATTGCCCTCCCGTTATCCTCCCTCACCTTACCTGCTAGCATGGGATCATTGTCGTCGCTTGGTTCATTCTCTAGTTCGTTTGCTGGATGAGATCATTGTCCTCTAGTTTGTTCGTTGTTGCTATCGGTTGGTTCGTTCACCGCACAAGATTGTTGCTATTGCTGTCGCCTAGTCGCAATCTCCTTCTCAATACCTCTCGCCTGTAGTTCCGCCATCAGCCCTCTCGTCAGCCTCTGGTTTGCCATTCGTAGTTGTCTCTCAGTTCCCCGTCATTGTCCCTCGTCAGGAATGTTAGGTAAACCCAACTCTAATATTATATTTTCAGGTTAGGTGGGTTCGGGTTGAGCCAATAAATAGGATCATGTCAAGTTACATTTTTTGGATGAAAAAACTGCTTAAAAATTTCAAGTTCCAACCCAAATTAGAAATTTACAGTCCAATTCATGAGTATATTCAACTTGAGAATGCAACGGTTCAATGAGGGATATCAAGCAAAAAGGTTAACCGCTAAACATTTACTAATTAATAAACAAAGAGTGTGTTTCAAATTATAATGCTTTAACAAATCAGAGGAAAAATGGGGACAATTTGAATTAAAATAAGGGCAAAATACCTAGACCCTAGGATATACCATAATCTACACTTATATCATTCCTATATCAGATACTTATAATTGCCCTGAAAATTTAATTCCGTTAATGATCATTAAGACGGAAAAGACAAATTACTTTCTTTTATCCTCCGAACTTTCTCCCCTAAAAATTTTGCCCCACCAACTTCTCGATGTAACAATCTAAGGTCCCGTCTCTCTCCATCCCTCCGTTCTCGTCCCTGCTCTCCACCATTGTCACCGCCCACTAACCGAAATAATCTCCAAAAAAGTTTCTGAACAGAAACAGAGTCGACTTGATAGCTTCAATGGCTTCTCCAGATGCTTCTCCACCAGATATAATCGTTCCCAAACAACGAAAATGAGAAATACCAATTAAGCAAAATCGAAACAAATTCCTCCTCCGTCAAAATTGAAACAAATTCCTGAACATTCAAATTGCTGCCGCATCATCGCCCGATCGTCGTACCGATCTTCCTCGGCCCAGCATTGTCGCCTGATCTTCCTTGGCTCCCGCATCGTCGCTTCGTCGAAGAGCTCCAGAAGTGGCGAATCGCCTCCTGTTCTGGTCATCGGCTGTGGCTCCACAGGAGGAAACGATTCCACAACAATTTCTTCCCAAATTCATTTTCTATGCGGGAGATTCTGTTAATGAGAAGGAAATCACACTAACGCAAGCAATCACAATTCGGACAAAAAACCATGTCCAAGTCATGGCGAATGCTTGCGTTAGACCAAAATCACACTTTTGGGGTTTCTGGGCATCGGTTGAAGATGAATCATCTGTGCTCTACTCCACAGAATTCGATGTCGTTAGACCAGTCGAGGCCACCACTGAGATGGGCTTCACTGACTCTGAGGCTTTCCGTTTCTTCGTGGGTGACGAGGAACAAAGTTTTGGGCTAGCAGCGTGGGGGAAAGAAAAGGGTTTAGGATCTATGAACGATTGACGACCGAGTGGTTGGAGAAGCGTCAAAGGAGGGAGACGGAGGAAATCGGGCGAGGTAATGGAGGGACAAAGAGGCACAGGAATCGGAGAATTGGAGCAAGCAGACGGATGCATAAACATTCAAAGCTGTTGAAGAAGATTGAGTTTCTAAAGGGAGAATTGAATAGAGCAAGAAAGAGAGGGAAAGGAGAAGAGAACGAGGAGTGACTTGTATAATTACATTGATCCATAAGTTGGGGCAAAGATTCCAAGGGAGAAAGTTAGAAGCATAAAAATACGTATTTATTTTTTCTCTTATAACGTAAATTATGATATTAATTTTGTAAAAGGGTAAATGAAGGTATTTGAAAAACAGGGATGCAACTGAAGGTTTTCAGTTTTGCAATATCCAAGGGGTTGGCAATTTTCCCTTAAAACAAAAAAATTAGCTGCCAACCATAATATTTAATACGGAAATCTAACCATAATAGATGACAGACGCATTGAGCCCCATAACATCTAACACACGGGCGTGTCTGTCACCCAACATGTTACAATGGTCCTCTTTAATACACGCAGAAAAGACATCATCAATCAACAACAGTACATCCCATTACGTAAAATCAACTCTGTTACGTTCTCTAAGCATTTTGTTATTTGAAATTATCTACGTTCTCTTAATTGGTAATGTCTAATTATGAGACAAGTGATTGAGGGATGCGGCCCATCGTACTCGAGTACCGGTTTTCTCTGTAACACAAAAGCGACGAACGCATCACTATAACGCATAAAGAAACGTTATGAGAAGCTCTAGCTTTTAACGACGTGTACATTTCACAACACCATTACCGCTAACAACGCTTTTCCATGGATACCAAGATAGAGAATTCTACACAACCATCGATTGGCAAACAAAATGCAGCGCTCATACTCCCAATTTGATAGAAGAAAAAAAACCAAAACTGAAATTGTCTACATCAATTTGATTATCAATTCAACGACACAAAACCAACTTAAAAGTGTGGATCTCATCTTCAGGCCTCGGCCACAGGGTATTCAAAAACTACATCCTTCCCGGTTAGCTTCCTGTAAACCCCTGAAAATGTCTCCAGCTTGTACTCGGTATTGTTGCGCTCCTTGGGATCCAAGAAAACCTGTTAACAAGAGAATAAGAACATAGAGTAAGCCCCATGATTGGATAGCAATCAAACTATGGAAAATAATTTGTTCTTGTTTTCCAGGTTCACTGCAACTACCTTCATTATTTTTGATCCATCAATTCGGTATCTGATGCGCTTTCCCACAATCTCAGCAGGATGCACAATATCCTCAAGCATGGCCTCATGGACTGAAGTCAGTGTGCGAGAGCGGGGTCTCTGAGCAGCAGAACCCCTTTTAGGTGGGGGAAGAATCCTACGAGTGGCAACCAACACAACTTCCTACAACATATCATCAAAACACAAGCGAGAAAAAAATTATGAATTAGACAAATGATGGGGCCATCAAACGAAATAAATAATTGTACAACAGACTAAATTCCCATTTTAACAGCTCCTGTCATCTCCATCAACTGTATATCATTTGGGTGTGAATCACAAAAAACAAATCTGAACCAGAAAGTGATTCAGATTTTGTATAAAGATGTTGATGGATAAAGTATCATACCTTTCCACTGAATTTTTTCTCTAGCTCCCTTACAAGACGCAGATGAATTTTCCGAAATGCCTTCCTCAATCTGAAAGGAACATAGATGACAACTGCTTTGCGATTTCCAGAGATATCCATTTGGCTGGAAAATGGATCCATCAAAGATTAGTGCAGCTGCTAACGAACTAGGGATAAAGAACATATGAAAATTTTAAACAGGGAGCTACTGTGCTTACGTACATTGCTGAATTGATAAAGAGATCCTTCAAATCACTTTTCAGTTCAGAGCTGTTCTCCAAATCAAATAAAGCCTGCAATGGTATCATTCATTAGAATTTCATAACGCCCGGCACTAATAGGCATTGTATCCCTTCAATAGACATTGACCGACCTGTGCAACTGTTTCCTCAAACTCAGTAGGCGGGAGGTCCTTGTCCTTGTGGATTTTCATCGCAGCAGTATACATCTTGACGGCTCAGGATTATAGCTGAGGCTGACCAGAAGCATAAAAAGTTACTCATGAATCAACAAATAAGCAACATCAAACATGGAATACAAGAAAAATTACACTTGACATGTTCAGGCAGACTACTACTGATGACTTCACAAAACACTAATACATCGCAATCAAGTATCAACTATCAACAGAGTGAACCACCTGTAAGGAGTTGATGACCCAACACTTCTGCTATCATGGATAGTATACAATATATTGTATGGGAAGAAAGAGAGATGACTCATCCTAGAGACAGCCTAATAGAAGAAAATTATCACATTTACGGTAAAGATAAATCTCAGCTTTAACAAAATTGTTAAGAGTATTCCTCTTTTCATGGTAATTGCGACGATTAAATAACATAGTATGAACATTAGCATCACGAGGCAATCATATTAAACGAGACTTAACCCATTGACTACACTATCAATTAGAATCTCGTGGGTCTGTTCATACTTAGGACAATCTCATCCGCCATACAAAAAGACAACCATCAAATCGATTCTTGCTCTACATGTTAAATTCTGGCAGACACTACGTTGACAGAAGCATTAACTAGTCCCACTTCCCAAGGGACCAGAAAAGATCGAACCTATTACAGACCTAGCTCGGAAAAGCAAAGAAATTCGCTCGACATATAGAAGAAGCAAGGGAATAGCTGCCGACCCAGAACGGGAAGCCAAAAAGGAAAACAGAAGAAGCAGCTACTGCCCAATTGAAAAGTAACAAAAACTCATTTGTTATGGAAAGATATAAACATCCACATAGAACGACTAAGGAGAGATGGAAGCAAAGTGAAGACTGAGAAGCTATGGATCTTAAAGAAGGCTGACTGAAAATGGACAAGAAGGAACGTGGCTTACCAGGTGGAGAAGGAATGCCGATGCTGCTGCAGCTGCTGTCTCTCCCGCCGAAGATGAGAGATTTAGAGTTAGGGGAAACCAGGGCTTAAATAAGGAGGGGGCAACTTTAGGGTTCTGGCTTAACCCTTTTGACGGTTCAGATCTTTCTACTTCGTAAGCCTGTGTGGAATATGGATCGTTGATTGCGGGCTGATTCATATTATCACTATTTATTGTATCTCTATCGGGTGGAACTCTTATTATATAATTTTTTTTTCAGAAATCCTTGAGAAGAAATAATATCCGAATGTTTTTACTTACGTTTTTCCCTTAAGTCTATTTTTGCAGGAAATTAAAAAAAATACTTCTGAAATCTTTTATTTTTAATTTTGCATCTTTTTTCTGTCTAAAAAATAATGAAAGGTGACACTTTATTTAACAATAATTACTTGAATCTATTTCTTTATAAAATATTAATTTCTATGAATCTTCTCTTTACCTAGACTAAAAAGTGATTAATAAAAAAATTAGTTTTTAAAAATAATTGAAGAATAATTTTTTATGCTTCTTAAAATATATGATTTCAATTATATATATTTATTCTCTCTCGGTTGGAACTCTTGTTATATACAAACTTTTTTTAGAGATCTTTGAGAACAAGAAATATCTGAATGTGTGCACTCACGTTTTTCCTTAAGTCTGTATTTGCATGAAATTGATAAAAAAAACACTTATAAAATCTTTTTTTTTCCAAAGTAGTTATAGTTGTTTCATTAAAAATCACTCTAAATGGCTTGAGTCAAGCTGACACAGGTATAATGACCCACTCAACTCGACCTGATAAGTTTTTAGACAAAGATACAAAAGTATGGGCAAGGAAAGAATAAAAAGAAACTCGTATGTAACAGATGTCATGGATGAATCTAGACCATTAGCAATTGTGGGTCTTACAATCACAAACGGCTCAGATGAACCCATAGTCACAGACGGTACAGATCCATTCGTGACATTTGTCGCCTGTTACATAATTCAAACCCAATAAAAAAAAAACAAACTTACATGAGTCGAAACAATTAGCTAAAAAAATAATATTACTCCCTTCATACCATAAAAAATTATGCATTTTTCTTGACACAAATTAAGATGTATGTAGTTTATAATATTTTTTTCATTTTTACCCTTGAAACTAAAATTAAAAAAAATCCTTCTTGGATTATATGTAATAAGAATTTAAATGATGATTAAAGAAAGAAATTATCCCTTTTGAGGTTTTATGCAGTAAGAATTTGAATAAGATTAAAAAAAATTTAGCTTATATAGTGAAATTTTAAATAAGAGTAATAAGGCAAATTAGATGTTAAAAACTTTCAAAAAAAAAAAAAGAAACACTTTATCCTTTTTATGATGGAAAAAAAATATATATTCTATCCTTTTTAGGACAGAACTGCTTCATACGCATATGGAGAAGGTTTACTATATGGTTCAAGAAAATGGCAACGACAAACTTGAGAGTTAGATTGAACAACAATATTTCATCACCCACATGAGCATGTTTTAAGAAGACCTTTCCTTATAGTTAATGTCTCCAAATAGGTAATATCACTCACATATGGAAATAGTATGAGTGATAGCAATCAGAACAGTTGAAGAAGAATCCCTGGCAACCACGTCGATTCCTACTAAACCCAGAGAAGCAAAAATGCCAGCATGCACATTTATCGCGATGGTAGCAGCAGACAGAGGAGACTAACGTATAGGGCCATGAACCAAAGGTGTTGGATGGGCAGTATATAGAGAACAACCATCTATATATAACCATGAATGTATTTGACAAATGATGGAGGTTAAAGTATGGCAAATTCCATAAATAAAAAAAAAACACACCTATCGTGATTCCTCCATACATGTCATCCAATAGCAATGAAGCTATATAACTCATCCTCTCTTAAAGCTTCATGTGTTAAATGAAAAATATCTGAGATGTGAGGGACATTAATCTGAAGCATATGCAAATTGAATTAACAAAGCACTGACTAAGTGAAAAGATAGAAGAACAAATATGCTCAATTGATTCATTGGCCGAACCACAAAAGTGATAAAGTTGGTCATCAATGATATGATAAAGCTATAAGTCAACATGAGTCGATAACCAATTAGAGAGAGATCACTACCAAAATTTCTGTAACTTTGGCAGAAGTTTCAGATGCCAAATAATCACTATCCTGATTGATCTTAGGGTGTTGCACCTAGGTCAGAATGTAAAAGCACATGTTCTATGTGATATCTTGTGTGAGCAGTATAGACAACTTTAGACTCAGAACCCCAAGTCAAGATGTCAGAAACATGACTGGAATTGATGGGAATTTGAATGATATGGGAGACATCATTCGAATGAAAAATGAATGTCAACAAACCAAGATTCTAGCCAAATCTATCGGGTAGCAATAGGTTAGCCATAGTCCAATGCTCTATGTTAGGTGTGGGATTCGTGAGCAATGAAAAATCTGGTGCAGGAAAAACCCATCTATCATACCAAACACTTATTGATGTACCCTCCCTTACTCTCCACAAACCTCCAACACATAAAAGATTGCATCTTGCTACATTGGCTTGCCATACATAATACAAACCCAAGACATCAAAACTATAAGGTAAACATATGTCTGAATGATACCTACCCTTCATGACATGAAAGGCCCAAGAATCAAGGTGTTTGATTAAGCGCCAACTTTGACTGGCAAGAAGGGAAATAATGAAGGCCTCAAGATCAAGAAGCCCGCACCTTCCATTCATCTTAGAATCACATATGTCAGTCCAAGAACACCAATAGGTGGTTCATTGTTCATACTGATAATGACAAAAGAAACCTGCCAATTTTTTGGAATGCAAGTTTATTATTATTTGTCTTCAAAACAAAAAGACAACTCATCACAAAAGAAGGAATTACCTAAAGAAAGATTTTAATAAAACTTCTCATCCTGCCTATGAAAGTAATCTCACCTTCCATAATTTGAGTTTATACTGCACCTTGTTGCTCAAGTATTCAAAGTATCATATTCATTTAAATCCAATATAATGGAAATTCCCAAATACCTATCCTCCACCAATACCTCCTAAATCCATATCACATGTTTCAATCGTGCTTGCTACTTCTCAAAAATAGTAAAACTAAAGAAAATAGATAATTGTGATAAATTTAAAAGTTGGCCAAGGCTCTTTGATATTGCTCTAAAAGAGCTAAAGTAAGCCTTCCTTCATCATTAGTTGTAGCAGCAATAGAAATGAATCATCGTCGAACAAGAGGTGTGTGATGGGTGGACTTGTGACACTTATCAATACCCCATGTAAAGATCCCAAATCAGAAGCATGGTGGAAAAGAAAAGACAAGCCTTCGGCATATCTTTTTTGTCTAAAAAAAATTAAAGGTGATACTTTATTTAACTAATAATCATTTAAATCTATTTCTTTTCAAAATATTAATTTCTATGAATTTTTTCTTTACCTAGATTAAAAAATAATTAATAGAAAAACTTATTTATTGAAAAAAAAAACAATTTAAAAATAATTTTGAGCTTCTTAAAATATATAATTTCAATTATTTTAGATAAAAATAATAATATATAATTTCAATTATTTTAGATAAAAATAATCACTTACAAATTTTCTTTTTTTATACTCTCCAACAAATAAACCTTGACAACATGATATATTTAGGCAACAAAACCTGGCTCCCCAACTACAGAAGGTACAGTTTTGTTGAGGGAAGACAGAAAAAGCAAAAAAAAAAAAAAGGGCCAAGATGGACGGAACTAGGAAGAGTAAGAGATACATCACTATACATCGTCCAGATCTATGGAAGTTCCTTGAAATTTTGCTAGAATTAAACAGATGATAACTCTCCTCTTTGATGCAAGCATGCAAATAAAAAAAAAAAAAAAAACAATACAAAAAAAAATAAAACCCCCCCCCCCCGCCCCCCCCCCCCCCCCCCCCCCCCCCCCCCCCCCCCCCCCCCCCCCCCCCCCCCCCCCCCCCCCCCCTTTTTTTTCCCGGAGAACAACATCATATTATTTGTTGAAGAAAGAATATGCAAATGACTCCTACATGACGCAAAATGTGGACGGAAGACAGCTTTGTGGCTGGGCTGAGATGACCGGAGGCTGGGGGAAGGGATAACGTATTAGGACATTTGTTAATCAATGGCATCTTTTGAGAAATTATAAGAGAAGATGAGAGGTTTTGTAATATTCTCGTCAAGGTGTTTGAGTTAATTAACCAACTCCTGACATTTTGCAAAGTTCAAGGACTTGAATTAACTGAGTTGTGAACACTGGACTAGTGCGAGTTGGGATAGTTCAGGGACCATTTTATAATTAGGCCGAAAAAATAGCATTCAGGCAGTAGATGCAATAGCTTCCGATTATCATCACAAAAATTGCCCATGCCCGAAGCCTATCAGCGTAATTGAGTGAGCCATGACAATACAACGTCTGCACCTTTTTCCCATTGGCAATCCAACATCATGTCATGTGCAACACCTTCAACAAAGATCGGTGCCACTCCATAGAACCTTCCTGTTTCTTCAACTCCTTCACCATCCTGCATTCACATTCATTTCTCATTGTTCATTTACCAGCACAAGTATGAACCCGTAAACAAACCCGAGAGTGCATAAAAAGGATGCATGATTTCTCTCTGTCAATCACTGCACTGGAGAGTGTGTGTTTGATCAAAGAAATGGAATGTACCACAATGAAGTCGTCCCTGGTCCCCAATACGAGAACTTTGGTATGAGAGTTTGTGGTCTTTGGCACTGGGAGGGATGCGTTCAGCTTCCTCAGATCAAACAATGGCAATCTTGAGCTTTCTCTCATTAGCTTCTGATAACTGGAACAAAAAATTAAACACCAAATGGTAAGTGGTATCACAGCAAGTGAAGTCCACCATGCAACCAAAGAGTGGTTAGGCCATTTTCATGTGCAAAACTTTCACTTCCAAAGCGCATAAATACGTGGATGATGTATGGACACACTACTTTTTCTGTAATTCGTTCGCCTGTTTATCCCACATAAAGCATGTTTCACTGCATCAAGCCTAATATGCAAAAAAAATATTCACCGAAAACCATGTGACCTATAAAATGGATGAAATAAATAAATGCCCATGTTCATGAATAGCTGAGAAACTGACCGATGCACTAGATGATCCTCCATGTCCACATAGAAAAAGGTCTCCCTACAAAGAGGGAGTGAAGTTTGAAAAGCTTTAGCTGCCAAGCTACGTGTCACCTGCCCAAGGGTCTAATCAGTTGCCTCTAAGTTTAAGCATTCAAATATTCCTGACAAATATTCCTATTGGCAATTCGACATCATGTAGATCCTTGATAGAAGGCAATGATGGACACAAAAATGCAGATCCTTGTTATAATAGTAACCAAGGAGTATAAATATTCCACTAATGCATTACACAAACATGTCTCGTATAGCAAGTAGTTGATACTCTTCTTTGTCCATTTTCAAAGCTTGATAAAGAAGTGGCACCATTTGGGTGGCCGTCTGTGGGTGTGTGGGAGGTTGACCGCAGCAAGCGGAAGGTGGGAAGAGGGTTTCCATATATTAGATAGAAATTACCTTTAAAGCCGCAATAGGTTTGGTGAAGAGGTATCGCCACACAAGTCCACTGATCAAAAGAAGAAAGATTAACTCTGGCTCACAAAATATCAAGGGTGGAAACATGAGATGGCCTGGGAATTCACCTATTACCAGAAGGAGGTACAGAGCATACAAGGACTGCACCTCTGAGTTCAGGGAAGAAACTTTCCTTTCCTATAATAATTTTCAATCAGCAAAGTAGACAACTTTTAAAAGCAAATTTGTTTAAAAACATAAACCAATAATGTCTACCTTGTTTAATGTTTAAAAGATAGACTGAGAGACTTTCTAAGGCAGACTTTTGGATAGAATGCCAAGGCTTAACGAAAAGTGCAAACCAACTCTCACATTTAACTTGAGAAAACTAATATTTTCGTGGCCATGGCCACAGATACCTAATTATCTATTGTCACTTTCGGCTGAATAAGATACCTAATTATTGGTGACAATAGATGTTATCAAAAAGGAACTGAGATAACTACTAGCCACTGCAATGCTTCAAGGTTTGAAACACGAAACTGTTATAATCTGCATATGTATCAGAAAACTGGGATTTCATGCAGTTAAGAATACTTTTAATGAGAAAATTTTGCTCAGGTCATCTGTGCCAACTCAGTAGTCCTAGATAACAGTTCTCTTTCTGAGCCTAACAAAACATGGCACCTGCAGTAAACATATATATGGATCTCAAATAAATAAACGCTTACTTAAACACTGTCCATTTTGCATATTTGCAAGATAGAACTGAATGATAAGACCTCCAAATGAGTGGCCAAGCAAGACAGGTGGCATATTGAAGGTTTTCTGGATAAAGTCACCAATGTCACCAGCATGTGTCTACTGCATGATCGTGTAACAAACATGAAATCAGAGAGGCATTTTTTCCACCTTAACAATGAAATCTTCAAAAACCAAAAAGGGAAATATAAGTATCAGGATGAATTAAGAAAAACATCAATTAGGTTTTCATAACTGTTTTAGAGCTATGGAGGAAATTAACTCCAACTTCATCGAATGAAGACATGAAATTCACATAGCCTAACCCAGCTAGTCAGATTACGGCTTGATTGCTGATCTGAGGAGATAGGTTTTGATGTTAAAAGAGGGTAGTTTCTATATTGAGGGCAAATACCTGGAGAGAGCCAGCAACCATTCCCGATGGCACATCACTCTCGCCCTGCCAAATCATAGACAGTTCTGTATTAGCACACAAATTAAGAGTCTGTTGTATAATAACAATATCATACAGTGGAAGCCACAGGCAGACAGAGAAGAGAGAGAGAGAGAGAGACTAACCAACCTTGGTAAATTCATTAAATTACTCAAAAGTGTGTTATAGGCTAAAAGCTCTTCATCAGAACTGAAACGCATGCAGTGGACTTTACAGCAGCTTAGGTCAACTAGAAAGATCTTTAGTGATAATTTTGGTCTACAAACTTTGGGAAAACAGCCAGTTGACACTGGTTTGGTATCTCTTGGTACTTCATGACAAGGTTACCCCGAAACAGTTCATTGTACTGTAATGATAAATAACTGTTCTTAGTTTACTGCAACATATAAAATGAATGGAACTATAAAGCTTCATCGTGGAATAGTAGAATGATAGACATACCATTCAGCTCATTGGGGTTTTATATGAGAAAACTGTACTATTTTTTTCTTGGGAAAAGGCAGAGGAGGGGAAAAAAATTAATTTG
Source organism: Aquilaria sinensis (assembly GCA_005392925.1). Classification (NCBI taxonomy): domain Eukaryota; kingdom Viridiplantae; phylum Streptophyta; class Magnoliopsida; order Malvales; family Thymelaeaceae; genus Aquilaria; species Aquilaria sinensis. The sequence continues at coordinate 923,667 of SMDT01002724.1, forward strand.
AAAGAGAAGGGAAAACAGACACTGGTCTGGTATCTCCTGGTGCTTCATGACAAGGTTACACCAAAACAGTTCATTAGACTGTAATAATAAATAACTGTTCTCAGTTTGTTGCACCATATAAACGAATGGAACTATAAGCCTGCAATATAATTTTTTTCTTGGGAAAAAGCAGTGGAGAAAGAAAATTAATTTAAAAGAAAGTTAAAATTGATTTTGGTTCAAGTTAGAGACAGAATGGTAGAGGCAGGATAGCAGCAAATAGCACTTCTGTCGCTGAACTAAACCATGAGGACCAACCCCAACATTCAAGATGCCTGAGGACTCGCCTGCATATATGATAGATTCAGCTGATCCGATAAGCATATGCTGAGTCCTTATTATATCCAGCAATTGGCCTACAACTAAAGGTTTATCCTACTAGCTTATTGGTCCGTCAGTTTGTTTATGTATTTCCCAAAACTCACAACCGCAACAGGCAAAAAATCCAGTCTCTAACTCCGAACTAAACATCTCAAGATAGGAACAAATTAAACGAACAATGAAAACCAGCAACCAAAAAGTGGCAACAGTCACAAAATGCATAACATTGCACAAATACATAAGGATAAAGAGCTCAATCATCGGAGTCAAACAGCTTTAAGGCCATAATAACTCGAAACATGACTCTAAATCGAGCTTGGGACTAGCAAAATGTGAAGCTCCAAGGCAACAGAAGAACCATACAGAGGAGAACCAACCTGACCCAACAAACTAACGGCGTAGCAGTCAAAGCCAGAGGCAGAAAAGAAAGGCAGCCAATGCTCGGCCCAACACCAAGCGGCATGGTAGCTGCCATGGACAAAGACCAAGGGCGGATTTTGGTTATCTGGTTTCCTCTGCTTTTGACTCTTCTGCACAATTACCTCCATGTTAAGTCCAGAGGGCAGCTGATGGAAGATACGGCCTTGCCATTGCTTCAGCTCGTAACTAGGAATTTTCAACTGTGGTGCTCTGTTGAGAACAGCAACTGTGTTAATGGCCCTAAGCCTCTGAGGGAAGGCCGATCGCATGGATAGATGGGCAGCCATTGCTATGATGAACGGAGCTCACACAACTCACAGCTCCTTATCTCGCCTCCGGAACTTATTTATAAATATGAGTGTTAATTAGCAGATGAATTTAATTTCAGTCTATGCTTTGCTCGTGTCCTTTTATTCTTCGTAGGTTGAGGATGTAATGAGACTCTTCTAAAGCAGCCGATATCGATAATTCAAGGCTTAAATACTAAATTCACCATAAAAAAGTATCAAAAAGATCAAATTTACCATTAAAATTTTAAAGTATCAAATTTAATACTAAACTTTATTTTTAAAATCAAATTTACCACCACCATTATTTTTTCCGTTAAATCACAAGAAAAATCATAGTTTTTCCATGTTTTTTTACATTTGTCCTAATTTTGTATATCTAACGATCATGCTATCCTCTTCAACAAGTCCAACACCATGTTTGTTCAATTCTAAATATGGTTTGCCTGCTTTCTTTGAAGGCTTCCCTAGAGCCATTAATTGCACTGTAAGTTTCCTTCATTTCCGAAACTTATTTCTTGATAAGCTTAAATCTTAACAATTTTGGTCCTACTCTTACCGATGAACGTCTAATCCTAGAGCAGCCAATCTTAGCTAAAACAGCCAAAGGTTTAACTAAAATCTCACTAATTTTTCTTCGTCTTTCCCAAATCTAAACACTATCAACCAAAAATTATGAGAGAAAACACACATAGTTCCAGTTTGTGCAGTAACCTATAGTTCTAGTTTATTTTGTACCCATAATGTTAAATACTGTAGTATACCGCGCGGTATATTATTTACCGTGGATATGTGGTACGTGGTACAAATGTTTTCGCATTTTGTCATTTTACCGTGTGGTATTTTACGGTATATTGCATACCGCATATTTTTTGTATGCATTTTGTCAAAAAACTGTTGTATACAGCAAATACCACGTGATACATATCATGATATTTTATTTTTTTCGGTAATTTTTTTTCATTTTACATAAAAAAATATTATAAATATATAAAATATTAAAATATAAATAATACACATATCATAAAATAAACATTTACTTTCATTTTTTTGTTACTTTTCTTAATTAATATAAAAATTTAATGGATTGTAGCAGCTTGAAGATCCCTATGATATTGGACAATATCCCTCAATTAGATTTATAGTGTATGCTACCCCAACTGAATATCTTCTATCATATATATTTTATTTATATTTGACAAATTATGATGAAAAAAATTTGAATACATATAAAATGTGTTAAAATAAATTATTAAATAAATTATGTCATCTTAAAATAATATTCTAACTTTTATTTTTTTGTGAAAACAGTAACGGTATGTGATGCGGTATATCATGCGGTATACCTTAAAAATTCAGGTTGCAATACACCTAGCGGTAACAGTATTTAACACCTTAGTTGTACCTTAGAGAAAAGAATGAAATGATAGCATTTAGGAATATGCTTTGTGAGGGTATGGCGGTAGCTAGGTGCAACTGCTGGCAAGGGTGGTCTTTCATCTATTATAAAAGATGATATAATTATTAGATAGGCAAAGTTAAGGCACTAGTAGAAGAAACGTGAAAAATTAAGGACTAGAATTATTATTTTCACATTCAATTTGACGGTCACTTAACCGTGTAATGGTAAATTTGGTATTTTTTATAAGTTTAATGGTAAATTTAGTTTCGAAAATAAAGTTCAGTATGAGATTTGATACTTTTAAAAGTTTGATGGTAAATTTGACCTTGTCAACACTTTTTTATGGTAAATTTGGTATTTAAGCCATAATTCAACAATGATAACCCACATTACAACCTTACCTTACCACATTCAGTAAATCCGAGATTCCAATGAATATTTTACTTTTAGTCTACCTCGGCTCGCTCTGAATTATCAGTTCAGCAGTAACATAACCGGCCCTGTATAATTGCAAGTTTGGGTCTAGAGCTCTCCCAAGTTCAGCATGCCTCCTAAGTAGTTTTAGGTGCCAATCTAAACTAAAGCAGAGCCATTTGCGCTCTGAAGAATCCCTTTTTGTTTGATCTTGCACAGCGCAGACTGAACTTTCTTCAAACGAATTGAATTTAAAACGATTAATTTCTTTGCAATGCAACAGTAACATTGCGTCTCATTTTAGAGAATCTCGAGTTCCTGTATATATCCATCACTCATCATCAAGCGCAAAATCTCACAATGTAGTCAACTCATTTCCTTACGTCCGGTGGTTTCAGAAGTTTAAGGCTGTCAGTTGCAAAGTAAGTAGAATAATATTCATCCTTGCGGACAAACAAAAAGGTACAGCCAACAACGAACAGGAAAGATGCCCTTAGATGAATTCCAGGCCAGGATAAAGGAGGACAAATTTACAGTTGATAAAAATATCAAAGAGGCTTTGGTACCTGACTATCATCCAATTGCCTTTCATGTCTGATATTTGCGGCAATCGCCGCAACTGCCTTGGTGATAACATGAGCAACAATTCCAATGGGGCAACAGAACAGACACAGAGAAACTGAATGCCGAGTCTCTATTTGATTTTCCAGTCCATCAAGAAAAATCTGCCTGGAGTTAGGGCTCAGTTCAGAATGCATTCCTCACTCCGGAACTTGTAAATATTGTTGGAAATAAGAGAGACCAACCTTGCAGCAAAGAGATCTATGGCCAATAAATGAATCCATGCAGAAGCTAGTGTCATCTCACTAGAGAACATTTTTGCTATACCAGATAGCTGAAGACATCAATAAGCACAAGTCAAAATAATACCTGTTTCTGCTCTTGCCTCTCAGACAGAATCCCAATTAAATGAAACATTATCACCAAATGCTTGAACAAAGTACCTCTGGAAGCCAATATTTACCAGCAAACATCAGCCTGATTGTGTCAGGTGTCCAGGAGAGGTACAGTAGATATGCATACAGCAGGCCAAGTACAATATATGGGATGTTACTTCCCATGGTATTCTTAGTCTGCAATGCAAGTAATACAAACCATAAGGATAAATCATTTTCAATAGTATTGCCAAGCTGAAAATCATGGCGGAGAAAGCAATAATAGTATAGCGTCTAGTGCTCACACACAGCTAAAGATCTAGTAGCATTACAGAGTTTAAAAATGTTCATCAAGGAAATAATAATTGATGAATTTTGACGACACATGTCTTGAGGGGTTAGCACAGATTTATGACTTGAGGTAACCTTTTTTTCTTTTGCAAATAATCTGAGAAACAATTTGGTATGAGGAACTTTGTCCAACAGAGAAGTGACTCATGATATTCTCATTTGTAAGCCATTTGCATGACACAGGGTGATGGGAAACAAAAATCTTAGCAAGTCAATGAAGCATGCAATGGTGAGATATCCCTAGCAATCATGATATTCTTACCAGATTAGCTTTAGGAGCAAACACCATCACAGAATAGAACGGGAGTACTGCTGCAGTTCCCAAGGTAAATACACTTCTGGCCATCTGAGGAGCTGTGACCCCTGCAAAATATATAGGAAGCTGAAATGGACTACAAAATATGCAGCAACAAAATGATCCAGAGAAGGCTTTAGAGCGTATTATCAATAATTATTTTGCACTGCACAATAAAATATGTTCATAGCATTAAAGTAGGGGTGATTCCATGATTTGAGGCTAATAGATGAAGAACTTCAGTTGATATTTGGAAGAAAATCTCAGAGGGAGAGCACTTTTTGTTGTTTATGTAGGGTATCCAATAAAGCACTGTCCTCGGATCATAGTGGAATACAAGGAAAGAATTGGGAAGAAATACCTACCGAAAGATAGTAAAATAGCATAAAAGAGAAGAGCCGGTACGGCTGTACCCAATTGGATTTGAGATCACAAGTGCGCATTAGATAGGTAAAGAGAGCATTACACTTTGATAATTTTTCAATATCTGAAACATATGTTTTCTTCAAATGAGCAACAAGCTTTGGAGAATGCTAAATAATTTTGTGATAAAAAGGGTCTTACTGGACAAGCAGCAAAACAATTTTGGCTATAACGATCTTATCAAAACAAATGCTGCCAAAATCGTAGTCAAGAAAGGAATACTATATAAGGCAGAAACTTGCCAAGATATACAATAGACAAAGTAAATGATCCACCTTATTCATTCCTGATGTAGAACACAAGCATATACTATATCTACTTATGTCATGTGAAAATCAGCAAATTCCTATCGAAGAATTAAGACTATGCATGACCAGGTTGCTACAGAGGAAGCAGAGAAGATATGGAAAATTGATTATTGATTACAAGAAGCATTCACTCTGAAGCTTTTTTTGATTGTTGAAAGCTTAGGTCTACCAATAGCTGTTGATCTTCTAGCATAGCTACAGCCTCTCAGTAGTTTAGTCCCAGACCTCAATTGCTGGTCAAAGCATTTGGTAGTCATGCCTCTGGAGGCAGCAATGAATGTTTGGCTCCCTCTAACATCATCAAAAAGGCCTATAGGCTGCCAGAAAAGCAGTTAATATGAAAAGAAATTGCTCGATATCCATAAGAAAATAACGAGGCAATTATAAGAAACAGATGCAGGCTTTTTATATGTCAAGCCCATCCCACCATCCCGAGCAAAGAACTAAAAACCATGACGCAAACCTATCATAATGAGCCAAGCAATGGAAAAGAAGGAAGGTAACACGTTAATCAAAGAGACTCAAATGGTCATATGAGGTGGAGCTGATTGCTCAAAAGAGATTGAAGAACATCAGCTGCTATCAGCATCCGACATTCAAAAGGCCGAAGTGTAGAAAACAGAAGGGGAAATTCTAGAAGCAGAGGGGCCAAGCATACGCATTATGTGTCTAAGGGGCATTCAGTCGAACGGCTGTCCGTCACATCAAATATGGTGCATAAACAAAAAGTAACCAAGTCCACCCAGATGAATGATCAGTTCCGCAAAACAGCATGCTCGAATACTAGAAAGGAACTCGAAGACGAACAGACAGAAGAAATCAAAGTTACTGTCCGGAAAGATCCGAACCTTGAGCATTATGGGAGGATCAGAAGCAGAAAGAAAGAGTCATGTTGGAAGCAGAGCAGAAACAGCCTTGAACAGAAGCAATAATTGGGGGTGTTTCATGAGCTTTTACCGAATTCAAACAAAAAACAATTGGATATCTGGGGTGCGCTTCCCATGAAACTGAAGAGTCGAATGCAAGTCAATGAAGCCGAAGTCGTAAAGAGCGAAAAGTTGGGAGTTGGGTACAATCGAGTCGACAGAGCAGCAAAGAAAGGCTATTTGTTTAAAGAGGAAGGACCAATTTATTTAATTTTTATTATTAACATAAACACTCCCTCACTCACTTTATATATTTATATTAATATATATTAAAAAAAATCTTTAAAAATGATATTTAAAAACTATAGTTTTTTTAAAATTTTTATTTTTATATAAAATATTTATATTTTTATAATAAATTTTTTAAAAAATAAAATTATAAATTAATTACTATGAATAATGAAAGAATCAGTTTTTATAAAACGAAAAAAGTACTAATTAGTAAAAAATTCAACATTACCTACACTACACATCTTCTATTTTTTATTTTATTAATTTTTTTTTATAATTAATAAATTATTAAAAATTCTATCAACAATTACAAAAGCTATTGGCTATTGCTGTACGGGGTCTGTTGTTTATAATTATTCGGATGCCTCCGATGAGTCGGCCTTGCCCCACACCCAACGGGATGGATATACGACCCGAATACTACTAAACTTTTCTGCTGATCTCCATCCGGTTTCTGTTACGTGGGTGCTTGTCATTGGTTCAAGTGGATTACGTTTATGGTAGTATTTTTCTTATAGTATCGGTTTCTTTTTACAATATTAAAACATTTTTTATTTTTTTTCCTTTGTCGTGGAACAAGTTTTTGCCCTTTTTTATCTTTTAAGATTTGGACTAGATGGCCCAATCCGGCAGAATAAGGCAAGGGCACCCTACAAATATTTATATGCAACAGCCAACAAACGCAATTAATATGCCTCATATATAAAGAACTTCAATCTTATTTCGCTCTATGTACCAAAACAGGAAATTAGAGTACATAGTTCGCAACTGCTTGCAAGTGCAACGCAGAAAAATTATATATACTAAAACACCAAGGTTGATAGCGACACCTGGAACAATGCTACCTTCTTCTACATTATTATTATTATTATTATTATTTTGGTTAAGCCCAACCGTTCCTCTCTTATGTCAAAACATGTCCAAATTAGTAAATGGTAAAATTAGGCAATAGGTATTCATTGTATATGATAATGTCTTTCAGGCCTCAAACTTTCAAATCTGTTTTTTTTGTCACTCTATCCTAATAGTCCAAGTTTAAAAATGGCAAATTTACATAATATGTACTCTTTGTATATGATAATATCTTTTGATCCTCAAACTCTAAAATCATAAATATTTTTTTTTTTCACTCTATTCTGATAAATGCAAAAGATATTGTTAATGTTTTGTTTACGTTTTAAGCCCCTAAACTTGCATTAATTATAAGGAACCCATTTCATAACTCAATTCCAAAATAAATTGGTTGCCAATAATTTTGAAGCATTTCAAGTTTTCAAAATTTTTAAATTGATGATGATTTTGAATTCATAACTATTTTAACATATTTTTCAATATAAAAGTAATTAGTATGAAATTTTTGTCTTTATTGATTAATCCGCAATGAAGTGCGGGCCTACTACTAGTTCAATCACTAAGGAAAACTCCTAAGCAATAACCCAATAATACCAAGTGAAAGAACTTAAATAATCTAAGGCCTGAATTGCTCAACGCCATTATTTACCGCCGTTAAACCATATCGGATCCTTGTTACTCTGCTGGCTAAATTTTCGACTCAAAAGTCAAAAGAGGAGAGCTCCTTTCTAGCTTGAATTGAGTCTACTACGTTTCTCAAGCCATGAAATGATATCCGTGAAAACCCGAATGATCATATCATCTGGCTCACCCTCCAACAAAGAATGGCAAGCATCTTTGTAAAGAATGAATTGCTTGTCCGAACTGCTCGCTTTCTCATACAGGGCTTTGCTTACAGATGGATCAGTCACAGTGTCACACTCCCCGTGCAGGATTAGTATCGGAAGTGAAACCTGCAAGACAGCACCCAGCAGCATCAGTCAGCCGTTGTTAGTTACAATCTTATGGATCGGTGTGAGGTTGTCTCCCAGCCACTTTAACATTGGCTCAACATGAAAATCATCTTCCTAATGTTTTGCATATAGTTCTTTGCAGGTTCGGTATTAGCTCAGACAATAAAACTAGTTGAGTCCGTAACAGGTGGTAAAAGAGTCTCGGTTCTCAGATATTCTTGAAAATCGGGAAGGAAAAAAATGAGAAACAGTGAGGAAATATCATCATTTACCTTTTCCAAGTTTTTTTCAATCTCAGAAGTTGTGTTGAGCAACTCCAGAGCAGTCCACAAACGTGGCTTATCCCTGTAGGCGATGACATTATAGGCAGCCTGCATATGCACAAAGCTAAGAATAACGTTGCTACTTGTACAGGAAATATTGAGGGTGTAGAATAAATCAGGGATATGTTGCAGACAGGATAAAGGATTCAAACAAGAGCCAAATCCTTGAAAGAAAATCTACCCTGGTAACTCTAAAAAGATACAAAGAGTTGAAGACTAACCAATTCTCTTTTCCTTGGTTCCCTAAATGCTGCTTCTGCCAAATCCTTTTGGGGTACTAACTTGTGCTTTGGAAGAATATTGGCTACACCTATGAGAACTTTTGTCAAAATAGGCGGTGGAACCATGTCATCTGCAATCTACACAAACTTTCAGGCAATGGTTTTGAAGTTACAGAATCATAATATTGGAATGTACAAAACATACTTTGCACATTGGAGCAACAAGAATGGCACCACTCCATGCGTTTGGCTCTTTTAGATGCACCTTCAGGGCCACAGCTCCACCCATGGACTGCCCAAAGAGGAAACTTGGAAGACCATGGAAATCTGGGTTCTCTGCAACATAATTGATCCAACTAAATCTCAGTGATTTTTGTCATTTTGCTATTATAAAAGAACAATTAACCTAGGAGGGGTAATATACAGATCCAGGAGCCATAAAAGTTATCATCCAAGGCAGTTCTGATGAGATGATTATCTAGCACTCTACTTTTCCTCCCTAAACAAGAGAGCACACGCGGAATGACCCTCAGCTGTTCTCCTCAAACCCTCCAACTCTTAGTAATGCAGATAATATTCAATCCAAAGACATTTGACATTTGTACCAAACCTTGTTCCTAAGACTAGCAATGTACTCAACAACTGTCAAAGAGACACAATTAATAATTCATATGACGCTTAATCACTATCTCATAGTTTTAGCGAAACTGTTTGAAACAAATGACAAAATGAATGGTGTACGTACTAAAAAATATATAAATGGATACAATATTAGCGTACAGATAACTTCACACCTTTAACTTTGGAGTATTGCTCAATAACATCATCGACAAGTGTATCGAAGCTTTGGACATAACAATGAAGACCTTCAGACATACCAAACCCCGGATAATCCATTGCAAAAACCCCATATCCAGACGATGCCAGCTTCCTCGCAATTCCTGTTAAGTATTAACAATGCCATGATAATCAGGAACAATGGCTAGCAAGCAATTGCTCAAACCACATATCATGCTTCGCCTTTCCATTAGCTAGTAGCTACGTGCCTTCAAAGAAAAATGTGCATGTGTCTCCATATCCATGGCAATAGAAAACCATTGCCTTGGGGCTGCAGAACTCCGGAAGCCAACATTTTGTGAAAATCTCCAATCCTCTAGAACTCACCACGAATGACTGTGCCAACAGATATAAACCAATAAAATGGCCAGTTACAGATTTGGGTAAGCAAAAATATATCCACATCATTCAAAGAAAAGCGGGCCTGCATCAAGGCATAGAAGCTAGTCACACGAATCCTCCTCGAACGATCAAGAAAATGTGAATCGAAACTTTCACTGCTATTGAAGAATGCGGGAAAACAAGGTGATCAGCAAAGCTCTAACCTTTTGAATTGCGTACCCTGAATATGTTACATTAAACAGCAGCCAAGATCATAGCATAATAACTCTAATAACTATCTACCTTAACCGAGCTTTGACTCTAACTAAGGTCAATTGCAAAACAGCAAGGTTAAAGTTAGAGGAAAATCAGGTCAAACATATATCAACCCTGTTCCAAAAACAGACATCAGCTAACAGAAACTAAACTCTGCATATGCTTGATCAAATAAATCAAACATATGGTCACTGAGAAGGCGCATCAGCTCAGTCTTACCTCTTCAATTTTCAACCCATCTGAAGGCATCTGCGAGACAGTTAAAAAGTAAATGTAAGTAAACTTTTATTCACTAAACTCCCAAAAAAAAAAAGAAAAAGAAAAAATAAAATCTAATTCCTTTGTTCTAACTCTTGTGTGTACAAGTTTATTTCAATTGAATTATTCGCGAGGAAAGCGAATCAAAACATTACTAGAAGATTAATCACCTTAAACAAAATATGGTCAATCCGAAGCTGAATGTCCTTGAAGGCTTCACGAGCTTTCCTCCTCGCCGGAGCCTCGTCCATGTTAGCCTCCCGAATCCTCTGCAACTCGTGGCCCACACCTTGCAGCCTCACCGGTGGCGCCATTACTCTTCTTCTCTCTCCTCTTCCCTTGAGCACGGGCCCTAAATATGGAAAATTCTGAACGATTTCAAACACCCATATATTCCGTCTGGTGGAATAATACGGACAGTTCTGGCCACTGATAAAAGAAAGGAAAAAAAGGCGGTCCAAAGGTGAGAACCATAGAAAAGTCGACTTCTGTAGAGCCTTCCGAGTTTCAAAGCCATGCGTTTTCTTCTAAAATATTTATGTATTAAAAAACAATACTAATTGGACAGGGCATTTTAATTAGTACTGCAGACGTATTTTCAAAGCGAAATCTCTGCGGAAAGTAGATAAATCGACACGGATTAAAGGATATTTATTTTGATTGGGGAGGTGATGCTTGCTGGTGAGAATGAGATCTGAGCTAAATTAAGCCAGCCAGAACAACGGGGACGCGCGATTTTGGTGCAGGCCGGGACCGGAAGATTTTTTAAAAAAAATTAGAGCCAATTCGTTTTAATTTAAATTAATTAATTAATTTTTATTTTTATACTTTTTTACTTAAAATTAATTTTATTCGAAAATTAATGTTATATAAATACAATAACCCATATCAAAGTAAATTTTTATGATATTGTTAAATTTTTTATAAATTTTTATTTTTTAAAACTTTAAACTAGAAAAATTTATAAAAATTTAGTAAGATTACAAAAAAATGTATTTTCAAATAAATTATTACAACAGCATAATATTATCTTTTAATTAAAATTAATTTTAAATAAAAAAGACATAAAACTGAAAATAAATCATTTTATGATCAATTGATTTAAGTTAAAATAATTGAGTGTTAATTTTTATTTTATGTTCTTTACTACCACTTTCATTCTCATTTTACAATATTTATACTTATTTAAATTTATAAAAAAAAAAAACAGTTTTTCGCTCTTAGACACTTTATGTGACTCAAGGTTCTGATAATCACTAATAGAAGTGTTTTTTATTTGTCTATTTAAACAAATTCTATGAAGCAGATTCGTGCCAAAAACAAACAAGTGGAAGTTGTCTCTTATGTACACGTCAGCAGTTTGCGCTACAGATTCGCTTGTCCCATTGGATGGTCGATATGGCGCGGGTGGGAGTTGGGATGATTGAAGGGGAAATTTCACGCAGCAATAAAAGCATAAAGAGAAATTCTCTCTCTCTTTTTTTTTTTTTTTTTTGGCTAAACAGTATTAGCTGCCTTTTTTATCTGGAAAACTTTCCAAACATTTCATATTAATTCCCAACATATGGAATCTGTTAACCTAAAGTGATTGTCCCAAATTTCATTTAAATTTTAAGTTGCCTAGTAATTTTTTTAATAATGAATGAATAGTTTTAATTATCAATTTTCTTTCGCTGTGGAGAAATTAAAGTTTTATGTATGTCTCTAATAAAACTGCAACTTCCGTGTACTTTAATACGTTCCATCCATGGATACTAAAATGAAATGACTTAAAAAATGTTAGGAGTCAAAGAAAATATATTAAAATTACAAATTTACCACTCAAACTTACCAAATATGCATACTTTTCACTAGTATTTTCATTAGCCTAATTTTCATACTAAACTACATAATGAAATGCAATTTTACCATCAATATTTTTGTTAAATAGAAATTGGAGATTTCTTCTTTCTAAATAGGGAGAATATTCCATTACAAAAACAAATATTTCCAGTTCTTCATTACCACAACTCAAGTTTGGGTTGGGCCATCATCATTGCTTCTCTTTTACATTCTCTTGTCACTCCACAATTGTAAACCTACTATTATGGCTTTCCTCCTCGAGATGGTTGATAGATATTGTGAAAACCCCCCCCCCCCCCCCCCCCCCCCCCCCCCGCGCTATAGCATTAATTAAGGTCAAGTTTGGCTAGGATTAATAGCCGATTAATGGGTCAATTGAAATGGTCTAGTCAACAAGGGGTCATGACATGGCTTGGGAAAGGATCTATTGTTGGCCAAAATTATCTGTTTTGCCATTGGCCTATAGTTTGTCGTTTACCTCCTATCTTTCTCATGACACTTTACTCTTTGCCTAAAATGGATTTGAGAATCAAAATGGTGGGACAAATATGTCCTAAATCAACATTTGCCCGAGAATATTAAATTTAATAAAAATTGACATAATTGATGAAGAGAAAAATCTAGATGAAGATTTCCTGGATATCATGCTCAATCAATTTTATCAAAAAGAAAATTTCATAGATAACGAAATACCTATCTTCATAATGAAAGAAAGAATTCTAAAGTCTGCTCAAAAGCAACTGAAGAATCAAGAAAGCCTCAAATTCTCATCCAATAAGAACAACTTAATAGGATCCCAATAAATGCATCTCTAATTCAGTGCCTTTACTTTTTATGTGAAAACAACAAGTGTCGGCAGAAACTAACAAGGACAAAAAACAACTAGCAGTTTATCAGCTGCCAAGAATTATAGCCTCCACCAGCTAAATTTATTGGTGTACTAGCCGACCATTAACCAGTGGTCCTAGATTCTCTTGCTCTCTGATTGAAGAAGTTTTGCTAGCTTTATCCCTAAAACTTAGAAATTCTGTTTATTTAAGGGATCCTCCATCTAAAGTTTGAGCATTCAAAAAATTTTATCTCTCTCTTGAAGCTCATGTTTTGGACACCTTTACTATTTCCTCCAGAATTTGTATTTTATTACTTAGTGTTTGACTAGTGTGCTTGTACTTGTATCATAGTGATGTCAATCTTGTTAAAGCTCAGTCTTCTACTTCAACAATTCAAATTTACAGTCATTCTACTGTTCTTCATCTTTGTGTGGTAGACTAGTTTTCTTTAGTTATCTATAAGTTTGTATTTCAAGTTAATAAATTATATGTGAGCAATTTCTACTTTACATTTGTGCATAATCTATATTCTGTTTAAATGTTTATACTACTTGGGCATTTTGATATCAAAGCCATGATAGTATGCATTTTTAAACTATAAATCCTTCTTTGTAAAATACAAGAAAACTAAAAGCCCAAGCTTAGAATTAAGGTTAGGTGCACGCAAGTCTAATTCTTACCCGAAAGGATCCTATCAACTACTATTTCATAGTGATTCATCACACGCGCACACTCTCTGACTGACTCCAAAACTTTTAGCTACACAATAAAGAACGTGGTTTCCTCCACAAATTGGAAATTGAACAATCAACAACAATATTAGATGAATAATATTTGTAAAGGAAATTAGTGTGTGACTATCAGTTATATATTATCAAATTTTCTCTTGTAATATCACTTGTTCGAATTTAATGATGTGTGATATGTCTACTACCATGATAAATAATCACATTAATCGCATTATAATGGCCCTTTTTTTTTAGAATTATAATGGTCCTCTTGTAAAGATATTATTATTCTTATTATTATCATCATCATAAATGTTTTATAAATATATAGAGAAATATAATCATGTTAGCTTGTAAATGAAATGAAATTATTGGCATACTTCTCATGATCCATAGGACATCTAGAGGTGTTTAGTGGGCCTATCCAGTCTGGCCCAGTTAAGCCTAACCTAGGTTTGGACCTGGGCTAGACTTTTTTTGTTTAAAAAATAAAATCTATTTAATTAGTTTTGCATTATTATTTCTTTTTAAAAAGGGAAACATCACAACTAGACTAAACTTTATTAATTAAAAAGCCAAATGACACTTACAAAAACTAAAACATGTAATGCATGAGAAAATGATGAAACGTTCCAATAATTACCTTATAAAAATAATAGTAATCCTCATTGGATAGGGTTTAATAAGAGTAGAATTGGGTCAATCATGGTTGTACCAACATACCTCTTTAAATGGCAATTACATTCGTTTATCAAATTTTTTCTATTTTCCCATAACTAAAACTTGTTCAATCACAACGATTGATTATATGCATACAGGTGCTCTCATTTTCCCCCAAAGTTTGCATATTTTGGACCTTGCATCATTCTCAAAGTGAAATATGAATTTCGGTCACGCCCAAGGTGGTCTTCTCTCGAATTTTGCAACTTGGATATGGATGCCTTTATCAACTGAATAAGCTTTTCTTACTAAAAAAAAAAACTCAATTCCAATGCTGTGAGATAAGGAGTTCACTAGACCTTTGCCCTTTTCCTTTTTTCTTGATGTCATTAGTGAGAGAGTAATAGTATAGATAAAAAAAGAAATTTAGAAGAAAAATTATAGATATTAATGTGAGAAAATATAGGAAATGAGAGTCTCTATGTATAAGATATGTCCTTTTTTTTTTTACCAAAAGACCATTAAAAACTAGTTGTTATAGTGGATAAAATGGTAATTTAATATCAAAAAGTAAGTTAGAAATGTTAGGGACCTTGAAGTAGAAAGGTTTGATAGAATTTGAAATATGGTATTCAAGTTGACCCGACCAAGTCAGGGCCAGCTGTGCCTAGGCTCCATTATAGACTGAGCCGAGCCAAGCCCACTCAACACCCACTTATCCCTTAGGCCCATACCACCCACCTTCATCGGTGCCTTTTCCCTGACTAAGCTGAGCCTAGGCTTAATTGGGCTAGGCAGGTTTGACGACCTAACCGAGCTCACCGAAAACTCAGAGGACATCGTGACATATTTGATATTTTTTAATTAATTTTTACCGTGCGAGTGGGGATACGAATCCGGATCCCATCTCGGGCCGAGATTTGTCAACCGAATTGGGTTGGCGGGATGGAAGAAGTTGTTTTTCGAGCAAGTCACGTTGTGCACGTGGGGAAGATAATTGGAGGGCAGGGCGGAGGGATATGATATTCTGTCATGCGATGAGGGGCACTAGTAAGTAGGGGATTGCTGGGCCTGGGCTGGCACGCGTCATTGTTCGGATCCGTAACTCACGCGACGTGACCGGCTCGTGAACAACCAGCGCTTCTCGCTGTACTATGTTTTCTATTTCCTGCCTGCAGTAGTGTAACAATCTTATTCAATTCATGGCTGCGATTGTTCGTGGTTGGGCTTTTCTTTTTGAATTTTCCATATCAAATTACATCAAAATTAATCGCCTCGTTGAAAGTCAAACTCTGTTACGTGGAGGCCAGCTTTTCCATCTTCCACCCCACCTCCACGTCGGCTTGGATTTGACTCTGCCACTAATCTACTTCTTTTGTTACGCTACTTTTTCTTATAAAATGAAAAATAAAAAAAACAAACTAGGAGGATCGAAATGTTACCCAAGTTAAAATAATTTTAACATTATGTAGATGTAATAATTTATTTAAAATATAATTTTTATAATTATTTATTTTTTAATATTTATAAAAAATTTATAAAAATTTAGTAACATCAAGAAATTTACTTTCAAATAGATTATTATATCTACATAATATTAGCTTTAAGATGAAATTGGTTCTTGACAAAAAAAATATATAAATAAACATAAGTCATTTTGAATTAAATTAACTTAAGTTAAAATGAATTGGTTTTAACACATGTTATAGTGATACTTTTGATGCTTAGTGATTGGGATAAATATGAGTTGAATTGGTTCAGTTTTTTTAATGAATTTGAATTAGGTTGAGTTGGTTTGGTTTTCTAATAAAATCGAATCATGTTAAAATGTTGTTGGTTTTAAGAAAAATCCTACTCAATTTGAGAATCGAAAGCTGAATAAAAGCATAATCATTGATATGATTTTTTTTAGTTCTAGTTTTCGAGTTTTTTTGTTCCTATCATATAGATATAACAATTAATAATTTTGTAATCCAATAAATTTGTATCTACAACTACTTTAAGAAAATTTGGACATAATTTACAACTTAATCCATATTTAAATATTCTTAGTATATAAGCAATTTAGTAATATTGTAATTTTTAATGTACATGTTTAAATATAAATGTTCATACATAAATATATGAACAGTTTAATAATATAACAAATTTCATTATATATTTATGCATATAGCTTGGATTCAATTCTACAATGAGTTGGTCCTATATAGAGCCAGAACTAATTCAAAAACTGATTGTTTTCTCAGGTATGAAACAAATTTGCAAATCATTATTTATTTTTACTCAAGCTAGCCTAACTCAACCTAATCCAATAGAAATGATATGGGTTAGGATAAAAATTTACTTAACTTAAAGTTGTTAAGATCGGGATCGTACCCAGGATCATTTTTTGTTGTGTATGATTGGAATCATAAGATCGAATCGTATATCGTAAAATTCTACCAAAAGCTTAAAATTTCTTGTCTAAATAATATAATTTATGTAAAATATTAATTATATTAGAAACTCAAGTAAAATTTAAGTGTCATAGCAATTATACAACATAATTATTGATACAACACAAGTACAATTCAAATTTTAATAGAGTATACATCAACATAATTAATAAATTAATCAATACAAGTTTGAAAGAAATTCATGAACAAACACATTATTGACAAATAAAAAAGATTACAATGTCTATAATTTAAATATTTAGTAATTGACTTCCAATAAATTTAAAATGTGTAATAATTTTCTTATAATAAGTAAATAGTTTAAAATTAGTATTTTTTTTCTTCCTAAATGAAATAATTTCAATTTACAGAGAGGAAAAACTGATAATTTGAATGTTCATTACTTGTAAAAATATTATTATATATATTAAATTTACAATAAGACAATTACCGAATAATTTAAATTATGCTTTAAACAGTTGTTATTAGACAATTACCATGAGTTAACAAATTTCGTTCAATTGAGGACCAAGATAAAATGTTTTTACTGGATTTAGAACCAAAATATGACATTTTTAATAAGTTTAGGATCTAAATAAAGTATTTAATAAATTACAGATGAAAACAAAAAGGAAATTAAATGTTATGGATCATCCATACAATTTATCGCCAACAAAAATTAATATCAGATAGGATCAGTAGGAAATTTTCTATCAATCCTAATCACGATCCTACTATAATCATACAATACCTTTGATCTTACAATACTTTGACTAGACTTTCGATGTTAGGATCGGAGAATCGTGCAATCCTACGGTTAGCTCAAAATTGAGATTTTAACAACTTTGACTTAACCCATGCTCAGGCCTAATGACAAAAGTAACCGAACTAAATTATTTTGACAAAAGTAATCGAACTGAATTATTTTGAAGTGGAAGTTTCACATTTTTATAATTTGATGTTTTCTTCTTCCCCTTTTTATGATAAAATTAGTTTTCTCGATTTACTTGGTACCGCAACAACAACAAAAGAATTTTAGTGAAATAAATCTCAAAGTTGTTGTCCGAGACCTATGGCACTCAGTCGTACTCCCCTTTGAATTATTAAACATACAGAAAAGACAATCGCCAATGATCTCAAATTTCTTAGTAATATGTAAAAGAGTGTCGTTTTAATAAAATGTTAAATTTTGGGGCTTTCCTTTCCGGTATCTTTCATGGGAACGCTAGTATTATTCCTAGTCAAAGTCAATTGCCGCCTTTCCTCGCCTTTCAATCGCCTCTATTAATCGTAAACTGCAATAAACAAGAAAAGGGAAAGATTTAGGTGAGATTTTATTTTATTTTAGTTTTTTATATTCAGAATATTAACAAGAGATAAAAAGTGAAAATCAACTTAACTCAAAATTATTTATTTTTATTTTTACATTTCTTTTACTAAGAACCAATTTCATTTGAAAACTAATATTAAGCATATGTAATAAATTCATTTAAAAATAAATTTTTATAATTTTATTAAATTTTTGTAAATTTTTCATTTTTAATACCTAAAAAATAAAAACTCAGAAAAATTTAATAAGATTGTAAAAAATTATATTTTAAATTGATTGGTGCACCTATATAATATTGACTTTCAAATAAAATTAATTTCGGGCAAAAAATATATAAAAATAAAAATAATTCATTTTAGATTAAGTTAACTTAGTTGAAATTCTTCATAGCTTGTAAAAATTTGTTATTGCCATTGGTTGGTCTAACACATGCATAGCCCGATTTGACTATTGGAGCACTAGGAAAAATCAATACTTGAGATAAATGCATCTTGCAAAGGTACTCCGTGTCTCTTCATAAATAATTAATTATCCTCTAGCATACCATTTTGCTTTCAATAAATTTAGACATCTTTCCAAATTTTTATTTAGTTACCAAGCACCCAATATTTAGCCAAGGCATTGGCTAGAAGCCTTTGTAAAAATGTCATTTTAAATAATTGGGTATGCATCCTTTAGAGCTTTGACTGATTTAAAAGAGCAATTGGCAAAATTATTTGAGCACATTCCCATTGCTTGTACATAGTTGGTTGTTGATGTTTTAAATGACTGAATTATGCAGCTTCCTTTCCCAAGATTTTGAATTGGATGGGTAAGATCCTTATATTAATCTAAATATTTCTTCAAAAGGCTAGTTATTGAGGAGACAACCATTGACTGTTAATTTTTATGTAGCTGAGCACCTGAACATCTATCAGAAGTCTTTGATGCTAAGGGTTCACAAGATTTTTACCAATCATTCAATTCTTCTCAAGATGAAAACTCAACCAATGATCACAATCATCTGAAGTTGGCACACAATGTCTCAACTCACTAGCTTGCAGACTTGAAGATGTGTTAATGAAGTCCAAGATTTATGCAACAATTAAACATTGCTTATAGGAAAGAATATCGTATTATGGCTTATTGTAAAACACATCAATATATTGTTTGAGGGATTGATTCTTATGCTTCAATTCTTTCAACTTCATTTGTAATGCTCTAACTTAACTAAAATGTTATTCTTTATATATGCTCAACTTTGCAAGGTATTTATGTATTGGCTTTCCAACTTTTTAATGGTATAGCGTTTTCCTTATTGACTTACTGATTATGTCAAATCTTCTCCAAACGGGAATTTAACTTAGAGATATTGGTTTCAAGTTGTGCCAATCTTTGAGTTATCAACTTAGTTTACAATTAAGTGCAAAGATTGAGGAAAATCTTTCCTCGTGACGTTAAAAAAAATGTCTTTAAAACATGGCAAAATAGTTAAGGGGCTTGAATTACTAGCATGTATTTGCTATTGTTGTTGTCATGGAATTAAATACTGTGGTATATTGTATATAGGGAGTAAGCAGTATGTGATATGAATATTTTCACACATTGTCATTTTATTGCACGGTATACCGCGGTATTTTGCATACCGCTCACTTTTTGTGTATATTTTGTCCAAAAAATATGATATATTGTAAATACTATGAGATATATACCATAGTATTTTATTCTTCATGGATATATGTGAGATATTTTTTAGTCATTTTACATCAAAATATCATAAATATATATAATATTAAAATATAATTAATACACATCATAAAATAAATATTTACTTTTATTTTTTTGGTTACTTTTCTTAGTTAACATAAAAATTTAATAGTTACTTTAAGCCACCTAGGAACTCAACATGATATTAGAAAATGTATTGTTATTATTAAAATATTATTTTTTTCTCTTATATCAATAAATTATTTCTTTTTTAGTATTATTTATTTTACTCTATATATAACATTTTTTATATTTTGTATTAAAAAATATTTTCTATCATATATATTTTATTTATATTTGAAAAATTATGATGAGAAAAATTAAAATACATATAAAATATGTAAAAAAAATTATTGAATTTATATCATCTTAAAATAATATTCTATCATTTATTCTTTTATGAAAACGGTAACAGTATGCTACGTGATATACCATATGGTATACCTTAAAAATTTAAGGTGTAGTATATGTAACAATAATAGTATTTAACACCTTGGTTGTTGTTATACTTTTAGGCACTCTTCTTGAAAGTAACACAATTCAACCATAAACTATTCCTTATCATCAAGTTATTGAAAGAATGTGTAAAGCTATTGATAGCATTCCCCAGACAAAAACTTCTTATGTGAAAGCTGATTATAAAACTCATCACTCTTTTGGTAGGATTGAGGTTAAAAGGCTTTTATTCCCCCTTTTGGTAAATGTTTTTGAGTGAGAGGAACTGACATTTGCCATAATGATCTGATGCATGCTTTCTAATACTGACAATTACTACAAGCCTCTAGCTACTTGTAGTATTTCTAGTTGTAAATATTCTTCATCCTCATACTTTGTGAGAAAATAATTACTAAAGAAAAGTGTTAAAGATAATCAGATTTATATTAACATTTTGGGAAAATTACAAAATCCTTATTGTGGTTTGGTCTAACTTACACATTGCCTCATCTATTTTCAAAAACTTATACTTTACCATTTGTTTTCCTTACAGTGTTTAACAACAACTCTTAAAACCATAATTTAAACTGTTTGATAATCATGTTGTAGTGAAAATTTTAAACCCACTATTCCGCAAGTGCACGGTAGTTTTGTAGATGGGTGAGTGGATATCGTTCCCACGAAGATTGATGAAATTGAATGCCAAATACCACTACTCAAGTTAAACTTTAGCTAAACAATCAAAGTTGGATGACAATATAGGCAACTTAAACAAGTGACTAACCTTAGCTAAATGGAATCCTATTAACCTAGAATGCAAGTATGCAATGTAAAAATTGTAGTTTTTATCAAATCATGAAAGAACACTTCCTATGGGTTCACTACTTGTCTTGATTTGTTGGTGAACTTAGGTGAGTGGGTTAATTTCCAATGTATGTTGATAAAGTTATTCAACTAAATTCTTACTTTTCCAAGTGAAAGAATTAATCTCTCTATTCTAAACTTAATAAGGATTTCCATCCGATTACAAGCTTAGAAAGAGGCATTAGAGCTCAATTTACCTTTACCTAATGACTTAGACTAATTTTCCAACAAGTCCATAGCCATTAAATTCTTCTCCTAGGTCCAATTACTTCTAATCTTTTCCAAGAGTTTAGAGGCAATTTATAGTGCAACCAATTGTGGCCATCAACTAGCTAACACAACATTAAGCTCAAGAGAAGAATAAACATACATTTAGTAGAAAACTAACATCACATAACCATGAATTCATCCAACATAATCAATCCAAGTAGCTACATCCATAGAAAGTGCAAAAGAAGACTACTCCATAACTAAATAAAACATAATCATGAAAGTAAACATAATAACATCCATGAGAAACTACAAGGAAGATGAAAGAATAAACCCAAGATGGCTAGAAGATCTTGAATCCAAAGTCTCCAAGCTAGTCTCCTTGAGCACTCCAAGCAATCTCCAAGCTAGCTCCAATGGTGACCAAGAAAAACTAAGAAAAGCTAAGAATACTAACTATGGTGGATATGGAAAAACTAGTTCTAAAAAGAGAAGATGAAGATGAAGCCCCCTTCTTTTCCTAGGTTCCAGATTCTTCCACCCTTTGGAGGTGTCCCTTTCACTTACCAAACCAATTGGATAGAAATCCTTGGCCAATAGCAAGCTTGAGTTCAAATTTGAGGTAGGGGACCACTTTCCCGGGTGACTGGCGCCTAGGCCTCAGGAGGGTGCTGCCTAGGCACCTAGATGCTTAGCGCCTAGGCTCGAGGGTGCTCTGGCGCCTAGGCCTCCAGGCTCGCAGGTGTTCTAGCGCATAGGCCCCAAGAGGGGATGCCTGGGCGCCTAGGCCTCCAGGCTCGCAGGTGCCTGGGGCCTAGGCCTCAGGTGGCGCCTAGGCCTCCAGGGTACCTTTTTTTGGCAGAGAACTTTTGTACTGTGGCGCCTAGGCCTCGCTCCTGGGGCCTAGGCCTCACAGTTATAATTTTTGTTGACTTTTGCGTTCCCGTTTTTCGTTCCGCTTGTCCCGGTGCCATTCCAATGCTATGGTCCGCTTCTCCAACCTACAAAATGAAGGATCAAAGCAAGAATTGGCCAAAAATATTGAGTGATAAGGTAGAAAATTGTGGTCAAAGTTGACAAAAAGTCAACATGTTTGACCACAAAATTAACATTTATCAAACTCCCCCAAACTTAGAAAAATGCTAGTCCCTAGCATTTATTAACCTAAAAACATAAAGCAATCAAAACATAGAAGCTAACAACATATACTCAATATCATATCATAAAGTCATTCAAAGTACAAGCTCAACTCAAGAGAAATTAAGGTAAGTAATGAAAGAAGAACTTTGTCATTAACGGTAGGTAATCGCTCGCTAAGTGTTTCACTCCCTAATCTATGGTTGCCTAGTGTATCTAAGGCTTATAATGCCACTTCATCCACAAATTTGCAAAAGGACCCAAACTACCCATGAATTGTCCCTAAGGAATATGCATGCAAATTTAAGTCCAATGACATATATATAAGGTTGTACCGTGGCCGAGTTTGGTATGGACGGGAATCGGATGGAGGCCTTTTGAGGTGGGGCTAAAAAAGTAAGTCAAGCATAAACACCATGGGCAATCCTAATAATTAAACCTAAAGTCCCGCCCAAGGTATTTTGGTTTAAAAATGTTTTTCTTGACTTCCAAGCAACAATTCAAGTAACCCCCATATGCACAATTTTGACAAAACATATGAGTGAACTCCTTTCAAATTAACAAAGTAGTTCTACCTTTCCCTTTTTTTATTTATTCTTTTTTTGGTTTTTTTTAACGATGGCTTTTTCATGTTGACTCATTTTGCTTTTTATTAAGGGAAAGATAGGATTTTTTTTTATTTTTTACAACTAGAAATTCACCCAATCTTTAAAATTCAAACAAATGTGCATGATTTATCCAAAGTATATTCAAACCATAGCTACATAAACTCAACAATAAGTTCATAACCCAACATTTTTCCCCCAAACTTATTTATTGCTCACTCACACAACTCACAAATTTTTACCCTTCCCAAGCCTATATATGCAATGCTCAACTTACTTTAAGGACAAGAGAGGATAAATAACAATGGATATGGCTCAATTATGTGGGTTAAACAACAAAAATGGCTTAAAGGCTCAAAGGGGTTCACTAAGGATTATAATGAAAGGTTAGCCATTTAGGTATGTAGTTAGCCCTAAGTTGTCATTTTCATCCTTCATTTGCATGCATCAACTCGGATATGAAGGGGTCCAAAAGCAAATTAAGGAATCCATAAGCAAAACAAGCAAAACAAGCAAAACAAACACCACTCCAATGAATGAAATAATTTATCATGCAAGTGTGCCACACAAGGTCCAAAGACTCACCGGGTATGGTTTCTACCATTAATGACAAGTGAAAATCTTTCTTTACTTAACAAAATTTACAATCAAGTTGAACTTGTAAATGAATTCCTCTAATCATAATAAAGAGCATGCATTGTTTCCCTAAATGCACACAACCTAAATGCAACTACATGTTTCTACATTTAACTCTAATGAATGCTATGAATTAAAATATGCAAATAACTAAACTAAATGCCATGCAAGGGAAACAACAAAATCAACTAAGCAACTAACATGCAAAGAACTAGACAAGTACTCATCCACAAGCAATCCCCCCAACTTAAACCAAACATTGTCCTCAATGTGAAAGGAAAGGAAAAGCTAGAGAGAGAGCATGAAGAATCGTACCCGGGGAGGCGGATGTTCCCGCCTCCAACTAATCCTCAGGCATGTCAGGTGCGCCGAATGACTCTCCGGACGGTGTATGAGAAGGAGGAATGGTGGATGTGTCCGGTGGGGCAGACTGGGAGAAGTGAGGGTAAAAAGGGGAAGGATGGTTTAGTGGTTGAGGGGTATACCACGGGTGGGCTAAAGGATGGAGGTGAGATGGGATTTGTGGGAAAGGTGGATAGTCAGGAGGAAGGTCGGGGTTTTGTTGTATGGCCGCCCACTTGACTTGGGCCGAAATCATCTCTGTACACCCGGCCAACAGTGAATATCCCTCCCGAGCCTCAGTAGCAAAGGAGGTGAATCGCTCCTCCAAGTGATCAACTCGTGATATCACTTCATCCTGAAACCCGCCAATAGCGAGATGGATCTTGTTGAAGGCAATGGCGAGGGCTTCGTTAGAAGCATGAGCAGGATCAATGAGCGGTTCCTCCTGTGGCGGGTCATGGGCCTCTTCCTCTTTTTCTTGGTGCTCTTCGGCCCCTTCACCCCCCGCCAACTCAAAACCATGAAGCTTGCTCAAGGAGATGTCCTTGGGCTTAGGAGCAAAGATGAGTGGGTCCTCCGGGTAATGAACTCCGGCCTCCGCCAAAAGCTCCATAATCAATTGTGGGAATGGGAGGTTACCTCTCTTTGTTCGTGCCGCCCGACTTATGTTCTGTGCTATGTGTGCTCCCACGTCAATTTGTTGGTTGGCGGCAATCCAAAAGAGTACTTGACCCCGGTCCGGAGTCACATCAGACGGGTGAGTGGATGGTATAAGCCTAGAGCTGATGAAATAATGCCACACCTTCATTTCTGGCTTGAGGAAGGATGAGGCAAAATGGATCTTCCTCTCGGGGTCATCCTTGCTATGAGTCCAAGGCACAACCCGCCCACATATCCAAGTCGTCATCCAATCAAAGCCACCATCCTTAGCAGGGTTTCCGATCTCAGGATTTATCTGAAGGTGGTTGTTGATGTCGCTTGGTGCAATGTTCACGGTCCTCCCTCGAACCGTTACCGTCTTGGCCGAATGGTGTTTGGGTTGGGTGGCGCTCAAGTTGGCATAAAACTCCGCCACAAGTGTCCGGGAGACCATGGTGTGTGGTGTAGTGCACCATTTCCTCCAAGCTCTCCGCTCCACCACCGCTAAGATTCCGGCATTCTCCGGTGCTCCAAGATCAAATCCTCTCTCAATGGTGAATTTCCTTTTTACAAAGCCCTCAAATAGTTCTTCGGCCTTCTTGTTGACAAAGCGGGGGTACTCCATGGCCGGCTCTTGGGCATGCTCCTCCCGTGCCCTCTTGCCCTTTCCTTTGTCGGTACTCCTCCCTCTGAAAATTCTTGGTGCCATTGTTCCTACACCAAGCAACAACATATATATATAACAATCTCATAACCAAAATGAAAGGCACATATAGTCAATCAAATACCTCCACCCTCCAAGATAAAAGTCTACATCACTACACACATCCGCAATCAATCACTTTGGACAAATTATACACCTCAAGGCATGAATTTATTTAGGCAAAAAGGCTTATCATGAACTTGTTACAAAATATGGCATACCAACTTCACAAAGCTACCGGCACTAACAAATGTGCATCTAATCAAATATGGGGGCTTAAACCATTATCTATGCACTACCTAGATGCAACTTGAACTAATATGTCTAGCCAATTAAGCTCACATGTGAAGAGGTGAGTCCATGAACATGGTATGAACAAAACAAGTCATGATGGCATAGCAAAAGTTTAATGATTTTTCATCAATTAAACAAGCATCCGGGTGAAAATGGAAGGTTGGATCATATACTATGCAACACCTAGATGCAATAAAAGCAAAGAACTAATGCCAAGAACACTCACATAAAGCTACATTATGCTTCGAAAACCCATATGGTGAAATCACCCATATTGATGTTCTTGATTTTCCGGAAAACTTACAAGCTCAAATTCTTACAATGTAGCTCAAATTACTCACAATTCTTGTTAGACCCATTCATTATAAGGTAGAAGTAGGCAATTACAACAGCCAAATCATCAAGAACATGAATTAGACAAGATCACCATTAAAATTTCGTGGGTCTCCATGGGTGGGGTTTTCAAGTCATGATTTTGGTGCTAAATTGTTGTTTTTAAGCATAAAATCTCTTACCCATCAACAACAATCCAACAACAAGCAAGAATCCACACAAAATCAACACAAACCTCCATTTTTGCCCAAATTCGCACATACACCAATCCACATGATTTCAAGAATTTCAAGCAAGAAAATTAAAGAGAGAATGATGAAAATCACTTACTTGATCCTTGTTTGTGCAGAAATCGACAAGAAAATTGAGCCGTGGAGTGCACGGAAAGGTTAGGGTTCGAAGGTGGAAAGGTTTAGAGGAGGAGAGTGTTTTGTGTGTGCAGGTGAATTGGGGGAAAAAAGGGTTCAAAACGCACGTCGAGCGTCAAGCGCCTAGGCGCCGAAAGAGGCTTCTCTGGCGCCGCGGCGCCCAGAAAAGTTTTTCCCCTGGACGTTTTTTCGCATCCTGGCGCCTAGGCGCTGATCGGCACTGCGGCGCCCACAATCGCGTAAAAATTCTCCTTTTGCCCTCCAATTTTCAAAATTTTGTTAAATCTTACCCTCAAGTTTACCTTTCACCAAAATTCATGCACGAAAAATTTCCAAAGTGTTGATTCTTTCACTCTTCTTTCCACCTACAAAAATCATAAAATTGCTTCCCATTATTCAAGATAAAAATGCAACAACTCTTAAATTAACAAAACATTATCTAAATGCAATGAAATATCGGGGTGCCTCCCGAAAAATGCTAAATTTAATGTCTTTAGCTAGACAACTTCCCTTTTGTGGTGAATCAAGTGGTTGGCTTCACCAAGCGAAGCTTGTCGGAAATTTGAGGCTCCTCTCCATAATAGTGCTTCAATCTTTGCCCGTTCACTTGAAATGTTCTTCCATCATCCGTCCTCAACTCAATAGCTCCATAAGGCGAGACCTTTTCCACCACAAATGGGCCCGACCATCTTGATTTCAATTTGCCTGGAAATAATTTAAGCCTTGAATTGAATAAAAGCACCTTTTGACCTGGAACAAATTCTCTTATCATAATAAGCTTGTCATGCCACATCTTTGTCTTCTCCTTGTACAACTTGGCACTCTCATAAGCTTCCCGACGAAACTCATCAAGCTCATTCAATTGGAGAAGTCATTTTTCACCGGCTTTCTTCAAATCAAAGTTGAGCTTCTTGATTGCCCAATATGCACGATGTTCAAGCTCCACCGGTAAGTGACAAGGCTTGCCAAACACAAGCATATAAGGAGACATTCCAATCGGTGTCTTGTATGCGGTCCGATAAGCCCAAAGAGCATCATCCAACTTCTTTGCCCAATCATTTCTTGTTCCGTTGACCATCTTCTCAAGAATTTGCTTGACTTCTCGGTTGGAAACCTCCGCTTGGCCATTTGATTGTGGGTGATAAGGAAGAGCCATCTTGTGTCTTACACCATACTTAGCCATCAATTGTGCGAAGATCTTGTTGCAAAAATGAGACCCTCCATCACTCACTATGGCTCTTGGAGTACCAAAGTGGGAGAATATGTTCTTTTGGAGAAATTTGACCACTACCTTGGCATCATTTGTAGGTGTGGCAATGGCTTCAACCCACTTAGAGACGTAATCTACCACCAATAATATGTAGGAGCAACCAAAAGAAGGTGGGAACGGTCCCATAAAGTCGATACCCCTCACATCAAATATCTCAACCTCCAAAATATTAGTAAGTGGCAACTCATGCCTTCTAGAGATATTTTTCACTCTTTGAAAATTATCACAAGTCTTCACAAAAGCATAGCAATCCTTGAAAATAGTAGGCCAATAGAAACCCGATTGGAGTACCTTAGCGGCGGTTCTTGTTGGTCCAAAATGCCCACCATAAGGAGATGAATGGCAATGGCGGATAATATCCGGCACTTCCTCCTTAAGAACACACCTCCTAATGACTTGATCGGCACATCTCTTGAATAACAAGGGCTCATCCCACAAATAGTATTTCACATCCACTAAGAACTTTTTCTTTTGTTAGGAACTCAACTCCGGAGGTAATACTCCACATACCAAATAATTCACATAATCAGCAAACCAAGGAGTGCTTGCTTTTACCTCTAGAAGATGTTCATCCGGGAATGACTCCTTAATGGGCAATGAATGTTGCTCATTCTCCAACTCAAGTCTTGAAAGGTGATCCGCTACTACATTCTCACTTCCTTTCTTGTCTCTAATCTCAACATCAAACTCTTGTAGAAGCAAAATCCACCGAATCAACCTTGGTTAGGGTCCTTCTTGGTGAAGAGATACCGAATAGCTGCATGGTCGGTGAACACTACCACTTTTGTGCCAAGAATGTATTGCCGGAATTTATCAAGAGAAAACACCACCGCCAACATCTCTTTCTCCGTGGTGGTATAGTTTTGTTGTGCCGGGTCCAAGGTCTTGCTTGCATAGTAGATGGCCCGAAAAATCTTCTCTCTTTTTTGGCCAAGCACCGCTCCCACCGCAAAGTCACTTGCATCACACATAATCTCGAATGGTTGACTCCAATCCGGTGAGACCACAATGGGTGCTTCCACAAGCTTCTTTTTAATCAACTCAAATGCCTCCAAGCAACAATTATTAAACTCAAACTCGGCATCCTTCTCCAATAATGAACAAAGAGGCTTCACAATCTTGGAGAAATCCTTAATGAATCTTCTATAAAAGCCCGCATGTCCAAGGAAACTTCTCACACCATTCACATTCTTTGGTGGAGGCAATTTTTCTATGGCCACAATTTTTGGTTTGTCTACCTTAATACCCTTGGAAGAAATTTTGTGTCCAAGAACTATGCCGGATTTTACCATAAAATGGCATTTATCCCAATTAAGAGCAAGGTTGGTCTTTTCACATCTCTTCAATACCTTCACTAAATTTCCCAAACAATAATCAAAGGAAGAGCCAAAAACCGAGAAGTCATCCATGAATACCTCCATAATCTTCTCTACCATATCGGCAAAGATGGCCATCATGCACCTTTGAAATGTGGCCGGTGCATTGCACAACCCAAATGGCATCCTTCTAAATGCATAAGTGCCATAAGGACAAGTGAAGGTTGTCTTTTCTTGGTCCTCCGGTGCAATAGCTATTTGGTTATACCCGGAATATCCATCAAGAAAACAATAGAATTTATGGCCGGCCAACCTATCCAACATTTGATCAATGAAAGGTAAAGGGAAATGGTCCTTTCTTGTGGCTTTGTTGAGCTTCCGGTAATCCATACACACTCTCCAACCGGTGACGGTTCTAGTGGCAATGATATCCAAGTTTTGGTCCGTCACTATGGTTATCCCTCCTTTCTTAGGTACTACTTGAACGGGGCTAACCCATTGGCTATCGGAGATGGGATAAATTATACCGGCATTCAAGAGTTTCAAAATCTCCGCCCTCACTACTTCTTTCATGGCGGGATTTAACCTTCTTTGGTGTTCAACCGAGGGTGTGTATGTGTCCTCCATTCTAATCTTATGCATGCAAATGGAAGGGCTAATACCCTTGATATCACTTATAGACCATGCAAGTGCATCTTTGTGCTCCCTTAGTACCCTTAACAACTTTTCTTCCTCCAACAAGGTTAAGCATGAAGAGATAATCACCGGATAAGAATTACTAGGACCCAAGAACACATATTTCAAATCACTAGGCAACACTTTCAAATCCAACTTTGGTGCACCTTTCTCATTCACATCAAGCATGCATAAATTCTCACATGTATTCACCAAAGTCCTATCATCCACTAATGCATTTAAAGCAATAGACATATCATCAACATTATTCTCAATAATATCATCATAACTCAACAAAGTCATCAAAAGTGAATCATCATATAGAATTTCTTTCTTTCTTCACTTCACCAATGCAAGTATCCACCACATCAAGGAGGAAACAAGCACTATCCTCATCCGGAGCTTTAATAGCTTGAGAGATATTGAAATCCATGCTTTCTTCATTAACCCTCAATGTTAGCTTGCTTTGCTCAACATGAATCAATGCCTTGCCGGTAGCCAAGAAAGGTCTTCCAAGGATTAAAGGAATGTCCCGGTCCTCCTCCATATCAAGTACCACAAAATCCACCGGAAATACAAATTTTCCAACCTTTACAAGCACATCCTCCACCACTCCTCTTGGATATGTCAATGATTGATCGGCAAGTTAAAGACATATGGTGGATGGCTTAACTTCACCCAACTCCAATTTCCTAAAAAATGATAATGGCATAAGATTAATGCTTGCACCAAAATCATACAATGCCATATTATGAGAAGATGGGCCAATAGAACAAGGTATTAAGAAACTTCCCGGGTCTTTGAGCTTTTGAGGAAGTTTCCTTTGGAGCACCGCACTACACTCTTCATTAAGCTTGACGGTCTCATAATCTTCAAATTTTCTCTTCTTTGCAATGATGTCCTTCAAGAATTTGGCATAGTTGGGCATTTGAGTTAATGCTTCCAAGAGAGGAATGTTTATGTGAAGCTTCTTGAAATTCTTCAAGAATTTCCCATATTGCTCTTCAAGCTTCTTCTTTTGAAATCTTTGTGGGAAAGGCAAAGGTGGGTTAGGTGGGCTTGTTGAACCTTAGATGGTTGCTCTTGAGGCAACTCCACCACTTGTTCCTTTCCCATTTACTCTTCATTCTCAACCAAAGGAGTGACTTGAGAAGGTCTATTCTTGTAAGGATCTTCAAGTTGCTTGCCTCCTCTAAGTTTGATAGCTTGACAATGTTCTCTTGGATTTATCTCGGTGTCACTAGGAAATTTCCCTTTTTCAGATGTCTTCACCGCCAAAGCCAATTGCCCAATTTGATTCTCCATGTTCTTGATGCTTGCACTCACATTTGCCTCTATACTAGCTAAGTTAGCACTCAAGCTAGCCGTCTCGGCTTCATTCTTCTCCATTCTATCTCTTGTCTCCTTCATGAATTGCAACATAATTTCTTCCATAGAAGGCTTCTTCTCCATTGAGACTTGGTTAAAACCGGGAGGTGGTGGTGGTTGTTGCACATTCCTTGTGTTACCATAGGAGAAGTTTTCATGGTTTCTCCAACTTGGGTTATATTGATTTCCTATGTGGTTGCCTCTAAACCCAAAATTCCGGTTGCCCATAAAATTTTCTTCTTCAAGCTCTATATCCATATGTCCATTATATGTGTTGGAGGTAGAGGCGGCGGCTTGCTCAATAGTTGGCTCCTTTTTGTTGGTCAACTTGGACACTTGATTCATGAGAGAAGCCATTTGTGCCGACAAAGCGGTCAATTGATCAACCTCAAGTACCCCTCTTCTTGGTTGAGCTCTTTCTCCCGGCCATTGCTCTCCATTTAGTGCCAATTGCTCTAGAATTTGGAAATCATCACCGGCCGTCTTTGACATTAAGGATCCACCGGCCGAAGCATCAATCATAAATCTTGAAGTGGGTACTAAGCCTTCATAGAAAAGTAGGATTTGTTGCCAATCCAAGAATCCATGTTGTGGGAACTTCCTAAGCAACTCCTTGAATCTCTCCCAAGCCTCCGGAATAGACTCCATCTCATGTTGCTTGAATGTCACAATTGAAGCTCTCAAGTGGGCAGCCTTGGATGGAGGAAAAAACTTGCTCGAGAATTTTTCGGCCATTTCATTCCATGTAGCAATGCTCCCCCGTTGAAGTGATTGATACCACCCTTTAGCTTTCTCCCGGAGTGAGAAAGGAAACAATCGGAGTCTAATAGCATCGGTGGAGACTCCATTAGCCTTGAATGTGTCACAAGCTTCCAAGAAATCCGCTATGTGAGTGTTGGGATCCTTCGAAGCCAAGCCTCCAAATTGGTTTTGTTGGATGAGAAAAATCAAGGATGGCTTCAACTTAAAGTTGTTGGCTTGAACCGGTGGCCTCACAATACCCGAATAATTCTCCGTCACCAAGGGTTGGATGTACTCCCTAATAGGCCTTTGTGGATTTCTTGGATAGACTCCATCTTGATGATCCATCGCTCCAGTTCCTCCATTGCCACCATTATATCCATTACCATTGAGATTATCACCTCCACCCTCCATGGATGTAGAGGTGGAACTTAATTCTCCCAAGTGTGATGTTGCTCTAAGCTCTCTAAGATGCCTTTCAATCTCCAGAATGAATGGCAACAAAGTAGAGTGTTGGGAACGGGTCATACACCAATGGTACCTATCAAAGAAATATCCAAGCACAAAGGCAACAAATAAGTAAAGAAATAAAGGTTTAGTCTAGAGTCAATCTTCTAGCAATGATATTGAACAATTCAATGCAATCAATCCCCGGCAACGGCGCCAAAAACTTGTTGTGAAATTTTGAAACCACTATTCCGCAAGTGCACAGTGGACGTGTAGATGGGGTGAGTGAGTATCGTTCCCATGAGGATTGATTAAATTGATTGCCAAGTATCACTACTCAAAGTAAACTTTAGCTAAACAATCAAAGTTGGATGGAAATGTAGGCAACTTAAACAAGTGACTAAACTTAGCTAAATGGAATACTATTAACCTAGAATGCAAGTATGCAATGTAAAAATTGTAGTTTTTATCAAATCATGAAAGAACACTTCCTATGGGTTCACTACTTGTCTTGATTTGTTGGTGAACTTAGGTGAGTGGGTTAATCTCCAATGTATGTTGATAAAGTTATTCAATTAAATTCTTACTTTTCCAAGTGAAAGAATTAATCTCTCTAATCTAAACTTAATAAGGATTTCCATCCGATTACAAGCTTAGAAAGAGGCATTAGAGCTCAATTTACCTTTACCTAATGACTTAGACTAATTTTCCAACAAGTCCATAGCCATTAAATTCTTCTCCTAGGTCCAATTACTTCTAATCTTTTCCAAGAGTTTAGAGGCAATTTATAGTGCAACCAATTGTGGCCATCAACTAGCTAACACAACATTAAGCTCAAGAGAAGAATAAACATACATTTAGTAGAAAACTAACATCACATAACCATGAATTCATCCAACATAATCAATCCAAGTAGCTACATCCATAGAAAGTGCAAAAGAAGACTACTCCATAACTAAATAAAACATAATCATGAAAGTAAACATAATAACATCCATGAAGAACTACAAGGAAGATGAAAGAATAAACCCAAGATGGCTAGAAGATCTTGAATCCAAAGTCTCCAAGCTAGTCTCCTTGAGCACTCCAAGCAATCTCCAAGCTAGCTCCAATGGTGACCAAGAAAAACTAAGAAAAGCTAAAAATACTAACTATGGTGGATATGGAAAAACTAGTTCTAAGAAGAGAAGATGAAGATGAAGCTCCATTCTTTTGCTAGGTTCCAGGTTCTTCTACTCTTTAGAGATGTCCCTTTCACTCACCAAACCATTTGGATAGAAATCCTTGGCCAATAGCAAGCTTGAGTTCAAATTTGAGGTAGGGGACCACTTTCCCGGGTGACTGGCGCCTAGGCTTCCAGGCTCGAGGGTGCTCTAGCGCCTAGGCCTCCAGGCTCATAGGTGCCTGAGGCCTAGGCCTCAGGTGGCGCCTAGGCCTCCAGGGTCGCATGTTTCTTAGGCCTAGAACTTTTCCACTGTGGTGCCTAGGCCTCGCTCCTGAGGCCTAGGCCTCACAGTTATAATTTCCGTTGACTGTGGCGTTCCTAGGCCTCACAGTTATAATTTTCGTTGACTTTTGCGTTCCCGTTTTTTGTTCCGCTCGTCCCGGTGCCATTCCAATGCTATGGTCCGCTTCTCCAACCTACAAAATGAAGGATCAAAGCAAGAATCGGCCAAAAATATTGAGTGGTAAGGTAGAAAATTATGGTCAAAGTTGGCAAAAAGTCAACATGTTTGACCACAAAATTAACATTTATCACATGTTCCAATAATTTAAAATTTTTTTGATATTTTTGTACAACTAACTGACTTTTAAAAGATAATAACATGCATTTATAAGGAGAAAAATGTATTTTATAGAAAAAAAATTAATAATTTAAAATG
Organism: Aquilaria sinensis; assembly: GCA_005392925.1. Taxonomy (NCBI): domain Eukaryota; kingdom Viridiplantae; phylum Streptophyta; class Magnoliopsida; order Malvales; family Thymelaeaceae; genus Aquilaria; species Aquilaria sinensis. Next base: position 957,897 of record SMDT01002724.1, read on the forward strand.
TCTATTAATTATAAAAAAATGTTGGAGAGTTTGAAATTACTAGAATATGACTATCATACAATTTAAAAATAGTTTAAAAAGTTATTGTACAGTGTAAAATATATAAACGGCAAAGTGTAGGTTTTTAAAAATAAAGGGTCAAATTGTATGTTAGGGCATACCTCAAGGGGTAATTGTAAGTTTCTTGAAAAATTTTCTACATCAAGTATTGTATCATAGGAAAATAGAAAGAGAATCAAATACAGTTTTTTATTATCTTAAAGAAACTTATGTTATAAGTTCAATTTGATTAGGCATGCCAATTTTTAGATAATTTGAGCATGATACATAACGAATATCCAATTGTTATAGTAGTAAAAAAATTGTGGAAGGGTATTGAGTACCATATATTTACTCTGTCCCAATTTAAATGAAACATTTTGCCGGACATGGAAGGTAAATAGTGTGGTTTTATAATAATTTTTTTCAAATTTGCCCACGAACTAAAAAAAATCAAAAAGTAGAAATATTGTGCTTGGCAACTTGTAATTGTGGGGGGATTGTCTAAACTTTGTTTAGTTTCAAACAAATGAGGCACAGATTACTTAGATGGGATTTATGGCCGGTCTAAGAGATTGTGTAATTTAAGAACATTGGCTTGGATTGTAAATGAACAAGAAAATGCATGAAGAATTGTTACCTGGAAATTCATCCAACACCAAAGGAATTACGAACCAACAATAATCATTTCAATCACTTTGCTCCAGACCTCCCCTGTTCCATCTGTTTGCCTCACTTATTTCTATCCACTTGATTCATGCGATTGAATACCAGAAATAACTGAACGAGCATAATGAACTCCACATCATATGTAGTGAATCATTAATTAAGCAAGGAAGAAAGACAAACAATTTGTGTTGCTTTATTGAAGGAATATGAGAACAATGGAAAAACTAAGAGAATATCGATCTCAACCATATGTACTGAATGCAACATTATTTAATCCACTATTTGGACAATATGGAGGGAAGCACAGGTTCAAATCACCAACAACAGAGATATTAAGATGACTACAAAACAATCTAGTAATGTTGGGCGTAAACAAATTGAGGTTGATCCGAGTATAGTGCTTCAACTCCCTTTTCATTGTCGAACAAACATCAGGACAATGGAAAAAAAATTGGGATGTCAAAATCTTGTCTTAGTCTCCGTATAAAAGAAGAGATAATCAGGCGACATACAAACGGTATGAAGCCTCATTTGACATATGAGAACAATAAAGGTATACTAAGATGATGCCTATCTATGATTGATAGAAGCTCCCTTTCTCATGACCCTCTATTTAGTGACATGTATAATTATATTCATATTGATAAAAAATGGTTATACCTATCTAGAGAAATAGAAAAGTATTACTTGTTGCCTGATAAATTAAAGCCATTACGCACCTATAAAAGTAAAAGATTCATAACAAAAGTAATGTTTTTGGCTATTATTGGTAGATCAAGGTTAGATCCAATGGGAGGCATAACATTTTTAGGGAAACTTGGTATTTTCTCCATTTGTTGATAAGGAACTTGCAAAGAGAAAGAACAAAAACAGACCAGCTTGAACAATGGAGACCAAGGCCCTAAATTCTGTGATGAAGGAAGTTGTTAAAGCCACTTAATTGAAAAGGTTTTACTAGCTATTTTTGAAAAGTGGCCTCACATAACTTTGAACAGGACAATATTCATTCAACCAGATAATCCAAAACCCTATATGAAGGTTTAAAATGTTGATTTCCAAGAAACTGCAGCAAGTTATGGACTAAATGTTTGATTGGCAAACCAACCTCCCAATAATCCTGATATGAATGTATTGGATTTAGGATTTTTTTGAGCAATTCAATCCTTGCAACAGCAAGAATCCATGAGAAATATTATTGCTTGCTGCTATAGAAAAAACATTTTAGGAATTGTCATATGAGACTTTGAATAATGTCTTTATTGCTTTTCAGCTATGTGTGGTAGGAGTTATAAAATCACAAGGCTGCAATGGTTATAAGATACCACATGTAAACAAAAGTCAGTTGATGCACGAAGGATCTATCCTAACCAAAGTGTATGCGCCTTCTAAATTGGTCGATGGAACCAAGGCATATTTGCAAAATTGAAAGAATGAATAAGCTCAACAGTCATTGCTGTATTTGGCACTTTTGTGTGTTAATAGTCAGTATAAGTAGCAATCATGTAGGAAGTCTAGCATGTTTTCTTATTGGAAATCTAGTAAAGCCAGTCAAACTTATAAAGTTAGTATATATACTTTTGTTTGTATGTGGAAACTTTTGCTTATATATAAACACTTATGTTTGTATGTGAGAGCTTTTATTTGTATGGGCAAACAGTGTACAAAGATGAAGCTTCATACTTTTTGCACAAGCATACTATTCAAAGTCAGAATGTTCTAGCAAATCACAATTATGTAGGGCTTACTTAGTGCATAATTTTTGTAAAAAAAAAATTCATTTGTTAAAAAGTCAAATTTGGGTCAAACATGCCAAGTTAGATATTATTGCAGAAATCAGTAGGGCAAGAACACACTAGTCCAGCCAATGTAACTTTTTGAGGCTTTAGCAAGTCCAAAAAGTTTAGAGAAATATAGGTATAAAATTTTAGTTAATACCATTCCTTCTAGCTTAAAGTCAAACCTAATGTCAAAGCAGGTAAACCAAACACAATAATGAGTTAAAAAGTTTCAGTTATAACAAAATAAACCAGTTTCAGGTTTCAGTAGGTTTAGGTCTACATGCCAACCTATTCAAACACAATTAGTTCATGAGAATAAACCCTACTTGTGCTTGAAAAATCTCCAGTAAGTATAGAAGTCAAGTATAAGCAAGTGTGTAAATTTGTTCCTACAGTAATCTCCACCAGGTAGTTTTTGCCTTACGTTTGTAGACTTGTTCCTGAAAAAACCAATTTTGTGCCTGGATTTTACAATAGTTCATGCTTCAAGTATCAACAGGCTTGTACT